>OY744515.1:236150437-236227937 GCA_963556195.1 Sepiola atlantica | reverse complement strand
CCTTTTTCCCCCAAATTCACAAAGCGACTTTTTAATTTACCCCGTACCTCCTAACCCCCCCCCATCCTGACCCCAAATCTGAAACTTTTATCAACTTTGCCTTTTTTTGTCTCATTCTGAGTTAATCCTTGTATGAGATCCTACTGTTTTACTAGGCCCGGAAGTAAATAAAAAAAATGGCCTGTTTTCCTCTTCTCAGCCTCTTTTAAGTGCATCTGGACTTATCTACTTTTGAGCACCTTCTCCAATCTGCTCCCATGCAAAGAGTTTTTCTTCACTTTCTACAATTTCACCGAACTTTTTCAACGGAAACTTACCACCCGGACAATTTGCATATCTTTTTCACGGAATTTTTCTTTTCATTCAATACGTTTTTTTTGACAAAAATTATTTTAATAATTTTTAATAATAATTCCCATATTTTTCAAATATTTGAACTTTGGTTTTTTCGAAAGCCAACTTATCCATCTGTATTTCTCCTCTGATGATAAGATTTCGATCTTTGAAAAGCCTTGGCTTAAGGAAAGAAAAATAAACACTAGTTTATTACTGACAACCTTGCATTGAACAATTGTAATTTGAAATAAATTTGGACAATCGTCGCATATTTATCACTCTTTTTTCTTCTATCTCTCTCTCTCTCTCTCTCTCTATATATATATATATATATATATACACTTTATGAATTGGGCCAACGTGAGGAGTAGTATGGGCATAAGCCAGAAGTGTTAAATGAGAACGATGTTATTGCACTTATTTGGGACTAATACGGTGTTTATACATTTCAAACCTGAATTATTCTTTCTAAGCAAACACAAAAGAAATTGCTTAATAATTGACATAGCCTGCCTCTCCGATACCAGAATCCAAGGGAAAGAACACGCAAACAAATCAATAAATATCAAGATCTAAAATGAGAATTAGTTTAACTATAGAAATGTAAAGAATTAAATGATATTCCCATTGTAATTGGAACGCTTGAACTAATAACGAAATCCACCATAAATGGCTTAAACAGATTAATGAGATAATTTATTCTCTGATTATGCAAATGGCTTGTCTTTTGGGAACAGCTAAAGTGTTAAAGTACAGCTTGAATGTCTTATATCAAAGGAATTGACTTCGTATTCAAAAAAGAAAATTCCAACTAAAAACATCCAAAAGTTTAGACTACTATGCATACTACTACTAATAATATTACTACTACTGCTACTAAAACTACTACTAATAATAAAAATGATAGTATTAATAATAATAATATATGACTCAGTACAGGTTCGCACACGAGTGTTTACCAGTAATCGCCTACTGGCAAAACAATGATGTGTTGTTTAAGTATAAGTCCTCGTAGGACTCTCAACATTTTCGCTAATTCAAATTATAAATTGTAAATTACTTTTCTTCTCGCAGCAACGGTTTATGATTTGAATGTTCCTTCTAATAGATCATGCCTCCAAATATAATGTTAATGACAATACCCATTTCTAGGAAATCCAGTAAGATCTGAGTAATTCTAGTTGAGGTCTGGATAGTGCTTTCTTTTTTATTTAATTTTTATCCTACAAGAAAAGAAACGACTTTTGTTCTGGTTCTACCTGATGTTGCTGCCACCGGATGATATTATCGATAATTGCCCACGGATTATAAACAGCGGTCTGCCTGGAGTCATCTAATATTTCCAGGTGTATCCGCCTCTTTCGAACACCGTTTTAAACCACCGTGCGTTATCACAACAAACGTTTTACATTGATTTCTCAATGCAAACGACCGTTCTAAATTCAAGCAAACAGTAACCTTCCAAACTTCGCACCCTTCTAGTCCACGTCCTCAATTAGTCAATCCCGTTTGACACTCCAAGACTAATGTTTGCCAGCTGAGTTTGCTACTACCACACTTGTGTGTATTTGTTAAAGTGTGGCAGTTATGGAGATGTCTGCTAGTTTAATTTTTCTTGGACTCGAGTGTGCTTTTTCCACATGTTTGTTTTATTTCTATTTCAAATTATATGTGGTAATTTTCCGTGTTTTAATTGTGTAGGTAGGTTTCCCCATGCAAATATTTTCCTTAAGATTTCAGTAGTGTTTATCATTAAGTGGTGTACGGTATCAAGCTTTGTTTTGTTTCCCATATCTTTTAATCAAGTTTATACAATTTTCCGGACTGTTCCTATTGTTCCCATCATCATCATCATCATCATCATCATCATCATCATCATCATCATCATCATCATCATCATCATCATCATCATTATTATTATTAGTGGTAGTATTAGTAGTACGTTTAGTAGTAGTACTATCATTATAATTGTAATCCATTTCCTTTGTTTTCTTTCCTTTGTATTCACCATGAAATATGATGTTAACAAAGCTATAGAGACAACGTGTCTCGCCTGCAACATTACTAAAATTGATAAATTATATTTTTGTTCAATTATCTAACTTTCCTATCTTTGTAGTCATGAAATATGTATGTGAAAATATATATAAGATCAATATAAATATTACACGCACTTATATATCGATGCAATACTACATAAAAAACAATATTAGAAAATAAATCACAAAATTACTAATATTAGAAATGAGTATAAAATGAAGACTCAGAAAAAGAGGATTCATACACTTACATAACAGATACGCTTACTCCAATGACAAGATGCTAAGACTTTCAGACAAAGAAATATATATCCTTAAGAAAATATAGTTTTTAGAGTTTTAATTATGTTAATAATCAGAAGTAAAATATGATAACACCAGGAAATGAATACCAGTTAAAAATCCAGAGTCGAGTAGGATATAATAGACACATAAGAACTGTATGAATAACTGGCAAGAAAACAGTAAACAGTGTTAGTATCTACGAAGTAATTATCGACGAGTAAAAGAACACCTATCCTTAGGTTGAAAAAAACTGTGTAAAGACAAAGTGGGAAACGAACACCAGATCATAGCTTCTTTCGAACTAGCGATATTACAGACATTAACACATTAATGCATGTTTCCACAAATCATGTTATCCTGAGATCTACATAGAAATTAAACGTTTTGATGAAGTCAACCTACAAAGAAAAGGACGGGAGAATACATTTGAATTCTAATTAGAAAGAAAACACAGACGAGAAATGGTAAGGTTATGCAAGTGTAAAAGTCCACAAAACGCTTAAACACGACTTGATAAAGAACATTCGAAATGCCATACACATCGTGAACAAAAGGAGCATATGTTGCTAGTAAACGATGGAAAACTGACTATATATTTATGTGTATATATCTCTCTTAGTATATATCTCTCTTAGCATATATATATATATATATATATATATATATATATATATATATATGTATATGTATATGTATATATTTAAATAGTTGTATACCATTTTAATCAGAACAAACTAATCAGACTGTTTTACAAAAACGTATATTATTGCAGTATAGTGATAACGAACACGAAACCGCATCAAATAGAGAGGTATTAAATAATATACGAAAAAAAACAACAGGAAAAACGCAGTAATTGCTGAAAAATAACGTAAACTAATGTATATATATATATATATATATATATATATATATATATATATATATATATAATGTCAATTATACAAATTAAAAACATGCACGTATTTGTCCATGATCACCTAGATAAATTGTTTCTCACAAAATAAAATTGTACATGAAATCTATTACACAAAGTTATTATATGTATTTGAGAAATAAAAATAGATAAATGAAATGAATATGTTTATCCAAATAAACACGAGAAAATACAACAAATTAATGACCGACCATGGATATTGGCAATCATGGGCCTGCCGGGCATGATGAATAATTTTTACAGCAAAAATTACCGATGTGATGTAGCCATCTCTTTAAAGCTGCGAACTTTTAACGATGTCGGATAAAGACAGTAGGAAATGATACGTTATAAATCGATCAACTCATTCTTAAGGTAATAAACATTCGACAATTAACATTGCAATAACTAAACTGACTTAAAGAAACTATTGAACACAACATCGAAGCAAACGTTAGTGTAGGATTTTAATGTTTTAAATAGTATACAAAACAATAAAAGTGGAGACTAAATTTCAAGTTTTAAGGATATCCGAAGCAGAGATAAGAATAAATACAGAACTGTTCAGAGTTGACAATATTAATTGTGTTCGTCATACAAATCTTATGGTACACATTTCAGTGTACTTTTTTACAAAAAGAAAGACAGATGTATGATGCCCATGCATTATCTAAAGTTGTTAAGAATAACTAATTGAAACCTAACAAAAAAATAAATGGAGGTTTGTAATGTTAAAAAATCACAAATATAAACTTTTGATTGAAAAACGTAAATAGTTGTAAAAAGATTTACACTACAGTTGGTGAGGATTAGAAATCTTGGAAGAATTGAAGGTGTGCAGCAGTGACCTCTATAAAGAAAAGCCTTTCTATTGAGTCTTGTTTTTTTTATGTCACGGTGGTTTAGGTTAAAACTTCGAAATACTTAAATTACAATGATATTTTCAGGGGATTAATCGAGGTTTGTTTATATTATTTCATGTTCATTCTTGTGATTAGGATCACAGTATTAAACAATATAGAAAGAATGAGTGTCTGGAACACTTTACATTATCTATTACATGATGTTTGTGATAAGAAAAATAGTAGTATGGCTAAGAAAAATTTTAACTATTAAACTACATTACCCACCAGATGTTTTCAATACTTTTCATTGTTTTTCAATTCATTTATGCACGAGTGTAATTCTATTGAAATTATTTGTTTGAATTTCATTTGTTCTACTTTTAGATTTTTCGCCTGAATTAATTTTATAGTAACTTATTTATCGTGTTTATCGATTTAAACCAAATTATGTATCATTTGTTTTAATTTACAACATCTATATTAAAAAGGTTAACCCTTTCAAATAGCTGCCAATTTTTTTTCTGATTGGCAAGCGGTGGCACAAACAAACAATAATCCACCGTTTTAATTTGCTTTATTTGGCGGTTTTCTTTTATTAATTTTAATTTTTATTTTGCAAATATTAATTTACAAATCATCATATACAACTCTATATTTAAACTGCTGACACACGAATTAAGGTTGTTGAAAAAAGATAAAAGAGGGAATGTTTTTGTGAGTTACTAATAATAACATTTAAAAATGTTTATTAAAAGTTAAATTGAAATATATTAAGAATTAAACATTATGATAATGTCGTATCCAGTACCAACTCCATATTTCGACTAGTCCGACGGAGATGGGCAAGTAGCAACACACGAATAGAGAGTGGTATTATCAGAATACATGTTACTTTTCTGAACAATATACTCTGGAAGATCATTTATATTTAGAAGAAACACTGTTGGGTTTCGAATAGAGAGTGAATAGACACCGTCAAAAGCCACTCGCAATCTTCTATCAGAATGAAAATACATAATAATGTCAAAGCCTCACCTCCAATAACATTACCCTCAGTTACAACAGTTAAAAGATCAACCGATGAACAAAAAAACACGAAAGTAACACTGAAAATCACTAAACAGGGGTCTGCCTTTCCAGAAAATGAACATGCTTTCTGTTGACCAAAGTTTACAAAACTTAGCAAATAACAGAGAGAAGACAAACCTGACGATACTTGGTTTGGTTGGACAGATCAGCAGCATGTTTAAAGACAAGAACAACAGATGACCCCTTCCAACAAGAAGGGAAACATAATTTAGACAAACAGAGAGGATATAAGCAAGTTCAGGAGCACACAATTTGAGAACGACAACGGGGATTGTCTCAGCACGGGAAGCCTTAGACAGGTCAAGATAAGAAAGAACCCGAGCAACCATATTTGGGGTGATTATAACAGAATAAAGCGACTAGTCGATTTCAAAAGGAAACTCTGGAAGATCATCATAAGAAGAATTGTTAGCAAAAAGACGAATAAAAAGATCAGTTTTATCGTAAGAAAGTTAAAATTACCTCAAACCATTAAAAAGAGGACAAATAGCAGACTTGACAAAATTAATAACACTATTATATATGCTGAAACAATCGCGAAGGATTAAATAGTCACGAATTTGTTTAGGAATAGCCTGATTAAGACTCTGAGATTGCAGCCTTACATGAATTGCTAGCTCTTCTGTAGGAGTGTCTATATGCCTATATATCTGCTAACCGTTCCCTCTCTTTCACGCACGCACGCACGTATGCATTTTCTGTTTCCTTTTTTGTATAAACCTTTATGAAACAAACAATTCCTAGCTTGTTCATATCAACCCACGAAGGGGTTACTTCCACAAAGATGATGATTACGATGATCAAGACCGACCGTCTCGCGGCGACAAGAGATCAGCACCCGTGCGTTTCTCGCCAACTTTGTTTCAAACAAAAATGCGTGTGTATAATGATGTATATACCAAAATGGAAGACATAAGTAACACATGTTAATTAATATATAACATTTTATGTGAAGCAGTACATTTTTCTATTGCAATTTTTACCTAACTTATTTTTTTAATGTTTTGTTTAGTGCTGATGCGATTTTAGATGGGTGAACTCCTAAATTGTTGAGTGTACAAAATAAAATGTGTCCATTTTTCTAGCCGGATTGCCGAGTAAATATAATGATCGATGCATAAACAATAAATATATATGTAGACAAAATAATTGTATGTATGAACCCCGCAAATGTAAACATTTACAAAATTATAAGGTGCCCATTTTACTAACCGGAATTTCTAGAATATATGTTTCAAAATAATTATAATCCGTTCATTAGTTTAAGAAATTACACGATACATACAAACGTGCACGCGCACGCGCACGCGCACCCACAAATACCCCCAACACACACATATGTATATATATATATATATAACTCTTAATATGTAATGTCTCCACATAAAAATGTATAAGGAGATATATTTTTTTATATATCAATTTTCAGTACTAATTTCAACAGTGCTCGATACGTAAGTCGAGCTAGGTAGTAAGCTACGAAAATATATTTATGGCAGTTAAGCTATACAGAGGCTCCCGCGTTTTATCTCCGTGTTTCATCGCCATATTTAGCCTGAAAATGCACACTGGGGATAAAACGCGGAGGCCTCTGTGTAGATTAATAGCTATAAATATATATTCATAGCTTAATATATATATATATATATATATATATATATATATATATATATATATATTGTATGGAATATATGTATGGCAATAAAGCTACCTTCTATAAAGATAATGAAACCTCAACAAATATGTAGCGACATAACAATCAACGCGCGTAACGATGGAAATAATAGTTTTAACTGAAACAGCACAGGTGACTCTACCGACAGATACATATTCTCATATAAATGTTAGGTATTACGTAATATTTAATTTTGCTAATCGTCTTCTCGGCTTCATCATTACGATTATTCTCTCGCAAAGTTTCCGGGTATCATACATATTATTTTTCTCTTTTTTTAATATAGTTCAAATTTGTATTCGGTTCCTAATGTTTGGTCTGGTAAATATTGACTATTGACTTCTTACTATACCATGTGCATTTAATATAATGTGTTAAACTCTTTCTTATTTTTACTGTTTATTTCAACAACCGCCATCTTGTTTACCCCTCTTATGTCGATTATTTACACATCTGTATTGCTGAGTGTTTACGTTGCCTCATCACACATTAGACGCATCAGTCATTGTCGACCTCTTAAGTAAATCACTTAAGATCTTGTCAGACGATGGCGAGCGTGTCAGTAATAGCTTAGAGCCACCTCAAAAAAGGAAACCCATTTCCAATAATCGATGCAAATCCGGTCTTTTGATATAAACGGTATAAATCCACCGTATTTTTTTCTACTACTAAACAAGTGGAGATATTTACTAAAGTGATACATCGTGTTTACCAGTTAAAAAGTAAAAGCCGTTAAGCGGTGGACAAATAACAGCACTGATGATAAGTATGAGTGTTTCTGAAGATTGAAGAGATTAATATATATTAAGAGAAATTCTGACACTGTATACGTTGTATCTGTTGTCTGTATGTAAACGGATGATTGTATAATGATTCTAGCACGGATGATAAAATAACATACCAAAGTGTAAATCTCTTTAAATAGTTACCATTTTATAGATACATTATACTGATTATGTTACCTCTGATTTGTATATTTTATTATCTTTCAAATCAACTTTACTAAGAAACCAAGATGTGTGTAGAATTTTTGAAAAGACAATGGAATCGTTACAAAATGTGCGTAACATATTTCTTTAAAGCTTTGGACTAAGTCATCTTATTTTAAACACCTTTCAGTCTCTCCGTGTATTTCTCAAATCCATGCCAAAATAATTCTGAATGATTGAATATATCAGAATAAATCTCATACAAATAGAGATGTTGTCTGTCTGTTTGTCTGTATGTAGGTCTGCGAACCACCACTTTTTAAACATAATAAATACATTGCGAAATAGTGATATACATAGCGTTTAGCTAATCTAATCTTACAATGTAACTCTTTAATTTAAACATTACTAAATGCGAATCATTTATAAATATACTAATACAAAAACCTTTTAGTTTTAAATAAATACAATGATACAGTATATGTGTAGTATTCTCTAAACACTTCCAAACCAAACACCCTTTTGTACATTCGCATATTTATATTTTTTTAAAAGTTTTTAATAAATTAATGTTCTGTAATGTACATTCATAATTGATATTGTTATATGTCATTATATATTTATAATATTTCCTTGATAGTAACATTATTAGAATTATTAATAAAAAATATTAAATAGCGTGTATATAAAACACGCTACGATTCAAAAACATTTTGAAACTATCCCTTTGAAAAAAATAAATAAATGAAAACTTCCGGCGTTAATGTTAGGAGAATACATACTACACCTTAATCTTAGCATACAAGGCAAGGGGCAATCATAATTATTCTTTTGTGATTAGACATTTTTTTAAATGAACAAAAACGATTTAATCGGTATTTATAAGTTTCGTATCGGTTCTGTTGTCATTCGACCGTACTCTCAGGAATTATCTCCTCTGTTTTAAAGAAGGGTGTGCCAATTCTCCCATGTATTACATCCTCTTTTAAATAAAAAAACGGTGCAATGAAATGCATTAATTCATGATCAATGATGAGAACACAGACATGTAAATCATCAACTAAGCTCTTAAGTCGACTAGGAACGAGAAATTAGCTCGTGAAAGCCACAACGTTTTGTAATATATATATATATATATATATATATATATATATATATATATATATATATATGTGTGTTACCAATAACTGTCAATCTTTGAATTAAAAAAATATTAGAAAAGAGAACGTAAAAGGTAGAATTAATAGGTAATTGATTGATTCAAATAACAATAATATGTCGTAGTTAATGCATTATTATGCATGGATAATGTGTGCTGGCATAGAACTTTTTTTTTAATCTATACATCTTTTTTAGAAAGTTGAATTTTAAAGTTCAATATATTACGCACTTTACCATTTCCATTATTAGAATGCGTATTCAATTTAATATTTTCAGTATTGGCACTGCCCTCTCAATATTTCCGACTTTACTATACTAGCAATCATTACAAAATGGTATATACGATAATCTATTAAAAAAAACGATTTAATTCCACTCTTAAAAGTGTTTTAGATTAAAACACCTATTTTCCAAATGTTTACTCATAAAACTTCTACAACTACTTTTCGTGTTTATAACACTGATGTTTTCTGATATTTAACAATAACTTGGTGCTATTATCTGTTCTCAGAAATTAAATTCGACGTGTCATTATCTATACGCGTTCCTTATGCATGTGACTTGTTTTTATAATTTCGTCAATTGTAAATAAACGAACCTGCTATTATTTTACATTATAACTTCATTTATCCAGATCGCAACTGTGTACGGTTCGCTACATCTATAGATTAATGTAAGCGAAATATGGTATCCGAATTGGCTAATCGTTATAACGCCACTGATCTAATATGATAGTTTGTTCCTTCGTAAATTTAAATATTTCAATCTACCCACTTTGCTATTGAAGATATACTTTCTGTCAATAACTTATCTAAACAAAGTAGGACAAATAAGTTAGCTCATCTACGTCCAGTCTATATTTGGCGTAATACCATGAGTGTGTATTGGAGAGAGAATGAGACATTCTGTATTCCCTTAATTGTGATGTTGTCAGTTTTACCTAACTGGGCTATTACGATCCCATGGAATAGCAGTCTTATGGCTGACTTTCATTACACATTTGAATAGAATATTTACATCCAATAAGTCGCTAATGTTACCGCTCCTTAAAATACCTTACTTCTGATGTAATGTTCTATATAAGAGTTAAATACGTCATAAGATAGAATGCTGCTGAAATTTCGGGGATGTCCCGCTTAATGCACTCTTTTTCGCCTACGGAGAGTTTACAATCGATGTAGGAATCTAGTGCGTATGATCTCCTTCCTTCCTTCCTCAAAGCCCATTTCTCACGGAATAGACGTCTCTCTTTATAAACACCGTAATATAGTCAATTGAATTCTAATCTCTGATTTATAAAATATTCAAGACACGAACCAGTTCCTTATATGAAACATTATTAAACTTTATTCCGCCGTTAGTCTAGCGTGAGATGAGTGTTCAATGAACAACTCCTCTTCACAAGCGCTTCTGTGTGTGGAACACACTGCTGCGGGACTGATTCCTTACATATTATTGCATAGTCGTCTTAAATCAACGTCAACAGATTCATGACATATACTGTCCTTACAAGTAAGACACTAATAATATTCAATCTTCGCATGGGGTCATTCACTTTTGTACTAGCTATAATTTCATTGCATTAACACTAATTGGTGAGTCAGCTTAAGCATGGATAGGTCCTATCTATAAGTTGAAATATTTTCTCTTTTTTATTATAAATGTGTATGCCTTCAAGATGTTAGAAACTATTACACATTATGTTTATTAATAAAATTAATAAGTTATTCGAGAAATAAATTCATCTACGGAATTATCTGACACAGCTTTACAGATTGCGGTTCAATTGTATTATACTGATATTCTCAAAAATAGAAAGGCGAAACAAGGCTCATAGTTTGTAATATTCCAAAACACAGACTTTATACGGTAAGGTATTTAGCTGCGTTTTAAATATAAGATGTATTCAGACAAATATGTAAAAAGGGTTATATATTTGTGCTAGTATCGTTTGCCGGGGGTGTATATTGGACGCAGAACCAATTTGATACGACCGTTTACTAGCGTTTGGTGGAACTGCATCTAAATGTACTTGTTGTCATCGCCAAGGAGAAATCATCGTCCGGGGAGTGTGACCTGCGCTGTTAATACGTGTGTAGAAGGGCTTTTTTGTGCTGGCGCAGCACCAAACCCCCAGAGTTGCAGCGATGAGCACATGCCTTTGCATGAAGGTGTTATTTACACGGCTAGGTATTTGGTCGGCTGGCATGCTGTGTTAATCGGCGTAAGTAATTTAACTCAAGATAATTAATTATCTGCAGGTTGAAAACGGCTGTGCTGAAATAAAGCGATATGTAATAATATAAGAACTATATATATATATATATATATATATATATATATATATATATATGTGTGTGTGTGTGTGGGGGGGTATATATATATATATACATGTATATGTTTTATATATATATTGTTATATATATATACATATATATATATATGTGTGTGTGTGTATATATGTATATATACATGTATATGTTTTATATATATATATATTGTTATATATATGAAGTGGTGTACTAAAAGCGAACTTTTAGGAAAGGTAAAACCTATTGGGAAGAGTATACAGCTCAATATCCAGGATAGAGCAGGTAGATATGAAGAAGAATGGAAAGGAATTATATATATATATATATATATATATACCAACACATATACATATATATATATATATATATATATATATATATATATATATATATATATATATATATATATATATATAACAATGAAGAAGAATGGAAAGGAATTAGAGAAGCAAAAGTTAAATCAAAATTCAATTCAATTGCTCAGAGCAAGGTATATTTCGCAAAAAGGCAATTTATTCAAGTTAAATTTTCCTTAAGCCAGGCTTTTCAAAGATAAAAATCTTATCATCAGAAGGAAGTCGCTGGGATAGATAAGTTGGCAATGGCCAAGATTTAAAATTTGAAAAAATGAAATAAAAGTTGTAGGGAAAGAAACACAGGGCAACACTCTGCCCGAATGCAAGCAAATGTCCGATTGCTAAAAAGTCCGGTGTCGAAAAGTCCAGCGGAGAGAATAAGATGTAGATAGGTAGGTCGTTATAGGCACGAGATGTAATGAGAGAGGATTCAAAGTTAAATTCTAAGAAGCCACAACTTCAGGTGCGGCGAAAATAGAAAATCCAAAAGGGTAAAAAGTCCAATAAGAGGTACGCTCGTGGATGCAGGCAGGCTCAGAGAAGGTTGAGGTGGAAAATATTCGTCATTAAAAATACTTCCTGGGCAGAGATAACAAGGAAAAGTGTTTTAAAGTGGGAAAAATAGGCAGCGAAAATATTTTAAAGCTAGCCCGTAGAGAAAGCCGGCTTGAAATGAAGAAAAGCAAAAACTAGTAAGGGGTGTGGAGGGGGAGAAAGAAACGGGTACGAGGGAGGAGAAAGGGAGCGGATGCGGTGAAAGATTGCGGTCAAAACTAAGAGTGTGAATGTGGGGGGTGAGTCGCATAAAGTTGAAATTGGATGTTAGCGCGGATTAGGGTTCAACTAGAAAAGGGGAAGAAAGGAGTGGGGTGAGTTAACGAATGTTAGGAGGGGGAGTTAAATCATCAGAATATGGTTATGAACAGAGTTCGGGGTTTAGATGTTTAATCAGATGACCTTAGATATAAACAATGAGGCAAAATATATTTGAAGGGTAGAACTAGAAAAATGAATTAAAAATTTAAAAAGTAAAAATAAAAATAGTATTAAAAGTAGAAATAAGAAAATAAAAAATGAAAAAGAGATAAGATTAGTCTTAGGCTCGCAAGGAAAATTATGGATTGACCGATAAAAAGATAATAAAATAATAAAATAATAATAATAGAATGAGGGAAAAGTCGATAAAATTGGAGCTCAAGAGTGATAATTAGAATAAAGAAAAAGTAAAAAGTAAAATATACCTCGAAAGGATATCCGTTATGGGAATCCCCAAGGTGGTTAAAGATATGGGTTGAAATAAAATATGCTGTTACGGGACGCTAGTTCTTTATGGATATGGGAAAATTAAACTTTGAAACAAAAAAATGTTTTCAAAAAAGTTATATGGAGATTGATTGAGAAAATTATTAAATAGGTTTATGATTGCAGAAAGAAGTAAGAGATATACAAGGTTAAAGTAGTGACAATAGATTAAGCCAGAGTGAGAGTGGAGATCACAGTTAAAAGTAAATATTATGGGGGTTAAAAGATGTAGAGCGAGGGCGGGTTGGGGGTTGAGTATGGTCTGAGAGAAGTGTGCGAAGGGCGAGGTAAACAAGGGGGGAATAATCGAGGCTATTAAAAGAGTGAGAAAAAATATTTAGAAGTAAAAACAGGAGGGGAAGAATAATTAGAGTGCACAGAGAAAACAGTAAGGAGTTCGATATCGAAGTGTGCAAAGGGAATTAAGAGTAGATGAGGCGAATCATCAAGTAAATAAAAGGGCTAGGGTATAATGTGAATAAGGTGGGTTAGTTATCAAGTTGAGAGGGAAGGAATGAAGTTTGGAAGTGTTGAAAGGAAGCGGACGAATGTATTAAAAGAAGATAACAGGGAAAGAAATTAGAAGTCATATAAAAGTTATACGGTTAAGGAGGTTAAGTGGAATGATTTAAGGGGTAGTGGAAGAAAGGTGTTAAAACTAAGGGAATTGTGAAGCTAACGGAGTTTATGGGTAATTTTATTAAGTTAAGAGAAGGTTAAAGGGATGAGGGAGATATAAGCAGAGATTATAGAACAACAGGAATTAGAACTATCGGAAAGGAAATTCGAAATGTAGGGAGGGAAGATCCGAGATTAAGGGAGGGTATTTAATCCAATGGGGGAGAAGTGTGTGGGGAATTACTATGGTTGCTATACTTGAATTTACGTTTATGCATGCTACTGGAGATAAGTTCATTCTTAGAATTAATAATATTTTTAGATTTAGTCGCAGTAGCTATCATAAAGGTTTCCAAAGTACACAGTTGGCAATGGGATGCTCCCGGGGTATATGATTTGGACTTTTTAAGTATTGACCAGTGAAGTGAATAGGGAGTATTTGTAAGATTGAGGTTTCTAATTAGATTGGAAAGTGAAGTGCCTGTGCTGTTAGCGTTGGTATTTTTAAAGGAATAGATATGGTTAGAGATCCGGGTCTTAATGGGGAAAGAGGACGCCATAATATATGTGTGTATCTTGAAGGGTGGTGCTATAGTTGCATTGAGATTGCTAATATTATTATATGAGATTTGGGTTTGGAGGTTCAAGTCATGCGACCTACCTATCTACATCTTATTCTCTCCGCTGGACTTTTCGACACCGGACTTTTTAGCAATCGGACATTTGCATGCATTCGGGCAGAGTTTTGCCCTGTGTTTCTTTCCCTACAATTTTATTTCATTTTTTTTAATTTTAAATCTTGGCCATTGCCAACTTATCTATCCCAGCGACTTCCTCTGATGATAAGATTTTTATCTTTGAAAAGCCTGGCTTAAGGAAAATTTAACTTGAATAAATTGCCTTTTTGCGAAATATACCTTGCTCTGAGCAATTGAATTGAATTTTGATTTAACTTTTGCTTCTCTAATTCCTTTCCATTATTCTTCATTGTTATATATATATATATATATATATATATATATATATATATACATATATATATGTATATGTGTTGGTATATATATATATATACATATATATATATATATATATATATATATATATGTGTGTGTGTTTATATATATATGTATATATATATTAATATATATACATATACACATCTTAATATATCTGTATATATTTATATATATATATATATGTGTGTGTGTATGTTTATATATATATATATATGTATATATATATATATTAATATATATACATATACACATCTTAATATATATGTATATATATATATATATATATATATATATATATATGTATTTGTATATATCTATGTGTGTGTATATATATATTAATAAATATATATATACACATCTTTATATATATATATGTATACATTTATATATATATATGTATTTGTATATACATATATATGTGTGATATACACACACACACACATATATATATATATATATATATATATATATATATATATATATATATATATATATATATATATATATATATATACATAAATATATTACGTGAGAGTTTAGACGTCGGAACTTGAGTTATAAAGCATGACTTGTCTGGGGTTGTGAATCCTTCAACAGGCTTACCTAAGTATATTTAAACTGACGCCCCGGAAATATAAAAACAGTTACGTATATAGATGAACAAATATATATCATTAATTCCCGCCAACAATAAAAGCGGGGCACTGTAGTAAGTTGTATTTTTTACAGCCGTAAACATAATAGCTATAATGCATTTTCATCGATTACTCGAACACTGTTAACATCAGTTATCTACAATATGTTTATATATATATATATATATATATATATATAAATATAAATATATATGTATATATATATACATTGATATATATATATATAAATAAATATATATGTATATATATATATACATTGATATATATATATATATATAAATATATAAATATATAAATATATATATGTATATATATGTATATATATATACATTGATATATATATATAAATATATGTATATATATATATAAATAAATATATATGTATATATATATATATATATATATACATTGATATATATATATATATATATATATATATATATAAATATATAAATATATATATGTATATATATACATTGGTATATATATAAATAAATATATATGTATATATATACATTGATATATATATATATAAATATATGTATATATATACATTGACATATATATATATATAAATATATGTATGTATATATATATACATTGATATATATATATATATACATTGATATATATATATATGTATATATATATATATATACATTGATATATATATATATGTATATATATACATTGATATATATATATATATATATGTATATATATATATACATTGATATATATATATATATATATATATGTATATATATATACATTGATATATATATATATATATATATATATATACATTGATATATATATATATATATATGTATATATATATATACTTTGATATATATATATATATATATACATTGATATATATATATATATATATATATATATATATATATATATATATATATATATATATATGAACAAATCTGATCGAATGTATTGCTTATGTGCGATTTATTATATTTGTTCTTGTGCACATCATTAACAAGTCGTGTGGATGGGCATACAGTTAATACTACACGGGAAAGTATGCTTATTGTGTTTGTCGCAAATCTTGGATTGTAAATTGGAATTATTGTTTGTTTGGAATTTTATATATTTTTTTTACTGAAAATATTATCTTATATTGGACATAGTGGAATAACATACTAGTTTCGTATTCTGACAAATAATAGTAAGGTGTGTATATGCTGTTTTTTTTGTTTGTCTTACGGCATATACACCATCTTTGGTTCATTTAATACCGAATCAAGTTGTTGAATGGTATTTTATGGGTAGGACTTTTTATTAATTGGTAATATGCTCTCAAAAGCTTTTTTACTTTAATTCATTTATATTTTTATAGTTTAAACAGCATTTCAAAACTTACGGCTGTTTCATGACGAATATTTATGAAAATTGGGGGTGTTCCCCTTTTTATTTTAATTAATATATATGTAATGCTTTTTTTTTTTAATTCTTTGGTAGAGTTCGATTTTTTTAAAATATGAGAGTTAGATGTGGGGATTGTATTTTTCAAAAAGATCTTTAATATTTTTTCTTGATAGAAGTTATTTCTTATTGTTGTAACATCAATGCAGTCGATTAAAATGTGTTTGATAGTGAGTGGGGTTGGGCATGGTAGGCAGATGGGTTGGTTTTCCTTCTACAAGAACTATGATTGGGTTAAAAGTGTATGCCTCATCTGTATTATTGTTAAAGTTACCTTTTCTTTTCTGTTAAGTTTGGTGTTTTGTTTCTACGTGTTTAGATTTGAAATTTACCCGTGTGATTTGTTACTTGGAAAATTATTCCAGTAGGTTTGCCATATTTCCATTGTGTATGTATTGATCTGTCTATAAAGGTCTGAGTATGGGATCTTAAAGTTTAGATCAGCTGAGAGGTTTAGTGCCGTTTTCGCTGCCAAATCCGCTAATTCGTTTCCTCTGATACTTGTGTGGCTTGGTATTTAGCAGAAAATAATTTCTTTTTCGCTGTTTAGTTGTGTTAATTTATCAAGTAAAATTGCTATTAGGGGATTGTCTGTCTTTTTATTTTAATAGATATTAGAGCTGATAGAGAGTCCGAAAATATTATATACTTGGAATGTTCATTGTTGAAGACGAGATTGAGTGCTAAGGTTAGTGTATATATTTCTGCACTATAGATTCAAGTTTCTTTTGGGAGGTTTGCTTGCTTTTTATGGATTTATTGAGTATCGCTGCACTGGCTGTTGCCTATTTTGTTTGGGAACCATTTGTATATATATATATATATATATATATATATATATATATATATATATATATGGTTTAGATATATTTCCTTGATTTTGTTGATGTTATCTTGTAATATTATTGGATGAGTTTTTCCGTATTTACTCAAGCTTAATTACATTTTGGGCGTTATGATTTCCCATGGTAGGATTTTGGGGAGTGTGGGTTGGAGCACTTTGGTTATAGGTATAGCTACATTGTTCATTATGGGGATCATTCTAAGACCAAAGGGTTTCATTGCGTTTTCTTTCTGTTCAAACGAGGCTTTAGTGTTGGGATTCGCAATTATTTTAATGAATTACTTAAGAGCTAGGTTGTTGTTTCTGAGTTTTGGAGGGGGTTCACAGGCTTCTGAATAGAGGCTTTCCACTGGGGTTGTTTTGTAGGCTCCCATGGATAGTATTAAGCCAGTATGATAGATGGGGTTTAACATTTACTGATAAAATGTTCGGGTGGATTGATATATAAAGCATCCATTATCTAGTTTTTTTCTGACTAGGGATCTGTAGAGTTTCATAAGGGTGTCTTTATCAGCTCCCCAATTGTTGTGGGTTATGACTTGTAGTGCTTTATAGCTTTTCTCTTTGATGTAGTTTATATGTGGGATGAAGTTCAGTTGTTTGTCAAAGATTATTCCTAAGAATTTGTATTCAGTTACGAGTGGGATGGTTTCCCCTTCAAGTGGTAGGCTGGGATAATTATGTAGTTTGTGTTTGTTTCAAAAATGGATGCATTTTGTTTTGGTTTTTTAAATTTTAAAACTGTTTTGGGGTGCCCAGTTATAGATTTTGTTTATGTTGTTTTGCAGTTTTCTTTCTATCAAGTGGATATGTGTGGATCGATAGCTTATAGTTAAGTCATAGACGTATAAGGATCCATTAATGTCGGGTGTGATTTCCTTTGCTATGCCATTTATTTTTATATTAAATAAGGTTGTTGATAGGATGCTGCCTTGTGGTACACCTTCTTCTTGTTCTTTTGTTTCTGATAATGTTCATCCCATTCGTACTCTTAAGGTTATGTTGTATAAACAGTTGGAGATGAAAAAAGGTAGTCTACCCTTCAGTCCGATATTATGTAGAACTCTTAGAATTCCATGTCTCCATGTTTTTTCATTAGCTTTTTCAAGGTCAAAAAAGATGGCTGTTACATGTTGAGCTTTTATAACAGCTTCTCTAATGTAGGTTTCTAGATGTGTTAAAAGATCAATGAATCCACGATTTCCCGATAGCCACATTGTATATTTGTAATTATATTGTTTGTTTTGAGGAACCAAGTAAATCTATAGTTGATCATTCTTTCAAAGGCTTTACATATGCAGCTGGTAAATGAGATTGGTCTATAATTGGAGGGATTTGATGGATCTTTTTCGGTTGTGAGTGTTGAGATAGCTATTGCTTGTTTCCATAAGTTAGGTATGTTGTTATCTTTCCAGATAGCAATAAGGATGTCGAGGAGGTATGTTAGGGAGATATCCGGTAAATAATTGAGGAATTCATAATGTATGGCATCTGCACCTGTTGCAGTATTGTGAGATTGTTTTAGAGAGTTGTATGATTTTGATAGGGTGAATAGTTGGTTATAGTTTTCAGAGTGGTTCGATTTGAAATTTAGTTTCTTTCTTTTCTTCAATTTTTAATGTTTTGGAATGTTCTGCTATAGTTAGTAGGAGAGGAGTGCTGGAAAAATCTTTGAACCAATGTGTTTGCGATTTCATAGGGGTCAGTGATCATTATGTTATTATTAGAAAGATGTTTGATCGAGATGTTCTTGTGTTTACCGTTAATTTTTCTAATAATGTTCCAGACCGTTTTTGTATTTGTGTTGATGTTTATTTTAGATACAAAATCCTTCCAAGAAGAGCGTTTTGCATCCTTGGTAGTACCTCGTGCTAGTGCTCTGTGCTTTTTAAAGGAGTCTAAGTTTTCCGTAGTGGGATGTAGGGTAAATTTGCGGAGGGCGGATCGGCATAATCTGATCGCTTTTCTGCATTATCTTTTAAACCAAGGTTTATTGTGTTTTGTGGATTTGTAGGATTTGGGGATACATTCTTTAGCTATTGATATGATTGTTTCCGAGGAGAAAATTACATGGTTTGCATTTTCGATGTTTGAACAGGGGGTAAATTTTGATTGGCATAAAAGTTTGAATTTAGTCCAGTTTACTTTTTTTAGGTTCTAGTGGAGAATATTGTTATTTGGGTGTGGGGTTACACTTTTAAGGAATATAGGAAAGTGGTCACTCCTACAAGTTTATTATGAACTGACCAAGTAAAGTCCATAAAAATCGAAGGATAACTTAAGGAAAAATATATTGCTGAGCGGCTGCCAGAAAAAGAACATATATGGGTTGAGGTTTTGTCATTGAATATGCATAGGTTGTTGTTATTAATAAGTAATTCTTTTTTTTTCTTTTTCTATTCGTGTTATCGCAGCCCCATATGGTGGTGTGGCTGTTGAAGTCCCCGAGTAAGAAATAAGAAGCAGAGAGGGGATGTGGTGTTATGGTTGGTCTGGCTCCGTGCCTCCACCCGAGAGCTCGATGTGCTTTACCTTTCCCTCGATTTTGGTCCAGATCTAGATCTTGATCTTGGTGTTTCTGGTTTGGGTGGGGTTGATCCGGATGTGGGACCCGATCCCGCATGCGATGCTGGTCCAGGCCCATTTTCCACTGGTGTTGGCTCAATCTCCTTATTTGTTTCGGGAGTGACGTCCTCAACCTCCATTACCTGAGGGGCCTGGAATCTGCTGCTTGCTGTCACCGCCGCTCGTTTCGATTCGTGTTTCGTAGAGGGTTTACCTTCAGTTGAGGAGATGTTTTCCTTTGTTGATTTTGTTTGCTTAGAGGTTGTATGGGAAGTAACTTTTTTTGTTATTAACATCTTGGTTTATGGATTGATTTTTTTATGGTGGGAGTTTTTTCCTTCAGGATCTTCTGTTTCTGGTATATTGTAAGTGTTGTCAGTAGGAATTAATGGATTTGTTTATTTATCCTGGTTGAGTTGGTTTTATTTTGATTTGCTTTTAGAGATGTGTTCTTGATTTTGGCTAAGGGTTTTGATTTAAGTGGATGTTATTATTTGAGCTGGGTTAACCCTTTTTCGGGTTGTTAATAAATTTTGTATTAGGTTTCTGAGTTCAGCAATTAGTTTGAATAGGTCTTGCTTACATGTTTAGTTATATTGATTTGGTTTTTGAGTGACATCTGCATAAGTATTTGTGTTTTGATAGGATTCTACTATAGGTCTGGGAAAGATATATTTCTGTTGTATTTTACTTCTGTGATTTCTCTTTGTGTTTTAAAGGTTTTAGAGGTTTTGGAGTATGCTGGGTGATTTTGTGGCAATTTGAACATTTTGCATCGTTTGAGCATTCTTCTTCAGTATGATTGGGATTTTGTCAGCACATTTTCCACATGCGGTTTGCGCTCTGCAGGTTTCCCATACCAAATTTGTGGCACGTGAAGCATCTCAAGAGGGCTGTTATGTACTGGTCTACTTTTTCAACTAGATACCCAATTGTTATTTCTTTTGGTATGGTAGGGGTGTTGAAAGTTAGAATATACGTATTGTTGGGTATAGATTGACCGTTCCTTTTTAGTTTAATGCGGACGTGCTCTATTTCGCGTTGTTACTTTAGAGCCATTTTAATTTCGTCTGCCAAGGTCAGCTGATGACTTCTGATGATACCTTTTGAGGTATTAAGTGTTTCATGAACATACACTTTGCGTTCATAAGTATGAAATTTTCACAATTCTAAAATAGTTTGGGCATTTTTGTAGTTGTCTACTTCGACAAGCAGATTTCACTTTTTCACTTTCTTTATATTTTTAGGATTGTTTGGCGATGAATTTTTTTTCAATTAGAAATTGAGATAGTTCACTGATTCTTTTTCCTTCCACGGTTTCTATGACTATAAATTTTGGAAAGTTTGTTCTATTGGTTTGTTCGATTCTATTGTTTTTCTTTGTGTTAGCTTCCTGCTTGCTGTCTGAGTTGGAATTGTCACATACCTTTGAGTGGGTTCTTTTAGTATTGCCTCTGGGTTTTTTTTTATTTAGGTTTTCCATTAAGAAAAATGTATTTTTAATCTCTCCTGGAGCCCAAAAGTGGGAGATGTTAGGGGGGACCAATTTGCCCTTTCATCCCAAGGATACAACGATGCTATACTCAATTTATTTTAGGTGTTACCATCCTTTGTTTTGATTTCCCACTTTTTCCAAAACATTTGAAGAGGAATATGAATGTGATATTGTCTTAAAAATGTGATTGACCCTTGCCATCGCTTCTTATTCTTACGTGACTTTCCTGTGTTTAAAAGTAAAGGTGATATAGTACAATATTTTTACGTCTTGTTCTTTGGTGGTGTGGAAGACATTTGCGGGTGTTAGAGTTATGGTTTTACATGACTAGCGGATTGATCGGATTGGGCCTCTCCGACCTCCGGTCTAGCCGACGTAAGGACCAAAGTAGAGTGTTGCAAGGCGCTCGACCATTTGTGTTACCAGATTACGGCTTGCCCAGCTACAGGATCCCGTCCTAACACGACACGGGTCGCTACCCACGGCTATTAGCAGCCCCAATTTGGAGAGGGGGTGTGCAGTTTTTCGTGTTTTGTTTTGCAGAACATTATTTAGTTTTGCAAAGAGAAATAGACACATAAATACATCGATGTAAGTGAATTTCGGGTCAGGAAGCCAATATACAGACAACCTGATCTAGTAGCACCAGTGTATATGCTGTATTAAATTGTATACACTTTCCTAGGAAGATTGGTATGCGTTTACCCTTTTTTATTATTAGTTCACTAGAGCTTCTATATATTTTTTTAGTGATTGGATAATTAACATGCTCAATTTTTTTTAATTATCGTTATTATCGAATCGAATGTACATTTGTGTTTTGTTCCCAAACTATATAATGTACTATGATATTCAGCTCATTTTAGGGATGCTATTATGTCTTAGATCAAATCCTATGCGTTGCTTGAATTTCTAAATAATTTAATTGTGAATCATGCCTTGTATATAAATATCTATTCATTAATACTAGTCGATAAATTATATTGGATATAGTAAGGAATTAAGGTTTAATACTGAATCACAGCAATATTTAACTAGTATTGACGTAATTTAGTGATAGAAATGTTTTTGGAACGGATACATTTTTTATTAGTCAGCTTAAGTGTTACGCCTGAACATTATCGTTTTTGGCTACAATATAATGCATCGCTTAACGCATGGCTTTTAATGAATGTGCACCTAAGATTTTACCATTCCCAGATGATCGATCCATTGCTTCTATTGCAAAAAGTTCCTCGTATTTATAAATGAATCACGTCGAAGTTATTTCGATAGTAACATATTAACTAAGGTAGTAGCTGTTCGGAACTGTACCACCCATTAGGATATCCTAATTCCTATGCCATCATTTTCTATTACGGATTATTTAGTAATGAGAATCAATTAAATTTCAATACCGGTTACAATCATGATTATGCATAGCGTCTGCTAAAATAAGTAAATATTAAATGTCAGATATATAAGATCATCCTTAGTTATGTGACTCCATATGAACATTTTAAAAGCTAACCTCATATTTTGTCTGATGGATAGATTTTAAACGATAAAGTTAGTTCGACGTGTGGCCCGGTCTCGGCAGCAGGGTTCAGTCAGTGATCTTCCATGATCTGGCAGACCACGTTCAGTAAGGACAGCGGAAAATGTAGCACTCATTCAGGATAGCATTGCTAAAAATCCAGAAACCACAACTCGAAGACGAGCCACTCAGATTGGGATGTCCAGAAGGTCACTTCAAAAGAATTTTGCGTGAATTGCATCTGTTTCCATACAAAATTACATTGGTACAGGCATTACACCCCACATATGTGCAATCAAGCGTAGCTTATGCTGTTCACTTTCAGCAATTAGCCAGAGAACAAAATGAGTTCATCTATAAGCTGATAATGAGCGACGAAGCCCATTTTCACCTGAACGGGTTCGTAAATAAGCAAAACTGCAGAATATGGGCCATTGAAAATCCAAAAATCGTTCATCAGCGTGAATTACATCCACTAAAATGTACTCTATGGTGTGGTGTTACCTCGGAAATAGTGATCGGTCCATATTTCTTTGAAGACGAAGGTGTCGCGGTGACGATAACTGTACAGCAATATCAATAAATTATTGACCTTTTTTAAGGCCAGCTGTTCAGGACAACCCAGAAATGTGGTTCCAACAAGACGGAGCTACTGCCCACACTGCCCGACAAAGTATGGCGCTCTTAAGGGAATTGTTTGGTGAGCGCTTAATTAGCAGATTTTCTGATTTTAACTGGCCTTCACGTTAACCGGATTTAACAACCCCTGACTTTTTTCTTTGCGGTTATCTTAAGGAAAATGGTATATGTGAACAAGCCTACAACGAGTCAAAGGCTTAAAAACAATATCAGACATGAAATCCAAGAACTGGAGCCAGTTGTGTTAAGGAATGTCATAGAAAATGCCCTAACTAGAGCCCGTATTTGTGAGGCCGAAAATGATGGGTATTTAAAGGATATTATTTTTAAAAACTACTGAAACAAAATTACCAAGTAAATGTAGTATTTATCAGAAAAGCCTTGTAAATGATTTTAAATGTTGTAGTTTCTATCACCTAAACAAACGAATATGCGACTTTTGTTCAACCCTGTATATATAGTAGATAGATAAAAAATGAAAACATTTTTGGGGAACGTATGAAATGTATTTTAATTTAATATTTTTGAAAATAAACACATTGTGCAATTAAAATTTAAAAAAATCATTTATTTGTTTGCAAGCGTTCGTTTTAAAACGACTTTGTCACGCGAGACTGTCTTTTTTGCTACTTCTTCATTTTGAAGTATTGTCTTGCCTGACAAAGTTGTTTTACAACGAAAGTTTGAAAACAAATAATGAATAAATGAGTTTTTCATTTACCTTGCACCATGAGCAAATATAAGTCAGTTCATATTATATTATTATTTATATTATTATTTTTATTTTTTCATATTTTCAAAAAAACATAACATTTCTGTGAGATATATTTTATACGGCCCGTTTCATTTGTCTTGTGCCAAACAACGTTTTCATGTCAATATCGTCTCTTACAAAATCATCAGAAACATTTCAACAAAGAATAAAAAGTTATTGGATTAAAGTGTCTTGAAAAAAACCTACACTATAGAGTGGTTCATTTTTGAGTGAAACCAAACAAAAAACAAAGAAAAATAGCAGACTCACACGTGGAGAAACCCACTAAAACGCCATTTTGAATGTTTTGTTACAAGCTAGTACATCCTAAAATTTGTGCGGACATTTATACATTTTTAATTCAGTAATATTTCTTGAAATAGTTAATAATTTCTATAATTTATTAATAACAATTGTAATTCACTAGAGGGTAATTTTTTTACTTACTAATTTTTCATCAATTAGCCTTCAGATGTCTATTTAGGTTATTTGGATACGAAACTCTTTTAAGTTGAAAAGTTTAAAGCTAGTTTCATAGTCTCAGCCATTCATTCAAGCAACTATTAAGATTGTTATACTTCCGTGTTATTGTGGAAGATATTTAGTACTTATTTATAAATCGTTTTAGACAATACAAAGATAAGCTTAATTATGCAGAAGTCTTCACTTTAGTAGTAAGTTTCTATTAAATGCGAAACGAAAATATTTTACAGTTACGTAGACATGACTCAAAATACCGAAGGGAGCTATTAAATATATATTTATTTATTTTATTTTATTTTTTATAAAATGATGTTTAAATACCTAATTTTATAGTATTATGAGGATTCAAAAGTACTTTTAAACACATTTATACTTAAAGTAATTGTGATTACGTTTTATATTTAACTCGTATTTTCAGGTTAATACCGACAAGCACAAATGTCAATATCACGTCCCACTTTAATTGTATGCCTATATTTAATATTAGGTAGTGTGCATTATTTTATTTATTAATATGTGTATTAGTATATATATATATATATATATATATATATATATATATATATATATATACGAAGAGATGAGAACGCAAAACGCGACAAATCACATTTTCAAAATCACGAATCTGTCCCTATAATAAGTGCTGTATTTCAACACTCGACGACACCCTAAAATAAGGTGTAACATGATATGATCCCAAACTTCATTCGAAGTCTATATTTAATATATTCGTGGTTTTATTGTTTAAGGTCTCAATTTAAAGGAATTGGATTTATTGCGCTCCGCACCTGAACCCACCCACACACATACGTACATACACTCACACACACATATGTACATATATATATACACACATATCTATATGCACACACATACATATGCACACACAATACATATATATATACACACACATATATAGAGACATTTAATTTATTTATTAATTTTTATTCATTTATTTAATTATTTATTTTTCTTATTGAACATTTATTATGCATTATATTTTAAATTATTATTGCATTACTAGTTCTTACCCCTTCCCCAAAAAATCTTATTTACTAGTTACCATTTTTTTCACTAATTAGTACAGATGAAAACTAAAATGAAAAAAAATTCTGCTGATGCTCTCATGATCTGGCCCACTTACCATTTTATTATAGTCTAGGTTTAAGCTTAGTCGCTTCGGTCATTTTCGTTATAAGTGGTGTGTTCTATATTTAAATGTATTATATTGGGGTTTTAGTACTCCGTCATCTACTATTAGGTTTATGGTTTCTATTGACAAGATAGTCTTATAATAATTTTTATACCTTAGATACTTTCATATTCATGTTGATGAAAGGGTTAATGCCACATATATTTTATATAGGTCTTTAACGGGATAAGATATATCCGGTTCTATGTAGACAGTTCTGAATCACTTCTTGTCTTTTATTTAACACATTTTGTTTGGAAAAAACAATATTATAGGATGCCAGAATACAGGCGTTACATCTTTTAGATTTGTTAGCTCTATATTTCCCTGCTGTACCTAGTATATACCATTTTAGGTTGTATTGTATATTTTTACTATTAGTTTTAATTTGTATTAGGTTCTTTGAAAGAGTGTATATGGTTTCTAAATCTGTCATTGAAACTACAGCCCGTCGACTCAATGTATGTTCTAATTTTGTTTTCCTCTACGACGTTACAATCATACACTATATCCGAAGTTTAACATCCCCCTCTAAAAAGGGCACCTATTAATATATCTACAGTTACATTGGAAGCTGTTATTCTGGTTCTTGTATGTACTAGTATCTAAGTTACTATTCTCTTTGATTTTTGTGTTATTTGAACTTACTATAGTTGATGTTAAGTTTATCGATGTTGAAAAGTATAGCTTTACTGTATTTTTATTTATAACTTATAGACATCTGAAGGCTAATTGATGTAACTTTAGTACGTAAAACCTGTTTAAGTTTCAGACAGACATACATAAAGATACATAATATCCATTATTAACAGATATAAAAAAACGAGATATTCATAATATAACACACGTGGAAAGAGAGCAGTAAAATAAAGGCAGGAAATTGTTATAGAAAGCAAAGTCTGAGATGTGAGGAAATTATAGTTTCTATGGGAAGGTTTTATGAGAATATAGAATATTTTAGAGAATGAGAACTAATTTGAGCAAAAAATAATGGAAAGGTCAACTACAATGGAACGGAATATGCGTCATTATAAATTGTAAAAATGTGTCTCTAAGACAGGGGATGGCGTAAGAGTGACGAAATTAAAGAAAATTGGGTGAAACAAACAAAAATAAAATATCAATGAGATGTACGTAGAGAAATATAGACTATATGATAGACTATTAATCTTGATTGAATTAAATAGAATTTACAATAACAATTATTTTCGAAGGTTATTGCAAGATGTGGTCTCTGTTTTATCTTTATTGTGATGTATAATGAAATCTGATTCATTGAGATATCCGGGAAGTTTTCATGTTTTATTTTTTTAATTTGCAGTCTTAAACAAATATATGGGTTGGTGGTAAACAATATGTGCGACAAACGCATTTTTGTCAGAAAGTTGTATCGCTTTTTTGTTCATATATTTTCTTGTTAAGGAACGCTGCGTTTCCACAGTGCAATAAATGTTGCATCCACTATAGGCCATAGTGTACATGTCAGCTTGTGCTGCGGGGGTATTGCCGATAATTGTATGTTTGTTGATGAGATTGTCAAATTCAACAGTAAGTGTGTCGTTACTGCCTTTTCACAGGGGGTGTATGTAAAAGCTTATATAAACGCCTGTTTTATCTTAGTGTGGCTGGTTATTTTAATACTTAACAAATCTAGTTCGCTGTTAATTCTTTGGATAAGTATCTTGAAATAAAGGGGCATATTATGTTATTTTTAATGCGTGGAAATTATAGAAGTGTTGGTTTTACTTAATTGGCAGTAATGCTTTTCTATTTGGAATAAATTAGTATGGTGTCGATATTTCTATTGAAATAAGATATAGTATATGTTATATAACCGAAACAAGCTCAGCTAAAGCATGATAAAATAAAATAAGAAAAAAATAATAGAGAAAGAAATGTTATGAGACAACAGATCGCAACAAAACAATAGGGAAAATAACTATTTCGTTACTTATTTTATTTGAGATATACTAATCAGGGTAGGGCAGCGATAATCAAGAGGTACATTTATAAGAAAATACACATGAAAAGTAAGGAAAAACTAACAAAAGAATACAAGTTTGAGAAAGAAAGAAACTTAGATCAAATAAAATATTGAGTTGGTCGATTGAAACAGTAGACATGTTATTTGAGAGACATATTGGTAAATTCTATAGCTCTCGATGAGGGTTGATATGCCACCAGTAAGTCTAAGTTTTCCTATCTATTTATTTTGCACGATTAATTCGCTTTCTCTCTCACCCATCTGCTTTAGGTTTAAGTCATTTATTACCAACGCCTTTTCCGCAATCAATAAACACCTTCATAAAAAACTATCATATTTAACACATCTGCTACAGGTTTTCTATTTGTATATCTTCCCACTTTTAATCAACTTATTTTAAGTAAACTTGTGCTTTGCATCCTTCTGCCCATCATTTTGCCTGCCAGAAAAATAAAACCGGGTTTTTGTAGACACTCTCTCCTTCTCTCCAAATGTCTAAATAAATCCAGTTTGGGATGTGTCTACAATAATGCATGATCTTCAAATAAACTAACAGGATAAATATTATATTTATTCTATTTGGCCATTTTAAGTGTTATATATTCTGTCGGATTCTCATCATTTACCTCTATATCACACACAGACATCCTGTCTCACTATATCACACACACACACACACACACACATATATATATATATATATATATATATATATATATATATATATATATATATATATATATATATATTGATAATGGAGATTATGTATATGCCTGTCTGTCTGTCTATATGTCTGAAGCCGACACTTCATCAGATTAATATTGCTGTTTACTTATTCTGCCAGCTTCTATATATAATACTACAATAACAGCCGTACACACTATGCGCATTTCTCAATTTACATTATGAACTGCTTTTTAACAAATTGGTATTCGCAAATATACACTCATGATAGTTTTCTGCAGATTTCCACGTGTGTTTACGCTATTTTGCTCGCTAATAATCTTACCTATAAATTATAATTATTTATATATATATACATATATGAAATGAGTTCCGTAGTTAATCTATCTATTGCGAAACTGATTGCACAGCCAGCGTTACTCCATTGAATCGCTTACCTCCCTCTGATTATTCTGTATGGATGCAAGACGGGCGCGTTATTTAAAATGTAAACAAAACGCTGGCATGTACGGTGTTACTCTTACTCTGATTTGTTTTATTAAAACGTTCTGAGTTTGTGCATTTCCTTTAATCTTATTAGCTATTATGTTTTAAAACACAAATTCACTGAATCAAATTGTTTAATTAAAATTGTTAAGCTTTGAGGGGTAGAGCGTAACATAGTGGTACACTATGAGTCACGAAGACATAGAAGCAAAGACAAGAATAGAATGGGGTAACAATAATATGTGCGTATTGCACAACTTTTATTCTTGGACTGAAGATACAATTTTGAAAGAACAAATTTGGCGCCTAATTTTCATGTCACGCGATACCTCTGCAGCGCAGTAATTATCATGTAGTGCGGTGATCAGGTCGATGGTCCTATCACCACTTGGTTGAGTGAAACTATATTCAGTTGACAATTCAACATACCCACTTCTACTGACAAATGTTCGGGATGTTTTTTTTGTTTTAACACTTTTCAGATTCGTAAGCCTTAAACAATTTTTTTGTTTACAATAATAAAGTGCGTTTGTACATTTGTTGTGTCATCAATAGTTTTCAAAAGTTTTTTTTTGTAATAACCTTTCACATTTATAGGCCTTAAAAACACATATTTTTTGTTTGTTTTAACTATTAAAGAAATTTGTATATGTAATTAATATTTATTCAAAATAGTGTTATATCTATATATGGGTGTGTGTGTTCGTGTATTTGTGTGTGTATGCATTCATATAAAATAAGACTTATTTGAAAATGAGTTAATATATATTAACATACTAAATGTTTTTTATTCATAAAAACAGTCATATATTTAAAAGTAAAAAGGTTCGACGACGAAGATTTCTGATCATATTCATGAAAGGAACGAATGAAGTCTTATATCATAATAATATAGCTGAAAACAAAAAATTGATATTAAACAATCTTGAATGGTGGAAGATGAGGCTTCTTTGATGTACATATTACATTCATCTTAAAAAAGATCGTTGTTGACTGCCCCTATCGTTTTCTCCCTTTATATATATATATATATATATATATATATATATATATATATATATATATATATATATCAAATAACAAAATAACACTAAAGGTACATAATTTTAAAGTTTATTATGATAATGATATATTTAAAAACGGAATTATCTATTAAGTTTAAAAGAAATTACTCTTATCTCCAGAAAGAAAGAAACACAAGCAATACTCAACTGTTTTTTGTAAGATTTGATTTAAAAACTTTACAAAACAATTTTGAGTTATGTTTAAATCATAAAAAAATTACACATCTAATATTTTATTATATAGTGAAGGATAATTGATTTTAATAACATTCCCAGAATTTTAAAAGAACAAACTATATGAAATATGAATCTATGTGTTGATTCATGATGCCGCGAATTAACTTCCTTGTAGAATTAAATACAATATTATGTTGTCTATTATGAATAAAATTGAAAAAAAGTAAAAAGAAAAAGAAAAAAAAGAAAAACGCAAAAATTGGAAGCGAAAGATAAACATAATAATTGCGAAAGTTGTTCTTATAATCTATCAACTTAAAGTAGTATATTTTTATTATCCTGATACATAAAACGATTGCCCGAGTTTTCATATTCATTTTCTTCATCGGCGCAAACTAAGTTTAAGGGGCACAATTCAGTATACACAGGAACCCAGCATTTTGTTTATTTCAAAATCAAATATGTATTACTAAGGAAGATTGAATCTAAAATAATTTAAAAAATGAAAGTGTATTAGTGTGATAAATATTAAGAAGGATTTTGTATGAAATTACTTTTAACTTATAGTTAAAATATTTATATTTATAAATATAATATATATATATATATATATATATATATATATATATATATATATATATATATATATATATATATAAGATTACACGTGAAGAAATATTATAAGTGATGTTATTTAATAAGAACATCTATGGATGAATATATTTTGGGGAAATGTTGTTAAGAGGTCAGGGGTTATTTAAATTGAAAAATAGATATCGAATGCGATGCTATAGAAGATATATGAAGTGCATTAGCCCTAAATATTCTAGGAGTCGATATAGATGGGAATCACAGTAAAACCTCTTTTTTAAATATAATATATGATATGCATTGAAATATATTTGAAAAGTTGGAATGCAAAACGGTATAAACGCAATTTTAAATCACGAAACTGTCACTACTTACAGCGTTGCATTTAAACACTTGACGACATCCCAACACTATGGGTTACAGTATATTATATCGAAATAATTCATGTTTGATTTCAATTAACATCAGTTGTAGTTCGAAGTCTAGATTTAATATATTCGTGTTTTATTTTTGAAGGTCTCAATTTAAACGAATTGGATTTATTGCGATTTGCGTTTTAACTCTTGAAGTATTGGTTTATATATTCGAAGGAGGGGAGTTATCACTCGGGGTTATACATTGGCTATATTGATATCTTTTCGGTGTTTAAATATGTTATCAAATCGGTTTAGAGAATATTCTTATAGCGAGAGAGTCTAATATACTAATATAAAATAACTATTCATATATTTGTTAATATATATATATATATATATATATATATATATATATATATATATATATATATATATAGAGAGAGAGAGAGAGAGAGAGAGAGAGAGAGAGAGAGAGAGAGATTTAAAAAGAATACGCGGAAATCTCTCTAAGGCCCTTTCGACTATCATCTCGTCAGGAGAAAATCGATAGTTTTAATTAATAATAACGTCGAAAGAAAGAGCAAAATGGGGAAATTGAGTGTGCACAAAATTATCGTTAAAGCGATTAAAATTCAATTTAATGATTTCGATTAAAAGTCGAATCTGGATTCCAAAAACCATTTGAAAATATTGGAATCTGTCTCTATTGCCATTCGAAAACCTTCCTTGTGCCGGCAGAAGGAATTTGTAAGATCGCTCAATCTCTTTGGGGAACTTTGAACTCCTTCCCAATTTTTTTTTTTTTTTTTTTTTTTTATCCCCTAACGTAGTGCCTTTTAATCGACTTTTAATCGAAATCATTAAATTGAATTTTAATCGCTTTAACGATAATTTTGGCACACTCAATTTCCCCATTTTGCTCTTTCTTTCGACGTTATTATTAATTAAAACTATCGATTTTCTCCTGACGAGATGATAGTCGAAAGGGCCTTAAAGAGATTTCCGAGTATTCTTTTTAAATCTATTTATAAATTTTGTACCTCGAAACATTTATTTACATATATATATATATATATATATATATATATATATATATATATATATATATATATATATACGCCGTATGGCGTAACAGGTGTGGTGTTGGTAAAACACCAGTTCGAACGTAGTATTTTTAATCTTCAGTATTACATAGTTACTACAGGCAATAACTAAGAAAAAATAAATACCTAGTATACGTATCCGGTTCTGACTGACGAAATGAATACAATGTTCCCCCAGGAATTAATAAACATTTGAGTTCGGAATTAGTTAAAAAGATTCACCTGACAAAATCGGAGGTTGTTTGTGCAAGAAATTGTAAATTTAACTACCATTTTGTGAATAATCAAAATAATAAAAAAATTCTAACATTATCTTAACAATTCCAAAAGGTAAATCTTAATATATATGTAATCCGAAAACAGAAAAAAACAAAGTGCGGGAGTATTTATGAATAAAAGAATGCATTACATAAAAGTGCACAGATACTTAAAAAAAATGTTGTTCTTAACATTGACCTCTCTATTGAAATATAAACTATTTATAAAGTTGACTGTGTCCTAAACGTAGGTATTCGCTATTTAAATGTAAGCGACAAACATGTTCAATGCCTATTCATTATCATAACTTTAATAAAATATATTAGAAAATAAAACTAAAACAAAACATTCACAGATAACATGAATTCCAAAACATATATTCAAGACATTGACAAGCCTGCTGCAAATAAAGTGGGGTTACTCTACCGTGCAAGAAAACTCCTCACACCTGGCAGTATCATATATCTTTGGAAAGCCATGCATGGAGTATCGTTGTCAGCTATCGGCTGGTGCACACTCAACTAGTCTCTCCCTCTTAGACAAGGCCCAACAAAGACTCGCTAATTAAATAGGTTCCTTAGTATCCACCAAGCTACAAACCCTACCCCATCACCGCAATGTTGCATCCTTGTACTTGCTTTACAATTAATAAAATGGAATGTGATCTGATGAACTTGCAGTTTTAGCTCGCCTTCGACGTAAATATACTCAACCAACCTGACAATCAGGAAAATCCTATCTATTCCCTGTGGAGGTCTCTAGATTTCGGAGAGCTTTCTAATCTAAAAGTCTCTTTCCTCGTGCTTCCGGCTTTTAGAACTCTAGCCATGCTCGCTGTTTCTCCAACTGTACCGACATGCAGAAATGTTAAACTAATGTGAATATGCATTTCGCTGCACAGCTCCACATTTAGGATGACCCTCTGAACTGTCACATAATTCTCAGTAGCCTCTTACGTCTACAGTGGCAGCTTACCTTGTGTAGGATGAACTATGATAAAAAAAAACCAAAAAACAACATTTGACCTTTTTAAGTAACTTTGACATTTTCTATAATTAATGTAAATATTTTAGATTTCATGGCGATTATTCATCTATGAAAAAAAAGGTTGATTTACTTTATCAGCTGTTCTTTTATCTTCTGAGTTTCGTTTCACTAATATTACTTGCTACCAAACGAATTTCGTGACGCAACGTTTTGTTTGGAAGGAGAGTATTTTTCTCATCTACCTTATTTAATGTCTCTTTTTAGTTGATGTTTTCCTATTATTGTTATTATCGTTTTTTTTCGCACGCACAGGGATTTATCCCAGAACTAATTATAAGTGATCGCTTACAGCAAAATACAGACGGTATTCCCTACAGTCGGAGGGACAAAAAGAATTCCGAGAGTTATATTACTTTTCGCTTCTTGTGATAACCGTTCAAAATCATATATGTTCTAACATCCACCGTTTATAATAGAGTTTCTGCTCGTAACGGCCGTGGTTGTTCTCTTGTATTAAAACGACACAGGATTATAACACTCTCAGTGCCCTTCCATTGGTGATCTTGATCAGTCTTTCCATCCTTCGAGATGATGCACCGATACTTTCTGCGGCATAAACCGATGCCTGTTCCACGGCCTTTTTCTTTTTCAGATATGTCATATCGTTATTATTATTATTAGTAGTAGTAGTAGTAGTATTTGTAGTATAAGTTAGAGCAGTAGTAATAATAATAGTAGCAGTATTAGTAATAGTATTAGTAGTGGGTGAAGTATTAAGGTATTTATTTCGCACAAAAGTATGGTTTCGAATAAAGTTTATTGCGTTTCATAATTATATCCGTCTTTATATTTAATATAATACTAATATTGCTACGGTTTGGGATTAACAAAAAATATCCCGTTAATAGGATTTTGATCAATGACTCTTATCTTTCACTTAAATCAGTTGACAATACGAAATCGGCTTAAGTCTTTCTGAAATTTCAGATCTGTCAAGACGGAAACTTGTCGAACAGTGAAGAAAAGAGTGCCAAGTTATCTAACGTTTTGTCAGCATTCCAATTCTTCTAATTTGGTCAAGACGACGACGAACTAGTAAACCCAGACCTGGAAAGATTCCATCGTCCACAATTCTTCGGACCTTAAATGGAAGCAAACAACAACCTCATACACCGAGAAAATCCATTGATTTCCTGGCTCTGAATAAGTTTGCAGACAACAAAGATCGTGTTTGATGATATTTTTCCTACTTTTTTCTCATTTCTCTTGTAATTATCTAAATTTTGTTTTTCTGTTACTTCAAAAGTGTTATTGTTGGTCGTGTTTAACTCTAAAATTCCTCTTATAACAAACCTCGCTAATTTAGTGGCTCAAGTAAATCAAATAGGTCGAAATGATGTAAAATCGAAATTTATATTCATTGCCTTCATTGATATTCATTGCCTGTGTTACCCGGTCTTATATTGTTAGTATTGCAATTTTCAGTAGAATCTTATTATCCTAAGAAATCAGAAAGATTGAATGACTGCAAGGTGCGTTTTTAAAACTACGCATTTAGAGATGAAATTCTTATTATGAAATAATAAGTTTTCTTCACTGTTCGACAAGTTTCCGTCTTGACAGATCTGAAATTTCAGAAGACTTAAGACTTAAGTTGAAATCATTGTGAACAAATATCCTACTGCGAAAGAGCCCGATCAGGTTACATCCCTGGAAAATGTCTCCCTCCTTGACAAGGTTCAAAAAAGAATCGCCAACCTAATAGGTCCCTCACTGTCAACCAAGCTCCAGTCCCTGTCCCATCGCCCCAATATAGCATCCTTGTGCTTGTTTTACAAATACGTCAATGGATTATGCTCTGATGAACTGGCTACTCTGGTGCCCCATCGACGTAAATTCACTTAACTAACTCGACAATTAACTGAATCTCATTCATTCACCGTGGAGGTCCCCAGATGTCGAAGAGCGTTCTACTCAAAAAGCTTCTTTCTTCGTGTTGCTGGCCTCTGGAACTCCCTCCCTGCCCCCTGTTTCTCCGACACTACAGACATGCAGAAGTTTAAAGCTAATGTAAACAGACATCTCGCTGCGCAGATCCCAATCTAGGTTGACTGCCCTCTACATTCTCCCCTCTTTTTTCTCAGTAGCCCCTTACGTCTACAGTGGCGTCCTGCCTTGTTTGGGGTGAACTATGTAAAAAAAAAATAGGACCTTTATTACAGTAGACCCTTACATTTTAGTAGCAATATGCATTGTTTTAGGTAAACAAATGTAAACAATAGCTTCTTTTTATCAGTCAGCTTGCGTTTCGAATCCCGTCTTCGCTATTTTTTTTACCGAATGTACAAACATTGAGAAATCTAAAGTTTATGTTGACAAATATATTGCTGCCGAATTTCCAGTTGAAGTTTACTCCCATATAAATCAGTCCTTATCTGATGATCCTCTTACGTTTTAGTCGCAATATGCCTTGTTCCAGGTGAATAAAATTAACAAAAATTATTTAGAATAAGCAAGACTTAATACAAAAAAACAGAGTTTGACAGAGCACCGGCAATTCTCATTTAAAACTTACGACAGATCACAGAAAATGCTACTTAAACTTACACGTGACAAGTTGACGAAATAAGTAATTCAATCTTAAGCGTGGAAGAACATAGGATATGGATTACGTGAATATCTTTAATAAACTGCGTCAGAATAAAAGTACGCGTTTACAGATAAATGATATTAGGAAAGAAAACTTCACTGTTGACTACGCAATAACCGTCGTCAAATATAAGTTAGTATTATTTACTCCTCTCCAGGAGTTAGGCACAAGGCCAGTTTTATCCTACTCCCACAAGTAAGATGTGACCCAAGGTCGGGTCGGAAGGTGGGGGTTGAAAAGCCAGCGCTCGAGAGGTGAGCACTCTGGCTTTTTAAAAATTGTCTGGGCAGCCCCGTCGGCATTCCCCAGTAGGGGCGCCTCAGGCTGTAAGCAATAAACTTACTCCTCCCCAAAGAGGGGAGGCGAAGCCTGGGAGGGTGGACCTCGTAGAACTGCACAGGACAGACCCATAGACGGCGTAAATCAAGCCCCGAAGGCCAAGACAATACCAGTCTATGGGGTGTAGTATCCAACGGAACAGATACTACACTTTGAATATAAGTTAGTAAATATTTGTCAAAAAACGACTCTATAAATGTACAAATGGTTTTATTATTAATCATCTTCAATCTAATTATCATATTTTCATCATCTTTTGTCTTTGATAAATAGTGACTGATTATTAAACAAAAAGTATGATAACTATTCCGAGATCGGGTCTCGCGTATACTTGATAAGACACATATACCTCTCTACAGAATATAGAATTATTTAAATTGTATTGCTGAATTTTTAAAGAACTATTTTAACATAAAACTTATAGAGATAACACCAATAAATGTAGTTGTGATGGAATCATTGTATCTTAGGAAGACTTCAATCGTTTGATGTAACACACGCAAACTACGTAATAGAATAAATATAATATCAGAAATTCTTCAAGTAAAAAGAATAAAATCAGATAATTTGCACATTTCAGGTATGCGATTTTATGTGTTCTATCCAATTTATGTTGTATATAATTAATTCGCTCATACTGCTTTTCTTTGTGGAGATAAGAATGTAATATGAGATTGATAGTATCTCAGTGCGTTTGATCTGTGAATTTCATTTCAGATAACAAATGTGTATATTTTCATCATTGCTACTCTCTCGACTTCCTTTTGGCTAAGATCAAAGTGTAGTATCTGTTCCGATGGATACTGCACCCCATAGACTAGTATTGTATTGGCCTTCGGGGCTTGATTTACGCCGGTCTATGGGTCGGTCCTGTGCAGTTCTAGGATGTCAACCATCCCAGGCTTCGCCTCCCCTCTTTGGGGAGGAGTAAGTTTATTGCTTATTGCCTGAGGCGCCCCTACCGGGAAATGCCGACGGGGCTGCCCAGGCAATTTTTACTGGCCAGAGTGCTCACCTCTCGGGCGCTGGCTTTTCAAACCCCACTTTCCTGACCCGACCTTGGGTTGCATCTTACTTGTGGGAGTAAGATAAAACTGGCCTTGTGCCTAACTCATGGAGAGGAGAAAATAAATACTCTCTCTAGTTACTTTTTACTTCTCATTTCACCAAAGATATCGTTAATCATTTTGTTTATCAATATCCTCCTTCTTAGTTTTGATATTCAGTAGTAAAACTGTTTCTAATAAAGGTTTCTAATTTTGCAGGATAAAGTTGAGGTTAAAATAGATAACTTTTTACTTTGACTAATAAGATTTATTTCGTTTCTCACGTAATTTACCAAATAAAATGAATCTTCATTAATTAATATATTTAGTAGATATTCATGTTTACAAACTTTTCTTATTATAGGGTTCTTACTAATACTAACATAACCAATTGCGATACCAATTGTTATTTGAACTTTAATAATCTTCTCCACATTGTATGATTATATAAGTGCATGGTTTTACAGTGGGCAATCATTTAACTTATAATTGCTTTTAAGTTTAAAAAAGATAGAATGTATTTCCTCTTCTTTGTAATGTGTCTCTACTATTATGTAATGTTACATGCGTTTATTTTACGTTGAGTCTCATTGTTAATATTGTGTTCTATTTTGTCCTAATTGATTTGATGTATCGCTCCAACTATTTATTGGTTTGTTTTTAATTTCCTATATAAGTAGTAGTGTTGAAATCTTACGTGTGTAGGCTTTCTGTAATGTTTTGAAGCAGTGTATACACTCTGTGCTGTTAAAGAGATCGGATATTCATAAAAAGGTATCGTGTCAGAAACGATCATATATATACTGTTGTTATGTTGAATTTTTAGATCGCAAATAAGTGATTATGTAAAAAAGTTAACATTCAATGTATGTCATATATATATATATATATATATATATATATATATATATATATATATATGTATATGTTAAACATATTTCAAGCGAATAAGATATGTGGGTAAACATTTTTTTTTAAATCAACAATTTATATAAATAAAAACTTTCATATATTAATTGTGTAGATTTTTACTGTCACAACTCATTTATCATGTTATGAAATATTTAAAGTATGCTCATTAAATGAATATTTTGCCATGCCACTGTGAGAAGTTTGTTCAATATAACTGTTTATTAGTTAAATTATATTTAAGTAAATATTCACATTTATATGACTTTTTTATTAACATATTTCTATAACCGGAAATATGATATATGATATAGATACGCAAGGAATCGTTAAAAAGCATTCCAAGGTTTCGAATAGATCTTAGATTGTATATAAAAGTATTTACATTTTTATATTATAGATTTTATTTTTTGTAAACATTGATAAAACCGTTGACAGTATAGCACATTTTTTTTATAAAATAAGATGTAGTACAATGACAAACTTGGGGGGGGCGGTGGGACGATGATTAGCTGTTGTCTATTCTCTAAACTTGTTTTTGTTACCAGAATACCATATTCACTCTATGGGTAAAACCTACTTAATATTATCCTCAATTGTTGAACTTTTTGTTTATTTACAAACAAATATATTTCTGCATTAATTGGTTGGGGTGTCAGGTTGCTCGAAATCAACAGTGTTTTGGGAAAAAAAGAATTGCTAAGTTTTGTGGTGTGTATGACCTTCCAAAATGTATTTAAGTATGAGCTGCACATTGTATTTCGATTGTGTCAAGAGACAAAAAACAGGCAAGATAGTCTCTAAGTGAAATAACGTAAGGGGCAGTACTAATTTGTAACACTTGCTAAATGACTTTGCTTACTGTGATTGAGTATGATACTCCCCCAGGTCAGCGTGAATACGTACTCAAACTTAGTTTGTATAAACACGCATAAGCTTATGGTGTGTACTGTGCTTCTTTTAGAAAGTGCAAAGTGCAATCTCTTCCTATCAGTCTGCTATTGATTTAAGCTGATGTGTAAAGTGCGAAATCAGATCGTAATCTAGAAGGCGATTCCCCTCTCCATATGTCTAAGTGTGAGTTCCGCACTAATATTATTGCTTCGACTAATTTCCTGACAAAAACTATTCGTTTCTGTCTGGGTAACCAAGGCATAACATTGTACATTACAGGGGTGCTAACTTCTCGTGGGCGATGCGAGCCGTTATCTCGTTGTAATACTTCAAGAACTCCTGCAACTTGCTGCAATTGAAGACTACGTGCTCAAGCCGTTCTTAACCAATATTTTTTAAGCTTAAGTAACAAGTGTGTAAGCTAGTTTTAGCTTCGTAGAGTTTGTCATTAAGGCGCAACACACCCCGGACTAATGGATAGGTCAAGGAAAACTAGAGTAATTAAGATCACTTCGGTCTAGCGCGTAACTCCACTCGGAGCGAATCTTGTCTTCCGACCATCGCATCCTCTCTCCCTAAGAAAATTAGAAGAACCCCATTTCACTAGCTTCCGATATGGCGTATTTCTAGCCTGTGTCAGGTTACTGGACCCAGGCAGTGATATGAGTGTTGCTCGGAATTCGATGAAGAACTGCGATCGACTCTTTGGTCTACGTCGACCTTGAACAAACTTGTCGCGGATGGGGTTAGGTAAGGCCTTCTTAAACAAAGAGCCCCATGCAGAAATATCTATCACGAATGGAATGACAGCCCCGCGGCATATCGATGACTTACTATGCCTGACTTGGACGTTGAAAAGTAGCTGGCTTCGGATTTACGATTGTTGTCCCTACCACACAATTGAGAAGAGTTGACGCATAAGCGTCGCCAAGCGGCCTGCAGGCGGAGGTGCTACAGCTAATCAGTAATGGATGAGAGGAAAGACGTACACGGTGCACACTTCAGCTGTACTTTTAAGTGAGAGCCCCCGTCGAAGCCAAATTCTTACTGACGCTTCTACCTTCAACTGTACTTCCAACCATTTCTTTTTAAGCTGGAGGCCCGGTCCTTACCATGCACTAAAGATCTGAACGCGGCCTCAGAGTGCAAACCTCAAGCCATTGGATTTGCTGATGCTGCCGACGGACCCTGTTACTTCCTCGTTTGAATGCCTTAGTCACTGCGATATGTTGAAAGCTAGATATGCACATTGTGACATATTCGGCCTACGCGGAGGCCCGGACTCATCCACAACCGTGTAGAGCGATACCAAATAAAGCTGGTCTCACGCCCTACCGATTAGCTTGCGCAGAATCATATTTAATGCAAAAACATAAAATAGGGGCGACGGTGGATAAACCTGACGTAGACCGAGAAACGACGAACAATCACTTATTAATTATATAGTTATAAACAGTAGTTGAAATGACAATGTATGTCTTTCTAGTTACCTAAATTAAGAATTGTCTGTATATGTCTGTTATGTTACAATAAACAGTATACACAAATAAAAGGGTGTTATTCTAGTGCAACTTCTCATTGGATTGTATAGAGAAAAATGTTTATTTAAATATTTTGTTTTAATTAATCGTTAATTAAAAATAAGCGAGATATGTATATTGAGTAATTAGCCATGTAGGATAAACAGATACACGTATCCGTTTCAAGTGATAAGTAATTGCATTTTGAAAAGAGCATCTGATTGAAACCATTGCACACGTGCAGTCACTAGATTTTACTTAGAAAATATACTGATGAAGCACTTCTCGACTGAGTGCCAACAAAGTTAAATAATAATAGCATTTAGACATCCAACCCCATATTAAAGGAGATTAACATGCTGCTATGTGAAATTAAACGATCTGAGATTGCATTTCGATAATTATGTAATATGTTTATTCATGAAGACAATTCATCTTACAATTCTTAATGAATTATATTAGTTTTTAATAATTTCTAATACAGGATAATTATGGTTTACACTGTATTAATAATATATGTGTTATCTTTAATAGCATAGTATATTTACTTTTATAACAGTGTCTACATTTAATATAAGATTTTTATTTGCAATTATTATTTGATAAATTATTCAGTGCTATGCGTATTAGAATATTGACTCGCAATCAATTGTGTCTTATAAATTGAAGTTTATTTTTATTTATCTATTTTATTCTGTGATATAAATTAATAACCAATGCATATATATCTTTATATATATATATATATATATATATATATATATATATATATATATTCGCATATATAAGTATTTCATGTATCCACATGTTACAATACTGTAGGGCCCCATTATGCAAGGCACAGTAGGTTAACTAGTATCAAATAGCTAATTTTGTTATTGAAAAATAGGTTTTGTTTCTGGACTCAGAAGTGAGTTCAGAGAAGAGTTTGATCCAAGAATAGTCATAATAAATTTAGACACCTGACGTGACCTTTGAGTCAGAGATCAGAGTGAGTCGTTTTTGTCCCCATCTCGTACGTGGGAATGATGATTACGTCACCACGGAGAACAAGAACTTAGCTTTTTAGAAGGAGTCCGCTATGGGAGCTCGAAGCGACAACGTCGTTTCGGAAAAGCGAGCGAAGTTTTCCCAAAAATGTAATCGCTCGCGATAAGGGCTGTATCCAAAAGAGATCACCATGGAAGCTTGTGGCGAGCGCATGAGGTAGCTCTCGAATGCAAGAGTTCGGGTGTGAATCGAAGAGATATGGGCCAAAGCTACTAAGAAAAACTAACAGCGTCTAACGTCCCACACAGTACGAACCTAGGAAGATGTGAATGAAGAACCAATAATGGAAACCCCTCCACTCGAATGAAAGCATGAAATAAAAAGAACAAAAGAAATCTCTCAGAAAATCCGACTTCGAGTGTCTTTATCCTCTGCTTAAAGATAGAATTTGCCCACAAAAACAGGTACCACACGGCGATCACAGCAGGCAACAAGACGAGGGCCAGCGACGGACGAGAACTACAAAGGTAACTTTCTTATAATGTAAAATATCTGGAAACTGTGTTTCAAAGTGACTTTTGGACTCTTGAAAAATGTGTTTAGAAATCTGTTTAAATGACTCTTAAGAAAAGTGTGTTTAAGGTCCCTGTTGAAAAATGACTTTCCAAAATGTGTTAAAGTTACTGAGAAACATGTTTGCTTAAAGAATGACTATGAAAATGTCTATGAAAATTGTATCATCAGAAGTATTAAGAAAAAAGATTGAAATCACTATTAATCCTCTCGTGAACATTTCGCGTTATTTTCGGCCGGAGAGGATGTGATAGCGAACTGTGAGGTGGTTTCGGAGAACTGCCTCAGTCGGAAGGATCTCTGCCTGTAGTAATAAATAAGCTCTCTCCCCCCCCCTTCGCGCCTCGTGACGTGTGATTTCAGTAGTTATGCAACAGATACTTCTTTTTGGTGCTTAGTGACCAGCTGTTTCGACATGGAACAGATTGAATTCGAACCATGGGTACTAACAACGTTTGCGGTCTAAAATGAAAAAAGAAATATTAAAAAAAAAAAGAAAAAAAAAACACGTTCGGTCCGATAAAATAAAGGGAAAAAGAAAGAGAGAGAGGCAGAGACGGACAGAGTCGGAGACAGAGAAAAAGTGATATGCCGATGAGTAAAATGATTTAGTAAAAAAAAAAAAAGACAGAAAAAACACGATTGGATTTTTAAGGTAACAAAACCTTAAGGAAGAATAGGTTGTGGTTTTCATTCATGTGTTAATTTGTGTTTTAAATGTGTTTTTTTTATTTTACATATATGTTGTGGGTGGCGTTTGATGCAGAAAAAAATGAGAGAGAGGATAAAAGTGAGAGTGATGAGTTATACGTTGGTAGAGAGAGAGACAGTGTAAAAGAAAGAGGAAATAAATATGAGATGGAAAGAGAAAAAAAAAAGTGAGAGAAAGGGAGAAGGAATGTGAAAAAAAAAAGAGTGAGTGAGAGGCACATGTTCTGACTGGTGCCGCATAGTGTTTTGTCTACGAATCCTGTTTTGTTTCAGGACGGACACGAGTGACGCAAGGCTGTGGTTGGACTTTGAGGTAACGGAACTTTAAGAGAGAGAGGGAAAGGACTGTGTGCGAACAGCTGGCGGGGTCGCCTGATGTCGCCCCGGGATAATTGTCTTTGTTTTTTTGTTCAATTGAATTGTATTGCATGAAATTGTTTTTTTTTTAATATAATATTGTACTGCATAATTTGTAATTGTATTGTGGCGAGGGTTTGCCATTAATTCATTGGTTCGACTTTTATTTTTTTTATTATTGTTGTTTTTGAATGAATTTTGGAGAAGTTTAGTCGGTTAAGTGAGAATGCTATACTAGTTACGTAAAAGATTTTTAAAAAAAAAGGCAGATAATTTAATGGGTATAAGTTTGGGTCAGCCGGGCGATTTGAGTTGAGTAGGTTCGGGCAGCTGGCGGCAGCTAGAGTTGGTTTGGGTCGGATCGCGGAAACCCTTGGACAGGGTTGATTTTACCGGAAAGAATCCCCATGTACAGAGTATGTACAGGCTTGGAAAGTCAATGAGGGATTCCCAGCGTTTGCTCGTATGCTCTCTTTTATAGAGTACCCGTGGGTTAGTGGCGTGGCTTGTGGTAAAGCCTGCATACGTTAAAATTGCGAACGGGAGAATGACGGTGATATGGTCATTCTGTGGGACCACGAGAAAGGACGGTGGTCAGTTATGGAAATTGTTGGGTTTGTGACCCAGGTGTGCCCAACTGCGCCGATAGAGTGTGTGAAAGTTGTGTAAAATGTTAAGCTTTGAAATTGTGGTCCCATTTTTTTTTGTGGATTTTGGATGTTTGCCAACGAGTGTGCTGCGAAGATACCCCACCCCCTTACCGCATAGATAGGGACACGGGAAGGGAACGCATGGAATTGGTGTCTGCTCAACACCAGTGGGGATGGAGTTAAGCTGGGGTGTGGTGTGACTCGGGTGCGCGAGTCGGGGCGGATAGAACCATGGGGATCGATTTTTAAAAAAAGGAGGTACCGGGTGTTAATTGGATTTAATTATAATATTATAGGTTGGGCCTAGTTTGTGGTCATTCGGCGTGTTCCGGGAGCAGAGATGATTCGATGTGACATTTCGCCCAATACCGTATCGACTAGATAGATCCATGGGATGGGGTCCTCGACGTTTAATGAACAGGGTTGGGAGTTAGAAACTGGGTGTTTGTTCGCTGTCATTCGCGACGGGAGCACGGGCGTGTCAAAAATGTATGGTCCATATATAGCAAGCAGCATAGCGACCGTACCTTCAGTAAGCTTCGAGGCTGACCATTAGAGATTAGGTTAATGAAGGTTTTTTTTTCGGTTTTTTGTTCCCCTATTTCGCGAGAATAAAACGTGCAATTAGTTTTAATCGGTTGTGTGCCGACCGTTTGTTGAAGTTATCTAAGAAAGTGATGGTGGCCCGAAAGTGTAACATACCGGGAATTTTTGGGAAGTGGTCGAGCACGGAGAACGTGTGTGAGCAAGAGCGAATTTATGTGGTGGATTTTGCAGGAGATATAGGCGAGAAACGCCTGATGTTGATTTATGACAGGGGATGGCTTTTTTTAGCCGGTAACGACCGTAGGGAGCAAACTCTCCCACATCCCGGAAACATTGTCATGTGGTGCCGAAGGAAATTCCGGCAGGGGTGAAATGATGGTAACCCCAGAAGTGCTCAGGCTCGGATTTCTACCAGTCCCAGGGAGGGGTTGGTTTTTTAAAAAAAAGAGAAAATCTTGGGATTTTTTGTTTTTTTTGTTTATAGAGAAGGAAGGAGTGTTACAATACTGTAGGGCCCCATTATGCAAGGCACAGTAGGTTAACTAGTATCAAATAGCTAATTTTGTTATTGAAAAATAGGTTTTGTTTCTGGACTCAGAAGTGAGTTCAGAGAAGAGTTTGATCCAAGAATAGTCATAATAAATTTAGACACCTGACGTGACCTTTGAGTCAGAGATCAGAGTGAGTCGTTTTTGTCCCCATCTCGTACGTGGGAATGATGATTACGTCACCACGGAGAACAAGAACTTAGCTTTTTAGAAGGAGTCCGCTATGGGAGCTCGAAGCGACAACGTCGTTTCGGAAAAGCGAGCGAAGTTTTCCCAAAAATGTAATCGCTCGCGATAAGGGCTGTATCCAAAAGGGATCACCATGGAAGCTTGTGGCGAGCGCATGAGGTAGCTCTCGAATGCAAGAGTTCGGGTGTGAATCGAAGAGATATGGGCCAAAGCTACTAAGAAAAACTAACAGCGTCTAACGTCCCACACAGTACGAACCTAGGAAGATGTGAATGAAGAACCAATAATGGAAACCCCTCCACTCGAATGAAAGCATGAAATAAAAAGAACAAAAGAAATCTCTCAGAAAATCCGACTTCGAGTGTCTTTATCCTCTGCTTAAAGATAGAATTTGCCCACAAAAACAGGTACCACACGGCGATCACAGCAGGCAACAAGACGAGGGCCAGCGACGGACGAGAACTACAAAGGTAACTTTCTTATAATGTAAAATATCTGGAAACTGTGTTTCAAAGTGACTTTTGGACTCTTGAAAAATGTGTTTAGAAATCTGTTTAAATGACTCTTAAGAAAAGTGTGTTTAAGGTCCCTGTTGAAAAATGACTTTCCAAAATGTGTTAAAGTTACTGAGAAACATGTTTGCTTAAAGAATGACTATGAAAATGTCTATGAAAATTGTATCATCAGAAGTATTAAGAAAAAAGATTGAAATCACTATTAATCCTCTCGTGAATATTTCGCGTTATTTTCGGCCGGAGAGGATGTGATAGCGAACTGTGAGGTGGTTTCGGAGAACTGCCTCAGTCGGAAGGATCTCTGCCTGTAGTAATAAATAAGCTCTCTCCCCCCCCCCCTTCGCCCCTCGTGACGTTTGATTTCAGTAGTTATGCAACACACATAAATTTTATAAGGATATATAATTGTTTATGTATCAATTTTAAGTATTTACTGCATGTTGATGCGAATTATATTAATGTTTTTTTAGACCATCGAATGGGCTACATTCCATCAATTTCTTTACAGTCCTCCAGAGTGTTGACGAATCATAATTTGTAAATTAGTACAGTTGTATAAAAGTCTAAACGTTTTTTTATGTGAACCTAGATTTATAATATTTTTCAGATATGTGAGTCCTTGTTTTTCTCAAAAACGTAAAAAATGTATACAAGTCGTCTCGTAACTGAAAAGTAAATATATTTATATAATTGTTAGTATGTGTATATCTGTATCTGTTTCTATACATCTTATATAATAGAGATGGTATCCGTTTATCCGTCTGTCCGTCAGTCACAACTAGTTTTACGTAATGAATACATTGCGAAACAATAGATGATACTGCATTTTGCTAATATAATATTCTAACATGATCTAATGTAATATAATCTAAATAAATGCGAACCTTTTCTAAGTATATTAACATGTATACCTTAAAACTTATATATATATATATATATATATATATATATATATATATATATATATATACTCCTTCAAACAAAACCTACTTTTGCACATTTGCATAATAATTTTACTTTTTAAGTTTCTAATGAATTAATATTCTTAAACGTACATTTATAATTGTTATTGCCAACTTTTATTATATATTTACAATATTTTCCTCGATAGTAATATTATTAGAATTATTATTGCAATGAATTAAATAGATTTTATTAAATCAAAGATTATTTTTGGAAACATTTTAAACGTTTTCGTTTCAAGGAATACTTACTTGAAAACTTCCGGCGCTGATGTTCAGATGACTTTGATCTCAGCCAAAAGGCCAAATGGCATCAATCTATATATTAATACGATAGCGTGTGTGTTCGTGTGTCACGCTTCCGGCAAAAGCTCTGCGCATGCGTGCCGCACCTAAATTTTGAAAAACAGTCAACTAGCCTGCGTTTAGTCATATTTATATGTCTTTCATTCTGGTGCAATGGTTAGCGAGGTAGTAATTTTACTTCGGCCCGACTGGTTTATTGTTCGATCCCAACCAACCTCTAAGATTTTTGTTCTACATTTCGAGAGGAAGGGGAAGAAATAATACATTTTTTTTATCACCTGGTAAAAACCAATTTTTTGTGTTGCTTAAAACTTAAAACTATTTTTTGTCTTTATGTTGGCGTTTTTAATGGCATTGTCTATTTAATTACGTTGACTGCTTAAAAAGCAGTATCGGCCAGTATTATTTTGTTGTTGTTTTTTTTTTGAACGGATGGCATATCAATCTTTTTTTAGTAGATATGCGCAGTGTCAATCGTACACGAGTTACTATTTTAAACATTATTTCACTCTTATCCAGAAAGGGGGGGTCATAATAAAGCAAGCGTAACTTACTAACAAATAGAGGGTGCTTTGTTACATTAGGACCCGTATTGAAAACATTATTTCGTGTAATTTACACGGGTTCCGCTAGTAAATTATTATTTTGTGACTATACATTTTTCAATGAATGAAATAAAAACTCGATTTAGTCGAAATGTATAAGTGTAGTATCGGTTCTGTAGTCATAAGACCGTCTTACCCGAAATTATCTCCTCCGTTTTGAAGGATGGGTAGGGGATTCATGCCATGTATTTAATCCTCCTCTATATTTAAAACTTTAAAAATAATGTTTTAAATTTCTAAATAATTAAAATTAAAAGCTGAACGGACGTAATAGATGTTTTTGTTTGTCGGTCAATTGTACTATAGGGATTTTTTTTATATCTCGCTTATTTCGTGTGATTTTCGTGCACATGTAGGATAAAGTTCATAATTTAATCATGAATTGTATTTTTTATCCCAAAATAAAATTCATCTTTTAAAGATTTTAAAATTAAACTATAATGCTCCGATGCATTAATTCTAAATTGTTTGATGGAGAGTGAAGTGTTCCTTCTGTCATAATACAATCCTCTCCACCATTACTCCATACGTTACTGTCATTGTTTGCAGTCCGTTCATTATGATATCATCCTCTCAGACTAGAACAACTATACGAGCAGAGTGAGCTTTTATTTGTTAGAGGAATTAAGTTCTAAACTAATTAAACGAATATTATGAATTTTCGAACACAGATGTGTGACGAATTTACAAGTAATGAAGCTAAATATAGTTTATATTGATTTTCCACAGATAAGGAACAGAAGAGTAGGTAGAATCTATTCAATTAAAAGCATTTTGTGACGTCAGATAGACAAGGTGGCGATCCCCAAGCAAATGTGCGTTGCCGTTTTCTTATAAAAACGAAACAGCTGAGTCTCTATGTGACAGGTTGTAAGTATTGATTTACTCCTATCCAGGAGTTAGGCACACGGCCAGTTTTTATCTTACTCCCACAAGTAAGATGTGACCCAAGGTCGGATCGTGAAAGTGGGGTTTGAAAAGCCAGCGTCCGAGAGGTGGGAACTCTGGCCATTAAAAATTGCTCGGAAGCCCCGTCGGCATCTCCCGGTAAGATCGCCTCAGGCAGTAAGCAATAAACTTAGTTCTTCCCAAAGAGGGGAGGCGAAGCCTGGGAGAGTAGACTTTCTAGAACGGCACATGACAGACACATAGACCGGCGAAAATCAAGCCCCGAAGGCCAAGACAATACCAGTCTATGGAGCGCAGTATCCTTCGGAAGAGATACTACATTTTTTATTTACCTCCCCAGGAGATTAGGCACAATGCCAGTGTTATCTTACTCCCACAAGGTAAGATGTTTCCCAAGGTCGGGTCGGAAAGTGGGATTTGAAAAGCCAGCGCCCGAGAAGGTGAGCACTCTGGCCATTAAAACTTGCCTGGGCAGCCCCGTCGGCATTCCCCAGTAGGGGCGCCTCAGGCAGTAAGCAATAAACATACTCCTCCCCAAAGAGTGGAGGCAAAACCTAGAAGAGTGGAACTTCTATAACTGCACAGGACAGTACCTCAGACCGGCAGAATAGACAATACCGGTCTACAGAGTGATCATCCATCGGAACAGATACTACACTCTTATCTTAGTCAAAAGGCCAAGATTTTGTAAGTATTCACTGCAATGTTTAGTTTTGTATCTGTGCGTGGCCGTTTTCTTATGAAAACGAAGCAGCTGAGTCTCTATGTGACAGATTGTAAGTAGTTAGTGCAATGTATAGTTTTGTATATGTTGCCTATCGCAAAGCCGCCGTCACTACCGTATTGATAAAGCAACTGAAGCTAATGTCTTATTTATATAGGTGATAAATAAAACAACGGCAACAACTTAATTGAACGATGCCATTATGTTACTACTGATTACTTATTCTTTTAACTCCTTGTAACATAACAAGATATGTAAACCTTCAATCGTCAGCACCGGTGTAAGAGCAAATACATAGATTCAGAAAAAGGCGATGCAACTAAATAATCTCATCTCTGACAAAGAAATAATTTCTCTGTTCATCGTAACGCGTCAATTGCTTCCATAACATCACATCTTGACATATAACCTACTCTGTATATTGTAAATTCTCATGGAATTCTAAATTGGTCTCTTAAGATTACCGTTTTTAACATCATTTTTGCACATCGAAATTGAAGCGTGCTACATATATCATAAAGTACAAGCAGGACCGTTAAAAATCGTACATTCACCGTAACATATTATTGTACCACCTTTGTTCGAAGTGAAACATATTTATCTAAATACTCCTGTTTGTGTATCCAGAATATTCTTAGTTATAAGGGTCTATTTCTAAATGACTGTCAAGAGTTTGTAACATATTTCTATTCTCTGAGCATCTGGCGCGTACCCAGACCTCACGACATGTTTGTACCATATTTAGATGAGAACAACTCTTGAATACGAAAGCAGTCTATTGTAGTTCGAGTTTCACGTTCGAAACAAAGTGACATCTTATGAAATGTTTAAAATATAATTTGTGGATTGCATCTCCGTTGACGAGGCGATTCCAACTTTGAAACAACGTATGAAGCGTTATAGCTCCCGTAAGGACATGAATTCATCTTAGTAAACAACTATATAGATCAATCCCATACTGAACTACATATGAATATAAAAGTGTGTTCAATAAATCTAGAAAAAAGAGCTGTGTATAACCAGAAACGATATTTATACGATAAAAATATAGTATCAAATGTGTTTCGCTGAAAAAAGAAATACTTAAGGTATATGCAACGTTGTATAGTTAATGTTTGTCAGAATTCTGCAGTTTCTGTGTATATCTGATTGTATGAGGACACACTTGAGTTGGTGTGAGTCAGTGCCGTTGACTGCACATGTATCAATACAACAGATCATTAGTGAAGTGAGTCTGTTTGTTACACGTAGATTAGTGTGTGCGATTGAGTGTTCCCGACTGATTACTGTGTATGTTATTAGTATATCGTTACTTTTATATCAGGTGCATTACTCAACGAAAATCTATAGTTCCCCTAACTAAACAATTCACAGCAAATATGGCACTACTAGCACTACGGCAAATAACTTTGTTTTCTGCATGCATGCACTTAGATCTAAACGGACATTCGATGAACAGAGCTCCTTTCCAAGAAAAGGAACACAATGACAAACACGTGTTTCGCTATTAAATAGAGAATTGGCGTATTTAACCACTACGCCATAAATACGTACTTAGTAAGTACCTTTTCACTCAATGTTTCTCGTTATAATATTTTTCTACATCGAATAGACAATCTTATAAACTCTCATATTCAAATTACATTTTTGCTTTGATAAGCGGTTATTTATTATTATCTAAAAATATGTTAGCAAGTTGAATAAGATATTTTGATTGATTGTCTTGGTAAAAACGTTATTTCCATTTGTTTTCCTTAACGGTAGTTATTTTGTTGCGTTAATCGCAAGAAATTACTTTTTCTAAGATTTGTTTATATCTTTCTTTAACATGTAAATCTTCAGCCTATTTTATAAGACATATCATTTACAACATTGAGTGGCAGCACTATTTCTTAATTACTAAAAATATAACTTATTTAACAGTACGTAAAGAAGTACAACACATTGGTAATATATTATCATGTTGCAAATAGAGGGAGGCTGTGTTTATATCAGCACAAAAAGAAAAAAAAACATTTTGGCAACCAACCAAAATTAATTATCTGAGAAGTGAAAGTCGGAGAAAATTCGATTTATTTATTTGTGTGTATGTTTTCCTCTAGGTGTTCATGTATTATAATCAAAGTGTTCGATTCTATTTGGCTAAAGTAACAGGGAAAAGAGTTGTGAAGTACGTGCCTAATTTAAAGGTGCCCTTGTTTCAAAGCCCCAGAAGAAATCAGAACATGATTTGATGGCGGAAGAAGGTGTACACACATCTATTTCTCTGTGCGGCATGCATGCATGTGTACTTGCGATGTGGTCTCTGGGCATGGAACACAATTCTGCACAACAAATATCAGGACAACGGAGATTCTAAGAAACACGGAATTCGACGTCGATCAATGGAAATCATCAGATGTGGAGCTCAATGTTCAAGAATATAACCTTATCACTAGAATCGTTTCCTTCACTTCACTGTCGAACGACTACATTGATTATCATTACGACATTCGCACAAGTTAATTTACATACACACACATGGAAAATAACTCACAAGTGTCCCATATGCAAATACTCCAGCACAGATATACACATGAATTCATCAATGTCCGACCTTTCAGTCATCTATATAAATAAACATATTTTACAAAACTAAAACTTTAATAGAATTTACTTGTAATAGAACAATAACCAATCCACTAATCCTTTTTTCTATTTAAATATCAATGTATTACGCACCATGCTGGTTGACACGTGCTAATCTCGTGTGCAATCAATTATATAACATCATATTGTGTCACGTTGTAAGAGATGATATCCGGTGAATAATTCCCTGACACAGGGGGAATAACAATACCGCATTTTGCCACGGATGGTTTGATTGGCTGGGAGATTATTAATGTTTGTTGTGTTTTATATTATGTTTGATTTGTACGTTATCGTCTGACCCAAACATTATTAATTAGACATTGTGTTATAAAACAATAGTTAACTATTCTACGCTGATGTTGGTTTAAGCGATTTATAAAAGTATTCGATGTAAAGAACCTCGCAACTTTCGGGAGTGCCACCAACTGTTTTAATCTTTCAAAATTCCTTTTAATGTTGAATTTCACAACGCAATCAATTTTTTTAAAATTCAGAATGGCATTTTAAAAAAATATTTTGTTACGCGATTGTTTTTATTTTCATGAATACTAAATTAAAATGTAATAATTTTAATAATAAGCCGACGGGTAATTATCAAAGCTAAACGTCAGGTGTCAATAAGTTGTAAAAGGTTGCTTTTACACCAAATGTGTTTCACATCATAATTGTAAGCATTATTTAATCACATTGTATCACATCAATTAGGCTAGTATAACATTCGGTAAACATTTGTATAAACGAATGCGCTCTTTGAAATAATTTATCTATAGAGGTATAGTTCTGCCGATTTCAATATCGGTAGAAAATACATTATTACCAATTAAATACCAGACTTGCACTACACATATCCTTATTTTAGACATATTATAATATAGTTATTTTCTATAATTCTTCGTGTATGTTACAGCTTAAATATTTCTTGGTAAATTTTCGAGTTTTGTTACATGGTTCCATACTTTAAAAACATTTAAAAGTGAGTTGTAAATGTGTTAAAAAATAAATAAAACAAACAAGATATTGCTTACATTTGACAAAGTTAGACTTTTCAGATGTCTTTTTAATATGTCTGCATGTTCTCCAACGAATGTGAGCAAAACTATTTTTCAAATTCTAACGCTTTTTATTGATTATAAACTAATATATTATTCAGTAAATATGAAAGTATTGCATTATTTTTACCAATTTTAAAATTGATAACCTTTGATGCGTACAGGAATCATGTCGGCTATTGTTTTGTGTAATACATATAAAGTCATACTTCCTATTATTACAACTAAGAAATAGAATTTTGAACCGGGTGAACTATAGTTTCGAATATTAATAATTCGAAGTGCATTAAAAAGACAGAGAGCAATCTGCGCTAAGTTTCTATAGCGAAACAAAACTAATATTTGGTTAGCAGAATCACACTTCTAATCTGTTGACTGACGCACAAAAAGCGCATATATTAATTCCACCAGGTTATGACCAACTAGCGTTCTACTGCATAACAACTCGGTGTACTTATCAATTAAGAAAAATTCAAATAAGATGAACGATAAATAATAATAATATTAAAAATAAATACTATGTTTTATCCACTGCAAGGTTATTCAAACTTTTTAAACATCCCAACTACTAACTGTATATGTATACTTGCAATATTGACATTACGAATATCACGTAAATGTCATATGTGACATTCGATTCGTTCTATTTGATTTTCATCAACATGTGACGAGCACGAAATTAGTACATATGTTCCTATTTAATTGACTTATCTTCGTTAAAATGCCCAGGGTTATGTAGACTGTTTTACTAAATATCTACATTTCCCCCTTTGTTTTGCTTTTTTCTGCTTTTCTTTTCTCTCCAATTTAAACAGGCTTCCATTGGTTTTTATATCGTCAATAATATGTAATGAAAATATTTCTCACGCTAATTATGATAGTCAATAAATAGGTATAAAATATACGCTTCACATATTTGCTAGATGTGGATTATTTGTATAGGCACAGTTACTCGTATTCTTCGCTACAAACATTTTTTTAATTCTCTACCCAGGCATTACCGGGTATCCCTGCTAGTATATATATATATATATATATATATATATATATATATATATATATATATATACTAGCAGGGGTGTCCGATGATGCCTGGGTAGAGAATAAAAAACAATGTGTTTTTATTTAATTAGTTGGCAGATTAATTACACACTTTGATAAGTGTTCTCATATCACTTGATTTTATACACTTAACGACTCTAATCATCTAATATTTGCAATAGACGATTTTGTGCACACATGTAAAAGTAAATTACAATCTTATAGCTCAATAGTTAGATTAGTATAGCTTTTTCTATGTACGCGTGGGGGGGTATACATGGTTTCCCAAGAAGAATGAAACTAGATAAAGTAAATAACTTTGTTAGATCCATTTCTTTTAATACACACCACAAATACATAATTGGCGATTTCTATTATTTTATTTTCCATCAGAACGGTGTGTTACAGCTATCCTACCCCAAAGAATAAATATTATATTTTTTTATTTTATTTTAGTATGCATTTTTAAAACATGCTTCCAGTCAACAAGTGAAAAAAATGCATAATAATCATATGCTGTTTATGAAAAAAATATAAGTACAAGTTTGAAACTTTAAAGAACGCTTAATGAAGTTCAAACTGCAATCATTTAATGATCAGAAAATACTCTTGCATAGAGATTGAACATCTCCTCATAAACAGTGTCCACTAAAATGTAAAATCTAAAACAACTGACTCTGTTCTGGTTATGAATTATGAGTTGGCAAAGTAAAACCTGGGTTAGTCGCCATCCTTCTTCTTCCTGGAATTATCGTATTAGAATTTTGAATCCCTCCCCTCTCCATACATCATTTCTTCTATGGTTTTATTTTCGGTTGAATTTGAGGAAATGACTTTATGAATTTATTGCATTTATTTTTAATACTACATCGTATCATTGTATTTTATTGTAATTATTACATACTTAAAGTGAAATTAAGCTGAAAATAGCTGAAATAATTGACCCCCCCGCGACGACCTCTGCTTCATAGTCCCCTGAGTATCGAATTGCTATATTAGGGAATACGCTATTAACTTTCACGCTGAATTTTACATCATAATACACTTTTAGAGTGTATCTAGATTCGCTACCTTTTTTCTATAGGGCACACACACATATATACAGACATATATATATATATATATATATATATATATATATATATATATATATATATATATATATATATATTTATATATATATCCATATAAATATATATATGTATATATATATATGTATATGTATATATATATATATATAAATATATATATATATATATATATATAAATATATATATTTATATATATATATATGTATATATATATGTGTGTATATATATATTTATACATATATATATATATGTATATACATATACATTATATATATATACTTATGTATATACATATATGTATATGTATATATATTACTCGACTTGTTTACATTGCGACATCATTTTTCCGACCTAATTTTATTTTAGCATTTCACGTATTCGATGCAACTAAACATAGCGTAGGGTGTTTAATGATATTTTAGAGTGTTTTTTTTTACTAAAACTGGGTTTGAATAAACTAAAATAAGAACTAAATTCAAATCAAAGGAAAACTCATCTTTACCAAAAAGTAGGGGTTAATTTAAAACCCCACCGTGACTGTTACTTTATTTATTTAATATTAAGGGGGAATGTGATGACAGAATTCATTAAGTAAAAATACGCTTTAAATAAAAAAAAATTTACGATTTCAACAAAAACAATTTTGTTGGTTTGTATTTAAAGTAAAAGACGGATTTATTTCAGACTGTGTATTAATATATGTGTTACTCAAATCAATAAAAAAAAGAAAATATATTGTTGCTAGAGAAGTGCAGCGTGAGGGAGAAGTGGAAAGAAAAGGTAGTGATGACTACAGCAAATTGTATTATCACTTTTTTAAGAGTACCACAAGAGAAAGTCAGAGGGAAATAAAGAGAGATCTGTAACCCCTCTTCAAACACGGTGAACTATAATGCCTCATCGATATATCTTTATGGCTTGCTATAATACATCATATTTTCATCTAAATTATCTTCCTTGATATTTTAAGAATGTGTTTTTTTAGGAATTTACCTATTTTGTTTATTAAATTGTTTCAATTAATTACTATTAATATCGACGAAAATATTGCAAATACATAGGGAAAATAACATCATAAAATCAACAATGTATAACATCCAATATTAATAAATTGTAGATTGCTACATAATTAATTATACAAATTAGACATATATTTGAATGTTTATATGTGTTTAGTACGATATATACCGTTTTTGGAAATATACCATTATGTTACTGATATAAATAACCTCAACACGTGTTGATAGTAATATAGTAGTGAAAAATGAAACAAAACTTTCGCAATTAGTAATTTATATATATATACAGGGTGGGCCAAAATAAGGGTCCTATCTTTAAATTTGAATAACTTGAATTTGAATAACTTCCACAAAATAAAAGTTAAACTCACCAAACTTTATGTGTGTGTAGACTGACCCTTCCGAGATTTTTTGAAATAAACAAAACAAATTTTAGCCGAAAAATACTTCTTAAAACTTACAAAAACTAAAGTATTGTTTTTTACACTGTTTTGAGTTTTTTAAGCAAAAATAATGTTTTCTAAATGAGGGTACGTTCCTTAGGGCTAATACGGCTCATGCTTGCTTCGGAAGGGGTCCTTTACTTATTCTAAAAAAAAAAATATTTTTTGAATCAATAAATAAAAAAGTTATGAATTTTTAAAAATAGGACCCTTATTTTTGCCCACCCTGATATATATATATATATATATATATATATATATATATATATATATATATATATATATATATATATATATATATATATACAGGGTGAGCAAAAAGTAGGTGGACAGTAAAAAACATTTTCCTTCTTTATTTATACAGCTTTGAAGTCTGCCTCTTACGCTTCGGCAAAAAAATATTTTTACTGTCCATCTACTTTTTACTCACCATATAAATATATAACTTGTGGTCATGCATAAATGACTACCCATCTTTTATAATATATATATATATATATATATATATATATATATATATATATATATAATGAAAAATGGGTGGTAATTTATGCATGACCAAAAGTTATTGGTTCATTTCTATTATTTTTCAATATTTTGAATGCCTTGTGTTTTGTAATACGTGAGAGTGTTCATGATGGCATGGGTTAATAACATTACATTATAGTTAAAAATGCATTTAGTCGTCAGCTATGCTAACATTGGATTACCATAGAAATTCGTTGATTAGGGGGATGTCATATAAGTGTTTGTTTATGTATTTACAGGGTTCGTTTTAAAGTGATGTAGCTGTTGATTTATTTTTATTGTTATTTAATTATATGACTGCGTTGGCCGTACGGAAAGATCCTCGGGATGAGATTGTTGTCTTGTGTTTTGCTTTAGGAGTTGTTGTCTGTCTAAACACCTGTTTCATTATAAAAAGCCCGACGCCGCAAGAAATGTACGTCAACTAGTATCCATTCTGACATGAGTATAACTTTGTATAGCTTAATTGAAAGTACGCCTTGGCCTTTTGGCTAAGATCTAAGTGTAGTATCTGTTCCGATGGATACTGCACGCCTGTCCTGTGCAGTTCTAGGAGGTCCACCCTCCCAGGCTTTGCCTCCTCTCTTTGGGGAGGATTAAGTTAATTGATTACTGCTTGAGGCGCCCCTACCGGGGAATGCCGACGGGGCTGCCCAGGCAATTTTTGATGGTCAGAGTGCTCACCTCTCGGGCGCTGGCATTTCAACCCCCAATTTCCGACCCGACCTTGGGTCACATCTTACTTGTGGGAGTAGGATAAAACTGGCGTTGTGCCTAACTCCTGGAGAGGAGTAAATAATACACGCATTGGGGTATCTGTGGTTCAGACACAAAGTCAGCCCAGTCGAGACAACGATGACGTCACTTGTTTAATCGGTGACAAAAAACAGAAGTTTAAAATAAGACGGCCCATAAATGTTAAACGAGTCAGACGTCACAAATAATGCTTGAATATTTTGCCACAGTTGTAAATCGCCTAAGGCGAAAATACTACCCCCTCTACCGCTTATAAAATGGGTGTGTGAGTCTGTCCACGGAAAAAAAGCAAAACGGTCACACATAAGAATGTGATCATTTAAAGGAAGACTAACGAATACGCCAAAAGTCGAACATGACCCCCTCGAAAAGTCTGACTGTTATATGCCTCAATTTACTCCAGCAATCTGGTCAAGCAATAAAGTACTAATTAGTAAATATAAATGGTATCTCGCTCACGTGTAATATCTCAAGAAATGCTTAATCTCTTTAAAATCTTCCAAAAATGTATTTGCCTCGTTTTTCTGTTGCTAGGAATGTTTCATTATTTAGTCACACTGATGCGATGGCAGTCACAGCGGCCACAAAGTCAGGCACAATAGAGACACAAAAAAGAAATACGCGATAGAGAAAGAAACGACGTCACTCTGCGAGAATAAAGAGGAACACCACCGTAGGAAAAAGAATAAGGTGCTTCGCATGTCGTGTTTGCAGATTAAAATAGAGCTTCTCATATAGGTGCAGGTTGTTTCATGCCGGTCTCTGATTTGCATATGTGGATATCAGCTGATATAAATAATGAGAGCAGCTGGAAAGGAGGGGAAAAAGATTTGGATCGGAGAGAGAAAGGCAGAGAGAATGTGGGTGTCACGACATTCGGTTGGAAATTGAATTATAGTCAACACTTTTTGAGAGAAAGGCAGAAAGAAAGTTGGTTGCACTAAATTCGGTTGGAAATTGAATTACTAAACTGTATTCCTTCATTTTTCTGGCACAGTTAATTAACAAGCTAATTTTGGTTAAAATAGACAGCCGTTTTGACCTAAACATAATTCTTGAGTTTGATGGTACTGGAGCAATCGTTGAGTTGGTTGAGAAGGTGGAATTAGTGTGTTACATATGTGGAATGAAGCGAGTTGAAAATGTCATCTTACTTCGGCTACCTGTGGGAGAATTCGCAGGTTACCAGCAACTAATTCAAGAAGAAGAATCCGATGCAGCACGATTTAAGGGAGCTCTAATCACTGCCTTTTCCGATGACATATTTACCGCGTGAGAATTATGAGGCACGTGTATCTCGTCCGGGTGAGACTGTAGAAGTATATTTGGCAGATGTGCGGAAACTGTTAGTGCTATTTGGAGGAATACCAGATAATGTGCTGGTATGTGTGTGTGTTTGTACGGGGGTATCCCAACCCTGTGAAAAGGCTGTTGCGGCCCCCCTCTAAGGTGGACGATATGACTTTAGAAGAGCTGTTTACTCGAGCTCGAGAATTGATGAAAGACAATGCTGAAGTGGGGGAACCAGTCGTGGCTGCGACACAGCCTACCCGAATCACTCAACCACCTGTGGGCATGGGGCGATCTGATTATATATGTTACAAATGCCACGTCCTAATCATTTTTCGAGAAACTGCATGCAAAGGTAGAAGACTACCAGTCAACGATGTTATCGGTGCAACAAGACTGGTAATCTGGTAAGAGATTGTCCGGGAAACGAAGTTGGGGACAAGACATCAGCGCCAGTCTATTCGCCAGTCAGAATGTTAACTGTCATTACCATCTATCTTGGTGATGTACAATGCTTTGCTCTCATCGACACTGGGTGCTCACATGCTATCTTGAGTGCAAAGTAATGTCGGGCTTGGTCAAAGCAGAAGATGGTTGTAACTACATTGACCGGCGCAACGCAAGCCTGCTGCGGGAATGACACTATTAGGATTCTATACAGAGACTGGTTATGTGGCCACACTCAACGTGCTGATTATGCAAGATAAACTACTTGATTTGGATATATTACTTAGCATTGACGCCATTAAGGCACTCGATGGAGTTCGCATCACACAATCTGAAAGTGTGAAGTTTGGGGAGGCACACTCCATCTGTGCAGCTGTTTGTATTAACGAAGCTGATTTTGTTGCCAAATTTGACGAACGGAAGATAGTGTGGGTTGCAACATGGAGATGGTCAGCGTGTTATCCAGCAGGGAAACTGGAAACTCGGATTTCTGAATATCCAATGTCTAATGAATTAAGGGACGATTATGAATGCGAGTTGCAGACCTAGATGCACAACGTTTGGTTGTTGCCATATAATTAAGAGGAGTTTGGCCAACTTAAGGGACTAATACCACTTATGGCTGTGCTACCGGCCAATAAAAATAAGGTGCGTCTTGTGATGGACTATCGTAAATTAAACAGTTATGTTGATGCATTCACTGGCGATGCAGATTTTTGCGCAGATAAAATACTGGAATGGAGACAACAAACCACGAATGTATCCATTCTGGACCTTAGATCCATGTTGAGAGATCTTCCTGGCCGTACCAGACAGTCATAGGGAAAATACAAAGATATTGTCCAAAAATGTTAGGAGTTGGCTTCAATGTGGCGCCTCTTGTAATGCAGGCTGTGCTCGAGGATGTGTTAGCCCGGAATGAAAAGGAAAGCAACGTCGGCATATATTGATCCCATATATATTAATGAGGATGTGGCGTCGGCAGAATCCGTAAAGGGGCATCTGAAGCTGTAGGGACTTAATAGTAAAGACCCAGAAAACTAGAAAATGGTACACGAGTTTTAGGATTAGCATTTTTGGCAAATAATCGCCAACTGTGATGGCGGCGAGGAATCAGTACTGTGGATGTGCCGAGAACTATGACACGAAAGTGTATCTCCTCCATGTGTGCCAAATTGAGGGGGGGGGACTTTCCAGTGTGTGAATGGCTTCGAGGGGAAATAGGCTTTATTAAGCGTTACGCTACAACTGTTACACATAACTGAAATGAAAAGGTTAGCGATATTCTGCTGGAGTGTATGATTACAGATACACTTGCCTGTGTACAGCAATCACATTCCGTCCGAGGAAAATGCTACGTGGCAACAATATAACCGGATGTGTGGGTGGATGCAAGCTCGCTTGCCGTGGGCGTAGCTTTAGAAGCCAGTAGAGTGATCATCGAGGATGCATTTTGGTTCAACTAACAAAGGATACCCAACATATAAACGTGGCAGAGCTGGATGCCGTACTAAAAGGACTAAACCTTGCACTCAAATGGAAAACCAATGTATTACACATACTAAACAGACTGTGTGTGTTAACCACCGGGTGACTAATGCGCTCACGAGAAAGTCTCGATTAAAGACAAAGGCCGCAAGTAAAATGCTCATGATACGGAGACTGGGCACGATGATCTCACTTGTGAAAGAGTACGACATTTTGGTTGATCTAACACTAGTAAGATCTGGCCAGAACCGAGCAGACTCCTTGACGAGAGTTCCACAGCAGTGGCTCAATGATGTGAAGAGAAAAATTGAACCAGCACTACAAGTCTATGTGTTTTTACCACAGAAAATCTGAACCCAGCACAGCTGAACGAAATTCATCGACATAGTTTACATATTGGAATCAGGCAAACATCATATGTTGTGTGTAGAATCGACCCGTCTCTGTCTAAAGAGGCAGTAAAGGCAGTTATTCGGAATTGTGAGGAATGCCAGACAATAGACCCAGCTCCAGTGCAATAGAAAAAGGGAGAGATCAGTGGGCAGGATGTATGGAACCGGCTAGGCTTAAAAATCACACACTACAGTGGTTGCCATTTATTTACACTGATCGATTATGCACCCACGTGTTTTCAATCTGGCGTCCACTACAACGGTAAGACACTGGACATGTGATCCAACAATTTGAATCAGTGTTTTTTTTTTTAACGTGGGTCCCAGCCGAGATTCAAGCTGATAATGACAGTGCCTTCTGCAGTCACCGATCCAGGCAGTTCATGAACGAGTGAGGTGAAACTTCAGACCACTCTGTGCATACAGGCCATCAGGAAATGGTATTATAAAAGGTGTCATAGGACAGTGAAGCAGATTGCTGCACGAAAGAGCCGTCCTGTTATGGAGACTGTGTATTTGTACAACGTTACCCCCAAGGATGATGTGTCCGCATCATCAGCACCTGCGAATTTGTTGTACTCATACCAGATCAGAATTAAATAGGTCAATGTTGTGTCCCATCCGAATGACCATGGGATATCTGCACTTTATAAAGAGGGGGTCACAGGTTGGGTAAAAAATCAACAAGGACGTTGCACGTCGAAATTCAGGTTAGGTCCTGTCATTGGACTGATAAGTCCAAAGTCGGTGGTCATCAATGGCACACCTCGACATGTAGGAGACGTGCGCCCACGTCTCAGTTTAGCACCTGTAGTAGACGACAATGATGACACATCATCGGAGAGTACTAAATGAAGAGAACCAGATTCCGATACACGTAATAGTGGTTCTGCATCTAGAAAGTGAGGGAGAGGGCAGACGTTCCTTGGTTGAGCTGCCTTATTCCATTGCCAATTAAGGTATTGGTACATCTGATGTAAGAGATAAAAATAACTGTACCACTACGGGGAAGTAATAGGATAAAGCGACCAGCCACCATGTGTCAGATGTGTGATCATACGATCATGGAGGAGTGTGACAATAAAGAGGAACACTCACCGTCAGGAAAAAGAATCGGGTGCTTCGCATGTCGTGTCTTAAGATTTTAAAAGAGCTTTCCGTCATAGGTATAGGTGTTTATGGTAGTCTCTCATGTGCATATGTAAATATCCGTTGATATAACGTAAACAGACAGCTGGAAAAGCAGGGGGAAGCGATTTCGATCGGAGTGAAAGGCAGAGAGAAAATGGGTTGCACGAAATTCGGTTGGAAATTGAATTACATTCAAAACTTTTTGAGAGAAAGTCAAAGAGAAAGTGGGTTGCACGAATTTCGGTTGGAAATTGCATTACAGTCAACACTTTTTTTTATTCTTTTTTTTTCTGGCACACCCCGGCACTTAAAGAGCGAACAAAAAAGACAAAGTAAATCTCGCACTAATATTAAATGGGCATTTGTCGTTTGCCGTTTGCCGCTTTAACAAGAGAAAGCAAAAGAGACTAAAGTACTGTGTACACAGATACACGTAAAATATATTTAAACTCACACTCATGTAAAAGGAAACAAACACTGTACAACCACACCACATTATAAAGTACACTCCCACACTAGTATACAGAACTTAAATACGCGAAGCTCGCAGGAGTTAAGAAAAGAAAGAAAAACAGTATCAGTAATTTTCGTAACGTTTAAAAAATTTAAAAAAAAACGTTACATGGGTTGATTTGTTGCTGTTCAGGCATTTGCTCTCCCTTAGTACAGCAGATTGCGAACACTGGGTTAGCACAACAGTAAAACGTAAGGTCAAATGATGAAAAAAGAAGAAAAAGAGAAAAAGAGAAAGATAAAGACAGAAAGGAGTCTACGTAAGAGACAAAATATAAGTCAGAAAAAAAGAGAGAAATAGAACAAAATGCGAGAAACGGACAAAGAGAAGAAAACAAGAAAAATAGAAACGCAGATAGACACAGGAGGGTATAAAGGTATAGCAAGTGTTTTTTTTCCAGATGCTATCTATTGTTAAAGTGTGATGATTTAAGAAACTTAAAAAAAAACGAGAGAACGGTTAATATAGATTGTTAATGAAGTTAGTTAAACAATAACACGTATGAGGTGTACTGAACATAGTATTAAGTTAAGCAAAAAGAATGAAATACGATATAAATGAACAGAATGACTAAAAAATCAGGCTGAGATAAAATATTTTAAATAAACAATTTGAGAGTATTCAAAACTACAAAAATATACAGTAGATGTGCTGGACATTTTAATACATAATAAAAAAGGTCTCACACATGATCGTAATGTGTTAATTTTGATTGTGTTTTTCGGATTTTTTTATTTTTGTAAATTTTCTATTCTTGATATTCATTCATTGTTGTGGTGCTGTGTAGAGATGCTAGTGATGTTCAGGTCATAAATAGCCGGGTCAAGGTGATTGCAAAAACAACGTAGGGGTTGTTATTTATGGAGCAGTGCGTCATTTATGTATTTTGTTGTGTGATAAACATAAAGAAATGAACGAGGGATAGGGTGTGTGATAGGGAGTGAAATATAGAGATGTATACGGTGTGAAGGCCCTGTGACATGTTTTTAAAAAAATACATCTCATTGTCCGCATTTGCTGAGTGAGAGGGAGAGAGATAGAGAGAAAGACTTGATAAGGCTAAGTGTGTTTTATGACATATGTCAATGCCATTTCCTAGTGATGTGAATATATTGAATATTCCAGCTTTTTAAAATTTGAAAAAAGTATTAAAACATTGTTGAAGAGCATTATGTTCGTGTGAATTAGAATTGAAAAGTATTTGTTTGTTTGTCATTTCTTTTTTCCAGTTGTTGTGAAACATTGAAAATGTAACTGTGTTGATCTTGGTTAGTTAACAATTATTCTTCTTTGCTACATTACATGAATGTATTTTTTATGTTACAATTTGTATTTTAAAGAGAGAGTGAGAGGGCGTGATGTTCTTTTTCTGGACTAACTAGAAAGAGTCTGTTTTACTTTGTGTTGAATAATTATTTTAGAAAAAATAGTTAACTACGGATATTTTATATTAATATACATTGTCGATTAATTAGGAGGTCAAGTTAAAATAGGTTTAATTTGTGTGTTGTTCGATATGGTTTGTGCTAGACATAATAATTGTTTTTGCGTAATAAGATGAAGTTGTGTTTGGGTCAAGTTTTAAATTTGTGGAAGCTCTTAAGCAGGGAGATATTTTTTCGGGAACATCCCAGGGTCCATCCTATAGCAAGCTTAATAAGCTAAAAGGGATATACGAGGTTCGCAGTATGGGATACTCAGGGTCTAGTGGGGCGTGTTCGACCTGAGGCCAATAACAATAGTGATCCGTACAAACCAGAAAACCGAACTGGAACTTTATGCATGAGGTTATGGTCATTCTGTGGTGACCCAAGGTAGTCCGCAATTACATTGATCAAGATGGTATTAGTGATTTTAAATTTGAGTTTTAGTATTGTGGTACCATTATTTGATTTTTATGCGGGTGTGCAGGTCTGCCTGGGACAACTCCCCATCCCCCACCGCATAGATAAAACAGTGGGCAGGATACGAATAGACAATGATGAGCCTTAGCATATCAAATAGGTTTGGGAGTAGGGATCTCTCAGTCTCCCCATCATAAAGCAGAATGAGCCATGGATGGGGTTTCATTAAAAGAAGGTACTGCATTTAAGGACCTGAACATGATTTGGTGATCCAATGTGTTCCGGTTTGGGGGTTGGAAATAACCTTTCCCCTTTTAATCGTGATGTGTAGTTAAAACCTTGAGCGAGGTCTATTATACAGAGTTCGGAGCTGTTCTTCACTCCGATAAAAGAGGTTGCGAGCTAAAAAGAGAATTGATGGCCTTCGAACATTCGTGTCGTGACCGCTAAGGTGTTCTAAACGTATGGCTAAGAGGTAACAATTATGTATAAAACGGTACCTGATGTAAAATTCCTGACTGACCACAGTAGATATATAAAGAGAAGGAGGTTATGTTATTGTTTCCCTTATATCGCGGTAACATGCATCTGTTAGATGAAATTGCAAGCGGTTTCATGCATTGGAAGACTGCGGGTGTGAATCGTATGCATGAGAATTGTATACAGATGTGGAATTGTATACATAGAGATCGTATAGATATGTCCCATACGGCAAACAAGGCAGGCCGTTATGAGAAGTGAAGGGTGTCTTATCAAATAATGGAATGGGGTGGCTATTTCTGCCGAATTCGATCGGAAGAAAACTTTACTTACATCCCAGAATGGAATGTTATAGTGACAGAGGAGGCATTGAGTTGATCGGGTATAGAGATGACAAACTCAGTTTTGTATTGGTTGTATTAGGCAAGTCTAAGTACATGCATTGAATGGGTATACATGAAATATATATATATGTAATATATTTTAAGTGCAATGAGGTGTTCTTTAGGAATGTGTTTTTACCTGTGTATGTTTTTGTACATGAGGGTGATATTCTTTTGTTAAGGAATCTGACTGTGACATTTAAGCATGAGCGGGTCATGTGAGCATCCATATTCAATTAGATGCTATAGTAGAAGTTTTGTTGTCGAATGAATGGCGTATCAGCTTATTAGGCTTAGTGAGTAAGTCAGGAATATATGTTCGATGTAGTGCCAGTAGTTTGAATGGAATTTGTTAAAAGTTGGTAAAACTTCTGTGTTTAGAGTGGTTTAGTGGTTTTAATGCATGTGATGTGACCAACTTGATCTGTTGTTATTAGCGTGGTGTATTATTAATGTGCGTTCTTCTGGGTAAAGTTTATGGTCGTTCTTGAGGTGTTCTTTCGTGTATGAGGATTTGTTTTTGTTTAGACTTGAATAATTTAGTGTATTTGTTATGTGTAAGTTTTGTTTACTGGATGTTGAATACATTTGAAAACCCAAAGCACAATAGTGACTACGACTCAATAAGCATAACATATCAATTCGGATAAAATGTCACAACGCACTAGCAGCAGACCACTTAACAAACAAGGAATTCCAACAGTACAAACCACATCACAATCCATAAAACAAACATTACAAACTTTCAAAAATAATCCACATCCCATGCCGGCTTATACACTGTCCCGTGCAACAACTTCCATCAAATTTACGTGGGAGAAACACAACGTGACTTGAAGAAAAGATTGAGTGAACACAAAACGGACATAAAAAAAACAATAACTCTCTTAGTGCACTTTTCTCCCATGCATTAAAGCACGGTCATGCTTTCAAATTGTAACAACCCAAAATCACCAAATACATCTACAACAAAGCTCGGCGAAGACTACTAGAAACCGCACTAATCACAGCCTCCAACACCATCAGACAACGAAATGGCTTTTATACTCTATCTCCCTTAATGAGCAAAATTATCCTCACTGAAAAAAAACTCATCCTAAATCATGGCTAAACCTCTATTTTTCTCTTAGTTCTCTTTTATACATACATACCAGTCTCCGCATACACACTCTCCCCCCACACCCACAGTTTCATTCACCACGAATCCAAACCTAATTTACTCATTCCACACATTCTTGCCATAGCCAGCTGGTCAAAACCTACTTCTCTCCAAAAATATCACACCTGCCCACAACAAAATCTCCCCGTTACCACACCCTTTGCCCCCTTCTGACTACTTCTAGCACACTGTAACCCACCTACCCCTCCCACTTTCAAATCACTTTCATTTTTTCAAATCTTTTCTAAAACTATGATATAACCCACACACCAAAATCACAGAGGCTCCCCCCTCCCCTCATGTTCTCCCCCACCGCTCCACTTCTTCAGCAACAGCAATCCACATTATTTCTGTTTCCCCCACCCCTCCACTTTTTCACTCAGAACCATCCTCATTAATTTCATACCATGCTACTGACTTCACGAAACCCGGACCTCGGGCCTAGCCACCCAGTAGTGGCTACAACTTTTTCTCATCAACCAATCATATGAAAAAAAATCCTTTTTGGTTTTGCCTTTTTCATTTCCCATTACGTCGGATTACATTCATCGTTCCTTTCTCATATATATATATATATATATATATATATATATATATATATATATATATATATATATATATATATATATATTAATATATATATATATATGTATAAATATATATAAATATAAATATATATATATATATATATATATCTATATAAATATGTATAAATATATATAAATATAAATATATATAAATATATATATATAAATATATACATAAATATATATACATATATATATATGAATAAAGATATATAAATATATAAATATATTTAAATATATATATATATATATATATATAAATGTATATGTATATATATATACATATATATGTATATATATATATATATATATATATATATATATACAATGTTAGTTAAGCCTTTCTTATCTTATATAAAAATTGGTGCCATTTTATTACGATATTACTCGTACATTTAGTTTTAGACGTATGATTTTTATATATTTTCATGTTATTATTAGGAGTAGTATATTTCCTGGTGTAAAAATAAACCTGACGTTTTCATCAACTGTATAATTTCACCCACAAAACAAGAAATTAACAAATTACACTTGTTAAGCAGACTAACCTATCATATAAATCAATATATGTTTTACGTCAGTTTATATGTAACGGCATTACTACAAACAACGGCTCATGTTAAATATGATATTTAGAATGTAGTTTGTTAGTTATACTTCATGAAATGAAAACTATTTACAACTATAAAAGTGAACTTTTAAAAAAAATCTATATTTTAGTTCATTTATTTGCTTTAATGTTGAACCGTTGCGGAGAAATCTGAGCTTATTTTCCTGGTCCGTAGGTGAGTTTGGATGAAAGGGATTGAGTTTGGTTTCTCGAAAGATGTTTGTTTACTAAAAAGATTGATTTGGCAAACATCCGAGTAATTCCCTTCAACTCAAACCCCATTGGGAATCCTGGACACATCCGCAATGATTGTGTTGAAAATCGTTCGGTTGCCCTTTGCAGAAGAATCGTTAAATTCTCCAGGGACGATAGATATTGGTGACTACACAGATTTCTGAAAAAATTCAAGACAGAAACCAAATGTTCGAAAAATACTTTTGATTATTGTAAATGTGATTGCATTCTGTTTATCTTTTTTATAAGAGAAAATCAAATTTCAAAGAAAGTAAATCTATTGTCGTTTATAAATAATTACGGTTTTATTTTTTAATGTTGTGATGTATCTTCACTCCCTTCAATGCTCGACTTTATTTTCTCTTTGAAGACTAATCAACTTATTTATATATATATATATATATATATATATATATATATATATATATATATATATATATATATATATATATATGTATGTGTCTGTGTGTGTGTGTGTCGAAGACTAATGGTAATGGTTAATGAGATTGTCAGTTAGATGATAAAACAGTGAAATGATAAAATTGAAAACGATAGACGAAAAGAGCAAAGGTTTATTAAAAAGAACCGATCGACAAGTATTTGCAGACATTTGAATTGAAAACGTAAATGATATGGCATGCAAAATAAAAACTCCGGTAGTAACGTCTTTCACAGACGGAAAATACTTCGAGAGAAACTCTGTCCAAGTAAATTCTATTGGGTTATAAGTGCACAGAGGAAAACACGGCCAATTGTTTGCAATGGTGGTAGTAGAAACGTTTTTTCTGTAAATGGTCTTGTATGGGGGAGCCACATATGTGATCTAAGCGACGACTTATGATTAAAATATTGAATACTTAATTAACTTCAAGCATTCTGCGTTTTGCAGTAGTTCACCGTAAACAATTATTTAGCTGAACTAAAATATGGATATTTGTATGTAGTAGGTGTACAGGTATTTAAATGAGTTGCCTATGGTGTTCATGTATACTTGCTTTTGATTGTTAGTGCTATCGTATGTAATTTCTTTGTAACGACACTAGTTCAATTGTCTACATCAATTAAAGCATTGTGATTTAATTAAGTATACGATCCCTAATATAAAAAAACATATATAAAAAATATATTTATATTAAAGTAAATTCTTGGAAATTAAGTAATATAATGATTGCAGTAGATTTATTGACTTACTAGACAGAAATCTTCCAACGAAAAAATTGTTTTTCTCCAGTTTTGAAGGTTAAAAAAACTTCCGTCACTATATATATATATATATATATATATATATATATATATATATACATTCTGATAGTAACCGTAATGCAGAACATCCTATATATATATATATATATATATATATATATATATATATATATATATATATATATAGTTATATATATATATAGTTATATATATATATTTAAAGATGTCAAATCTAAAAACTCTTCATACAGGAAAGCAAAAAAGGCAACTCATCTTATTAATCATAAATATTGTTAGAATTGTAAAACTTGGAGTTATATTAACTTCATTACAGGCAGGCATCTAAAAGTGAATTTTAGTATGAACGTTTACAACAGAATCAGAATAGTTATTTGTACATAATAACACATTGCTATTAACAAAAACAACTTTATAATAATGTACATTCTACACTGAGGCATTTTCTGAAGTAAAGATTTAGTTAGATCTGAACATTTTAGTTCTTTTCTACTTTTATTGTGTTTCAACTTACGCCTACAATACTAAAGCTATACTTATTAGAATTTTGCAGGGAATAATTAGTGCATTGAACAAATACCTTTTACGTGTAAATACAGACACATGGAAGTAGTCAACAAGTTGTAGAAATGGCCGGAAGATTAATAAAAGCGACGGATCGAGTAAAGGTCAACACCCAGTGTTGCAGTAGTCGATGAGTTCAGCTGGCTCTTGAGACTGCTTTTGTTTGCTAAACTACAAATAATCTAATGTTGCCTGACCAAAAATAGTCGGATGTGTACATTAATATGGCCAAGATGCATATAAACAGATAGAGTCTGATATCCTTAATCTGCTCAATCGAGTTTCGCGATAAAACCAGAGTGTCTAATAACATAATATATATTCATTTTGATGACCAGTGACAGTTTTCGTGTCTTACGTGATTGTATGTTAGCTACCTGCCGGATTAAATCTTGAGCAGCTTGACTAAATATGATGGTCTCAATCGAGAATGTGAGGTAGGTTTCAGGCAAACTAACAGTGTGGTATTTGTCTCTAGGGATGTATTAGTTGTAAACCGTTCCCGGTTCTCAAAATATATGAATAGCAACTATATCACATGTTATTTATATAATTTTAATATTTTATTTTAGAAAAAATATTGCTGTAGGCATAACATTTACATCGACCTAAATGACAGATGACGTCTTATGTTGTATTATGGTATAACATATGATGTACGTAATAAAAAGGGTTTGACTTAATTCATGTCTTTTATTCACCAACCTACTTTTTTTCAAAATAAGTATATGTTAGCATCTACTTCGTCTAAGAGCAAATGGTTGTGCTCTGATGTTTAGACTAGGATATGAAGTGTGTTTTAATGGTGTGAAGAGAGGGAGAGAGAGAGAGAGAGAGAGAGAGAAAGAGAGAGAGATATATACCCAGTGCTGGCTGACTACCTGGTATTTATTTAATACACACCCTATTTTAAGTGTGAGTGCTCATCTAATTATACTCATAGGAATTAATTTTCTTGAAACCGCGATCCATCGTTGTACTACGTGGTAATTTTCCTTATTTAAAAGCATAAGATTCTCATGTTTTTTAGTTACACATGGCATTATTCTATTGTTGAATAATCAATCTCTCTAAAAAGGTACTTTTAATAATAGATTTATTTTTATAATATATTGTATCAAAGATGACTAAAAGTAAACCATATAGCTCGCAACAACCAACACAACTTAAATGTTTAGTTTAATATTTAGATCGTGTGTATTTATTTTCTACAAGACTTGACACCATTTGTAGTCGCGATTATTTTACAATAAGAACCATATACAATGTAACTATATAAGAATGGCAACCACCATCGAATATTTTATCCGTAAATCAATATTAGTACATTTATAATTAGTAATGTTGGTTCAGCTTTCATATGCTAAGTGTGACATAACGTTGATGGACAACGCAATTTCCCAGCTATCCGGTGTTGCGTGATGCATTCTCATACCGCCTTCATCTTTATCTTAAATAAAATTAAAAATCAATTCAATTTCCGTCATTGTGGGTTCTATGCCTGTGGATACTTATATAACATTAAGTATTTTGTCATTATTTACTTTGACATGGAGCTCTAAGTATATATGAATATATGCTAAAATAATATGCAAAATACTTGCAGATAGAACGCATCATTAGATAATGTGTAGTACACACAAATATTAGAAATATATGAAATACCGATCCAAAAGTAATACAAATCAACATATACCAAATATTACATAAGAGTAAATATCATTAAGCTATAGTAATTAGCGACGTTAATAGTATTTAAAAGTCAATATGACAAGAGACGAACAGAAGAGTCCAACCGTAAGCACCACAAACAAATAAAAATGTTAAAATATTATCTAATCGTAAGTGTTACACATAAGAACATATATTATATCACACTTTGTTTTACCAACACAAAGAGTATATCATGCATATCCAAGGGCGCACAGAACATAAGATCTGCATATTAAATCTGCGCGTTAAGCGATAAAAATGCTATAAAAATTTAAGACTATATTAAACGTTTTTGCAACTTAAGTTGTGCATAACAAACCAAATATATTTGCAACAGTAATGATTAAATAATCAAGATGGTATATGTTTCTTATTGACAAATACGATTACGTTTGTTTAGTGCAAATGTATTTTAAGATCAGCGCGGTCTATTCTGGACATGTTTATACACGTGGATATCGAGAAAATGTACAGAGAAATTGACAAACACATCATTTCACATTAGTATACATTTACCGGTTTTAATTTGCAAAAAGATACAATTTCGAACGGTTAGGATCAGTGTCCAAAGTAGCTGAAACGGGCCTTACTTACGACCCAAGAAAACGAAGTTACGTTTGCTTTGTATTTTAGAAGATATGAAAATATTCATAATACAGACTGTGAGAATTGGATCGATTTAAAAAATGTTCGTTTTCTATTAAGAACGTTGGATACAGTTGACCATTCTCAATTCGTCAATCAAGTATTGCCACGAAAAAAACCCAGCAATATTACACTCTTTAAAGTGGTACAATTATAAATTTAATTGTTTAGCTCTAAAACGCTTCTTTTTCACATTGTAGTAATCAGTAAAAGCAACAGAAATATCGTCTACATTACGTATTTGAGACAAAACAGGATTAATGGTTTTAATGGAAGGAGGCAAATGCGATTTTTTCATGAGAAATATGTGTTTGTCGAATTATAGACTAAGATGACACAAAATCAGACCAGCACGATAATAATATATGCCGGCTCCGGAAAATGTATCCCCATTACACAGTTGTTTTATTAAGCAAACTAATATAATGTGTTTATTCTAAACATGCACAAAGTGTAAGCTCCTCCTAATGAAATATTAAAAAAGGAAAATAGTATGCCAGAAGACATAGACAATACCTCATATTAGCATAATTTTTGGCGCACTACTAAATATAACAATGAAATTAAAACAGCCATGGAAGTAACCATTATTGGGGTACATGAATTCTTCGCCCGGATCAATGTCGTTGACTGTATCGTATCAGACAAAGGAACGTAATTCATGGTTAGTTGATTAAAACTATTTTCCGAACATGTATACTGGGGAATATCACGATGGCGCCGTACCATGCGGGAAGTAATAGTCTGGCAGAATGGTTCGTGTATACGTTTTAAAAAACGCTTAAGAAAGTGAGAGTTAAACCTAATGAAAGGCCGAAAGTCTTGCAGGTAAACTCGATGACTCGGAATAAAAAGGTATCATCTTACATGATGCCAGCAGAAGGAATGTTTGCAAAGATTAAAACAATGATAGATAGATTATTGCCAACCCATGCGAAATAAAGAAAGTAAATTAAAATATCACGAAAAGGTACTTAAAATTTGAAGAAGAAGTTTCTTTCGAATGTCCAAAACAATTAATCTTACTGAGAAACAGGGATAGTAGATATACGGATTTGGAACAGGATATATATTGTAAATAGACCCAAGTTTATTCAGAAAAGGCACATAAACCAGATGCAAACGCGATATTCAGATGCTGTCGAGAATAATACCTCAGAGGACGAACTAATGGATGTCGTATTCGGGACATTTGAGATACCAATCTCGCAAATTTCGTGTGAACAGCAAAACTCGAAAGGAAAATGTTAGTTGAAAGAATTGATTGCAATAAACCCTGAAAGGAAATAAAAGTATTAGCTCGATCTGGGTAAACTGTAAGAATTGGGGATGTTATTGTTTGATGGTAATGTACCATTTTTTGCGAGGGTATGGACTACCAGACAGTATGTGTAAAAGAGCCTAAAACGAAAGCTACTTGCTGACTAGTATATAAAAGTCTAGGATCCGTTCTCGGCATTCAGTCCGGTTTTCTCTCGGTCTGATGTATTAGTTGTAGGTTGTCAGAGGAGGCCCACCCTTCCTAGTCCTAGCCTTCCAATTTTGCGAAGGAGTTTGTTCATCGCTAGCTGCTAGGAAACGTCCCAATAGGGGAATGCCGACGAGGCTGGCTAGGCTGTATTTAAAATGCCTGATTCCCCCCATTCTGGATCACTATGTTTTCTCTTCACTTTTCCAGCTCGTGCCACATCTTCCTGCGGTGGGAAGGATTTAATACCCAGTCTGCTGTACTATTGTAAATAGACCCTCTTGAAAGTATAGGACTGTGTGTGTGTGTGTGTGTGTTTGCGTGTGTGTGGGTGTGTGTGCACATATATTACCTTTAAACCAGCAGTAACTATCATCTCTCATACACTGTCGACTTCGAACGCAAGAAAAACAAGTATATAAGATAAATAATATGTATACATTAAAAAGATCGTCATAAGCCCCCTTCGAAAAAAAAACATCTAGAAATATTCAATGAAAATTAATAAGCAGTTGACGTGAGTTGAATTATAATCTCTCTGACACTGATGAATGCGAAAGCAAAAAACCACTAGTTTCCGTAGGCATCACATAATGAATATTTATTCATTAAATGTATAGTTATATATATTTATTTATGTGTGTATATATGTATATATATATACACATATATATGTTATATATATATAAAATATATATATATATATATACATATATATAATATTTTATATATTACAAAGTAATATATATTGTTTTATATCCGATAAAAAAGTGTCAATACTACAAAAGTTATTAGTTGAACTAGTACGCATATAATTTATTGGACTTACATGTTCATCTATCTATATTATTTCATTATCCTCAATTCTCTATCCTATGCGTTATCTCTGTCTCTCTCTCTCTATCTCTGTCTCTGTCTGTCTGTCTGTCTGTCTGTATCTCTCTCTCTCTCTCCCTCTCTCTGTATATATATACATATGTATATATATGTATGTTTTATATATATACATATATATATATAATATATTTAATATGTAATATGTGTATATATGTACATATTACATATACATATTTAACATATTAAATATATATATACATATATATATATATATATATATATATATATATATATGTGTATTATATCTATCTATATATATATATGTATATGTATATATATATATATATGTATGTACTGTATGTAATACATATATATAATAGATGTACATATAGAGAGAGATAGATAGATAGATATGTATACATATATATATATGTATATATATATATATAGGTGTGTGTGTGTGGGTGGGTGGGTGTGTATGTTTAATATGCGTTACAGTCCTCATGCATCATTTCAGGAACGACCGAACTCCGTACCCCTTATATACTTGTAGTGTAGGCTAGATTCAATATTCTTCAAATAAATAATCTATTTCGATTAGATAATATTCAAAGTTTCTTTCATCTTTCACAATCCGATTTTCGCTTTCTGCTTGGGAAGATTTTCATTTGTGTACTTTGAGATTATCAATAAAATGTTCGCTTTATACTAGAGGTCGATACTTACTAATTGTGTGTTTTGCAGGACATATAACAGTTGCGATTAAAAGAATTCATAGACACATAATACGCGTGCAGATAGGCAGGCAATTATAGATGTAGACGAAGACTACAGAGAGAGTATAAGAACAGCCTCACAAAAGCATCCATCTTCATGGGTCGCATCACAAAACGATATTAATTTGACACTGTCTAGACGATTTCTTCTCAGATGTGCAAACTGGCAGAAGATAGAAACAGAACCGTAACTCAGTTCACACTTCACAATTCATTTATATATTCATCTAATTCGTATAAAAGTTAACACACACAAACATACGTATGGACATATATATATATATATATATATATATATATATATATATATATATATATATATATATATATATATATATGTGTGTGTGTGTGTGTGTATGTGTGTGTGTATGTGTGTGTGTGTGCGTGTTGGTGTACGTATATATATATATATATATATATATATATATATATATATATATATATATATATATATATATATAATGGTCCTATCTTTAAATTTGAATAACTTGAATTTGAATAACTTCCACAAAATAAAAGTTAAACTCACCAAACTTTATGTGTGTGTACACTGACCCTTCCGAAATTTTTTGAAATAAACAAAACAAATTTTAGCCGAAAAACACTTCTTAAAACTTACAAAAACTAAAGTATTGTTTTTTACACTGTTTTGAGTTTTTTAAGCAAAAATAATGTTTTCTAAATGAGGGTACGTTCCTTAGGGCTAATACAGCTCATGCTCGCTTCGGAAGGGGTCCTTTACTTATTCTAAAAAAAAAAATAAAAAAATCAATAAATAAAAAAGTTATGAATTTTTAAAAATAGGACCCTTATTTTTGCCCACCCTGTATATATATATATATATATATATATATATATATATATATATATATATATACAGGAATAGACAAAAACGCACACAAACAATTCATCCGTACACACACATCTGCTTCGTTGTTTCCGCAGCCAGAATATCTACGTGGATATTCGAAACGATCATCGTAAATAGGCATATTATCGCCATGTCAACAAACCGGCCGCTGATAATATGAGAAACAATAATACTTACATTATAAAT
>OY744515.1:236137937-236145437 GCA_963556195.1 Sepiola atlantica | reverse complement strand
ATGTAATAAGTATAACAAATAAACATACACAAAATAGGAATGACAACTTTAGACGATAAACTTTCACCTCATGTGTATGGACATATAAATAGTTTATATGTATATATATATATATATATATATATATATATATATATATATATAAAACTATACACATATTAAGGTGTGTATAGTTTTTTTTACTTTTAATAATTCTGTTTTCCTCTTTTTAAATGTACATTGAGCTCTTTTATTCGGATTCTGAACGCAAAATTGATATCTACACTATATATATATATATAGATGTATGTATATAAATGTGTATATATATGCATATACAGGGTGGACAAAAATAAGGGTCCTATTTTTAAAAATTCATGACTTTTTTATTTATTGATTTTTTTAAATTTTTTTTTAGAATAAGTAAAGGACCCCTTCCGAAGCAAACATGAGCCGTATTAGCCCTAAGGAACGTACCCTCATTTAGAAAACATTATTTTTGCTTAAAAAACTCAAAACAGTGTAAAAAACAATACTTTAGTTTTTGTAAGTTTTAAGAAGTGTTTTTCGGCTAAAATTTGTTTTTTTTATTTCAAAAAATCTCGGAAGGGTCAGTCTACACACACATAAAGTTTGGTGAGTTTAACTTTTATTTTGTGTAAGTTATTCAAATTCAAGTTATTCAAATTTAAAGATAGGACCCTTATTTTGCCCACCCTGTATATGTATATATTTATGTGTATATAGGTATGCATATATATATATGTATATGTATATAGTTATGTATATATATGTGTATACATGTACATATATGTGTATATATGTGCATTTACACATATATATGTACATATACATGTACATATATATATGCATATATACACATAACTATATACATACATATATATATATATATATATATATATGTATATATATGGGGTAAGGTACACGATAATTCATGAAAATGTCGTGTCGTGAGGGACAAAATGTCTGAAAAGATGACAGACGGAAAACCAGTCAAAGTGCAAGAGAAAAACAAAAACAGCTGCATGAAAACAATACAATATATTGCACCACTGCGCCCGTGACTAAGTATTTATATATGTATATATGTATATATATATGTATATATGTGTATATATATATATATGGAATTTAAATTGAATTTTAATCGCTTCAACGTTAATTTTGGCACACTCAATTTCCCCATTTGCTCTTTCTTTCGAAGTTATTATTAATTAAAACTATCGATTTTCTCCTGATGAGATGATAGTCGAAAGGGCCTTAGAGAGATTTCCGCGTATTTTTTTTAAAGTTATCTATAAATTTTGTACCTCAAAACATTTATTATATATATATATATATATATATATATATATATATATATATATATATATATATATGTGTGTATATATATGTATATGTGTGTATGTGTATATATATACATATTGGAAAATGTGTTTTGTATGTATGTATGTGTATGGATATACACACATATGTGTGTATATGTTTACATATACACATATGCGTGTGTGCGTGTGTTTATATATTTTTATATGCTTGTGATTTTTGCAAGCTCTCATTTATGAGCTACCTTTTTAATACATCTCTTTTTAACCCTTTTTTCTATTTCTAAATCCCATTTATATTTTTGTGTGTTTCTTCCTAACCTTTAAATAGTTTATTTCCCTTTTTTTTTCTTTTTTGACACATTTTCCACTTCAGTTTTTTAGTGTCATGAATTTCTCTTTAAAAACCTATTGTTGACAAATTAGTAGACCCATCCCCGTTTACTTCTTTTTTAATCTTTAGGTGCTAATTTCCAGTGTATCAATTTCACACCTCTGTTGTTCACCGTAGTTTGATTCTCTGTCGCCATTTTTCCCTCTCCCACTGCCTTAGACGCATGTATCACCTACTTATCATGTCCCAACATCACTTTATGTTTTCTCATATGATCCAATAAGATCATTTTTTCCCTCATCCCATATGTGTGCCTTCAAAAAAAAATTATTTCTGTATTCTTCATTTTTTGAAGACGTTCCCCACGAACGAAACCGGTCAAAAAATCTCTTGTTTTTGTTTTTCTCTTGCACTTTGATTTTCTTCCGTATGTCATCTTTTCACACACACACACACACATATATATATATATATATATATATATATATATATATATATATATTAAAGAAAAAGAAGAAATATTCTTCTGAAGATGGTAGATTTACCGAAAGTACTTAAGTTTATATAAAAAATAAAAAAAAAATAAAAAATGTTTTTAAGATGAATAAATAATTTATTTTTAAAAACAAATAATCTGCGTTGTGAAAGGTTTTCTAAATATTTTATAAAAAAAAATATCTTCGTTAATATATATATATATATATATATATATATATATATATATATAAGTGTGTATCTATACCCGGGGAAATCAACTGTTTATTCTGAGTTTTACATTTAAAAATAGTTACATAGCTTAACATTTCAATGAATTAAAAGGAACGAGCATCAATAGTACGTTCAAACAAAGTGAATGATATTAATTCGATGAAGGAAATAAATCTGCAAAGAAGAGATGATAATCCCACTAACTCAGATTGTTCGATGCTATAGCTAGCACTGGTAAGCTATTCAAATATTCCATTATTATTAACTAATATTATTTGACTGGGTATTTCCACGGATATGAAACGCAAATTGTACTGTATAATTCATAAGTATGTTTAAGTCTTAATTTAAGCTCTCCTTACATAATTAGCGACGGTTTTAGTAAATACTAAATATATATATATATATATATATATATATATATATATATATATATATATATGTATATATATATGTATATATATATATGTATGTATATATATATATGTATATATATATATATATATATATATATATATATATATGTTTGTGTGTGCACCTATAAAGAGAGAGATAAGTATTAACTCATAAATAGGAAGTTATTATATGAATCCGTTATTGAACAACATAAACTCGGTTATCATGAAGTATTTATTTGTATACTTCTATCAAAAGACATCTGCATAATTTCCCATCCAATTCGCATGTGAATACTTTACGGCGTAGCATATACATGTACATTTATCAATAACGCCGGAGTAATATAGAGAGATTTATTGCGTTTAACCACGAATGCAGAGAGGCTAAAAGCTAATCACACCATTTATTTATATGAGTAAAAATCAATCAAACGTATATGTCTGGAAAATATCTGCGTTTTGCAGTGTATTTATGAATTGTTAAACACGATCTGGATAATAACGGAATGTCATTTGGTGTAGTTTATTAGATCGATCCACATATGTTTTATGATTCAACAGAAGATGTATCGGGATGTATAGAAGGTGTGTATCTTTCATACCTTAATTACCAGCGCAGACTGGTATTCTGATGTGTTCGGTTTATTTACATGACAAGAACACATATACTATTACAATATGTTAGATTATATACTTGGAATACAGAGTCAACAAATAGAGTTATTAAAATTACACAATATTAGTAGCGTCTCTTTGTAAGGTAGGGTGTAGACTTCTTTTACTTACGTCTGAGTGTTGTGCACAGTATTCATTTTATGTTGTATGTTCGAGCAGCCGTATCCTCTCTATAATTTTCAATTTTCATGATTTTTTTAACGTAATTCACCCCAAACAAGGCAGGCTGCCACTGTAGACGTAAGGAGTCCCTGATAAGAAAGAATAGGAGAGAAGGTTGGGGGAGGGGGTCAACCTGAACTAGGATCTGCGAACCCTTCGATTATACCCAAGATACACCTTTTTAATTCAATGTCGCAAGTTTTTAAAGATCTCATCTCAGCTTAGTTATCCATACGAATAATGATAGCATCTTAATGTGTTCTTTGAAGTCTGCAATTATATTGTCAAATATTTTATGAATGATGTTGGTAATTTGTAGAATTTCGTATATTCGGACTACATTTCTCATCTTGAGTGTTTTTATCAAAACGTTTCGGCCGATGTAACCTCTGAACTTCTTCAGGTGTACTTTGTTGAACTTGGGAATCTTTCTGTCGAACTCGGGAATTCTACAAATTATCAACCCTCATCTAAAAATTATGAAACCTGATGTTAGTAATGTCTTACTCTATACTTTTTTGTATTATGTTTATTTTCCGAAATACTATTCTCATGTTTAATCGTTACATTTACAGAATTACGGTCGCGTTAACATCTTAAATTCTTGCAGGTACATGGGGTCAAATTTATGAAACATACTAGTTATACATGAGAATCTTAATAACATATTCGGGAACCCAAGCTAAATTTGTTAATTATATAATCTATGGAGGCAGACGTTTTTATACTCTATTAACCATGACTGAGTAGTAGTTCTTTTTTTCGGATATTGCTGTTGTTTCGCCTGTAGTAAGAATCGAACGTAACACATTTAGAAGAGTGTAATTTGAACTGATAGTTAGCCAACGAGTTTAACTATAACTACCCGTAGTCCCTATCATATTTGTTTAAATTGTTTCTGTTCCACGCGAGTTGGTTACAATATATCTTCAGTAAACTCAATACATAATTCTCGGATTTATACTAGCCTACATCTTTGCTAATAAAATGTAATATTTATTTGTATTTTTTACTTATAGTGTTTCATCTGATTTCAGAGATTCAAATTTAAGTCAAGCCAACGAAACAACAAATTAACATATATGTAAACAACATAATTACCCGTTTAAATAATTTTAACAATTGAATGTATTTTATCTTTTTCAAACATGCTACAATAGTCAACACAAAAAGATGTTAAGTCACATTCGCTTTTGGCCAAAAAAATAGCTGTGTATCGTTTTTAATTCATCGTGATTTTGACAGACGAAATGATAAGACTTTGCTTAGACTATTAAAGAAAATAATACATTGTCAAGTGCAATAATGTATATGAATAATAATAATAATAATAATAATAATAATAATTATTATTATTATCATTATTATAATAATAATAATTATAATGATAATAATAATAATTATTATTATGATTATTATTATTAGTATTATTATTATGATGATAATAATAATAATAATAATTATAATTATTACGAAAATAATAATAATAATAATACCACGTGAATCCGAGGAAACAAAAATAATGTCATCAGCTTCAGTTAAGACCACACCAAATAGTTATGAAGTGTCAAGAAAAATAAAAAGACCGAGGAGAAAGAGCAATATCCATACCTCCACTGGAAGAGGGTAGAGAGTACTTTGAGTTTACATTTCTATACGTATTCCTAGTAAATCTCCGTGGCATCATACTCAATATAATATCGTGTGTATTTTAATGATCCTAAGATCAACTTCCCTGTTTTGTTGTGTTATATTCTATTATATATACGTTTTTTATTTGTTTACATTGATGTTCTTTATTACCAACCCTTTTACTAACTTGTAATTCATTCTTTCAGGAAGGCTTATCCCGCTCTCAATGTCTTAGCTATTTAATTCCTATTCCTGATTTTAAAGCATTGAATAAAAACCAACCAATAAGAGCACAATGGACACTACTCTCTATATACATCCCTATATATATATATATATATATATATATATATATATATATATATATATATATATATATATATATATTATATGTATATATATAGTTACGTCTCCTTATATTTCTATCAATAACACAACAATACTAAACAAGTTAATATGATGAACACACTAATCGATAAGAAATAGAAAACAAATATAATTGATGAAAAGACAAACTTAACTGATAAGAAAAACAATCTATTACTATTTCGTTTTGCGTTAATAATAAGTGTACATTTTTGTATCTATAAAAAGTGAAAGAAATTATTTCTTTTTTATCATTATTAAATATTATTGAGAGTAAGTATGCTCTATTTAATCATAATATTTAAGTGTGCATCTTTTTAATAATCAAAAGTTATTAATATTCAGTCTCTTTTGTTCTTGCTCATGTAAATTAAATTTGCATACATGATTATTGAAGAGAGACGGGCATATATATATATATGCTTTTATTTGCAAATGTGTTTGCTTAAGACACATACATGGTAATATATTTATCTTGAAGAAAACTTCCTAAATCTAATACTTTTTTCTTCAGATTATGCTCAAACAAAACTAATCTTAGCTTGATTACATTACTTATGTAAAGTATATTATAGCAAGATGGCCTTGAGTCAGTTCAAGTGAAATAAATGTAATATACTAAAAAGAAAATAACACTTCAAGTACCGAAGTTGTCATTTCATAATTTACTAATTAGTAAGATGCTACACGTTGTTATGTATCCGTTTACTTCATTTGGTTGAGTGGCGAAGGGAAGACATAATAACATGTAGTATAATACATTTTGAAAAGGATGTGTACCCATACATCTATGTTTTCAAATCTTGAGAGAATTATTACATCTTGTAATATGTAATACTACTATTTTAATATAAATTATAATATTCACAAAGGTTCAACCTATTAAAACTCCTTACATTTTTACTGCAAGTGCAAGAAATGTACACATGAAAAACCGTTGAGTAACATTCAGTTTTAAGTGCAGTTCTTCTGAATAGCTGAATATTCAATATTTCTTACATACTATAATAATTAAGTATAACATAATCCATACTTCCAGACAGTCATACAATAATCGATAGTGTAGTCAACATAATACAAATAAGCTAAATAATTGAATGCGATGTTACTTTCATTATTCCGTCTTATGTACCAATCAAAAACGTGTTTTCCTCTGTTTAAATAAATAATATAACATTATTGTAAAATAATGTATACATTGCCAAGACAGAAGGCTCCAAACAAATATCGCAATAACTCATTTGTCGAAATTATTTTTTAAGCCGTTCATAATTAATTAATATTCGAAATTATTCATTTGTAATTTTACCGTCTTATGTTTTCGATAGGTATGCAATATTTTTGTCGGTGTTAAGAGAAATATATTACAGTTATTAAATAATAAAGATAAATTATTATATTATTCTTACAAGTTTTGCTGATCATTTTAGGGAAGGTAATTGGAATTTAATCGACTACAAAAAAGGTATATGAATCATTAGCAAGAGTACAGAAAGATGAAAAGGTGGGTGTCCATCTATCTGTCTCGATCGATTTTAAGACGTCACATAGACAAAGGTGAGAGGGGTGTTTACTCTTATAAAAAAAAGCAAACACATATTCGCTTAGGCGAATTTGATTTTCTTTTCTTTATTTCTTGAGGTGTTTTAATACACATAATACAAAGTGTATCGGAATTACCAAAATTGTAATTTCTATTAACAGTAATAAATTAGTATATTTATAGATTTATATTAATAAATGCAAAAGTGCTGTGTTGTGTGTACCTCATACATATAAATGAAATGCTTATAATTTTACATTTTTCTGTTCAACCCTTCAAGTAGTTAATTTGCGAAGCGATAGAGAGCTAGCATAACCAGCTAGTCAACTATATGTGAAATATGTAGTGTTGCATTAT
>OY744515.1:236127937-236132937 GCA_963556195.1 Sepiola atlantica | reverse complement strand
AATATTCGAAAAAATCAATTAGTTTATTTTATATTCTTTATAGTTTCCTATTTGAATTCTTATAACCTACTCTTAATTAACTGTGAAGAATCCTATTTTCTCAACCATTTCTCTCATTAAGTGTCAATTTAGTGAATTAGCCTACAAATGTAATTAAGCAGAAAAATTACATTTAATGAAGTAATTAATGTTATAATTAGCGATGTGTAATTAACTTAACGGGGAAGGTTTTACTCTCCAATTGGATTCTATTAGCAACCGGTGCTTGATTATTCCTCTTTTAGTCATGAAATATTAATAAAGATAACTGTTTACATGAAGTATCTTAAAATATACACACAAAAATGTTAGATCGCGAAAGACATCGTATTTGTTCAGACTCGATATTGTTATGTAAAACAATTAGCTAGGATGCAAAACTTAACTCGAGTTTATAATTTTGAATCATGTTTGTTTATTTAATATAACCACTCACAAGCAATAAACCATGTACGGGAATATCAAAAGCAATTATAAAATTTCCGAATCTGACTGAGCGATTTAAATTATAAATTTATATTTATATTAATGTAATCTCCCATTAGAGTTATCAGAAATGATACCACATTGTGCAGATCCATGTTGGTGTGCCTCGTAAATCTCATTTCTATAATAAAACGCTAAGGGATTTCTTGATTGTACGTACATTTTAAACTTCCGACTTTATTATCAAAAAATTAGTTCAGCAAAGGGTTGATTGTTTATTAATCTGATGTAACTAAAGTACAACATTTCCACTTCATTCATTTTCAAAGTAATTGTTCAAATCAATGTGTGTCGTCCCCTCGGCTAAAAGAGTACACTTTTGAATAAATTAATTTGAAAAGTGACATTTATTGATTATTTTGCTCATAGTTACACTTCCAGTAAGAACAATGAGACTGTGTATTGTTTAGAAATATGAAGTTACTATGACTTGAAATCAATGAATCAAGTCTTACCACTTATTAATGGACCAACAATGATATCTTAAGCATCTGATTAAGCCAACATTTCTGGAACAATTCAATTCTTTGTGATCAGGGCCACCCTCCCCCGAATTCTCCTCTATGAATGAACAAAGTCTACGCTAAATCAAAATATTAGTCTGTGATGTCGCCAAACTTATCAAAATCCTCGATACCACATCGCAACTGCTCCGGACACCATTCAAGTCATGAACCAAAAATATCTGCCATCCGTAACACACTGTTTAATCATTGTAAAACGGAGAAATGCCATCATCACATTAGAATAGTTCATTGCTCTGACCGGTATTTAAATATACTTTAAGACCGGCCCTCTGTATCTACGTAAATACCGATCAGACTCCTGTGCGATATAGGTAAGTAGCTTTAATCTGTTATAAATAAAGAATTTGTCAAACACCTAAACGAAAACAATCTTCTTAGTGTAAATCAATACATATTTCTTCCCGTAAAATGTACAACTGACGTGCTAACATCGATATCGTCCATGATCAGTTAAGCTATGGGCGAGAGCCTTGTTTCTAGTGTGATAGCTTTCGATATGTCAAAGGCATCTGACAAAGTCAACAACAAAAGTTTGCTCTGCAACCTCGTTAGCTACGGAATTTCTGGAAATCTATTCTCAACTATCAAAGTAATTTTCTACAATAGGTCTATAAAAGTAATTGTTGACGGGCAAAACTTCGAAGAACATAGCATCAATACGGTCGTGCATGAAGACTATTTGAGCTTCATAAACAATCGTCGAAATAATATTTTGAGATTATTCATTTACATTTATACAGACGGCGAAAATATTAACAGAAACACTTCGAAGATGTTTCTGACCAACTATCTAGTGATTGAACCAAGCATATATGTTTTTACCACCGACCTTTGAATCTTTGTTTCTCCCCAGTTTAAATAAATGTTTTTCTCATTAGTGAATTTCTCTTCTTTGATAAGCTACTATTACAGACTTTCACCCCATAGTTTAAATGAAAGATTTACATCAACTGTGTTAAAATAAATGTGTGGAGCATTTAACCGCTATCATAATTTTTTATAGTAGCTATATACGTCCTACAAGGCAGTTCTGCTGTCATGTATGTAGACGTTCCGCTCGTAGCACTCCTTCCTGTCTTGACAGAGTACAGATTCGACTCCGCAATCTTGTGGGTGATGGTCTCTTCTTTTCCTTGCAACCTCTTTAACACAGAATACATTTTGCTGTCGTTTTTCTAAGGTATCGTTATATACAGAGTAGGTGCTAGACTGCGCTTTAAACACTGGTACCCCCTGCAAAAACATTCACAGCAAGAACTCGTAAAGATACAACCACAGCAAATAATTTTCCGTCCTCTCTCTTTACCAAAAAACAAACGAAACTCGCATAAACAAGTTTTGTTCCTCGAACGCCACCTCTGTGGAACTAAATACAAGTCTGCTTCCAAACATACTACAGAAGGGTTTTGTTCAAGTGTAATTTTTACAAATACTGGTTGAGTGTTCCGACTGAATAATCAGATTCTCTCAAGTAATATATTGCCACCTATTGTGTCCGGGCCTCTCGATGAGGCGGTCCTCGTCCAAATGCCCATCTCCTTAACAATTATAGTCGAGTTCCCCTCTGGCCTTGATCAATGCTAACCGATTAGTAAGAAAAAAATTAACACATAAATATTTGTTTCATCTCATTAAAAAAAATCAGCTGACAAAGTGTCATTTTTCCTAATATGTTTAGACTCGCACACATTTATCATTTAATAGTAATATCAATATCTAGAATAAATGATACAGATTTTTGTATAAAGCACCATTACAGTTCAGCAAGTTTAATAGATTACACAATGGTTGCACTTTTGAAAAATCCGCGGATCATAATAATGTGCCAATTTTATTTACGAACACCAAGAAAGAACTTTCCATCAATCTTAAGCTAACACTTATTATAGCCGTTGATTTAAATGGGAATAAATAAAAAAACACGATTTTAACTCATCAATAATGTTTAAAAAGTAGCCAGCTTGTGTTAACTTCTATGACATTTCGAAATTTGAAAGTAGTCTGCGGCCTATAACTCATTTCTCATGAAAGTCTCTCTAGACAAGGCATAAGACCATCTAATTTAAAGAGCAAAACAGAAAGAAATGCATTTAATTCAAAGACTGACGACACTAATTGACTTTATTCTGAGAACATTCAAAGGCTATAAGTATGAGGGAAACATTCAGCAGGAAAAAGGTTTACAAGCCTGCAGTTTTTTTTAAAAGAGACAACTGGAATAGGAAGGTGAATTATAAATAGGTAGATGAATAGAGAATCACGAAGGCAACTGGGCAAACTAGTTAACCGACTAAGAATGAAAGATTTCAGAAATTTATTTGACAATTTTGTCAAATAGAACAGATTTTCTGGCCTGAATAAAAGAAAATAATTTAGAGAGTTTGTTGATGTTCGCTCTTAAAAATGGGATAACTAATGTACACTTGCTCTCTTTTCTTTTGAAAGCACTAACCTTTTAATGTTTGATGTAATTTTAATATACCTCATTTTGTGTGAGAAACAATAAGATATTCGATGTATTACGTTTATTAACAACGTTGGAAAAGTTATGAACCTCCGCACCCACTGAATCGTAAGAATTGCAGTAGATTCTTTTTTTTGTCTAAGCGTGTGATGTATTACTCCATTAATTTGTAAATAGTGTGAGATCAATTACTAAAAAGATCGTCACTTTTGTAATATTTTTATTCGAACAACAATCGGTCTTATGGTCGCCTTAACTCTAATGGAATATTCCATAATTTTATGTAATTATTTAAACTGACCCAGACGCAGTAACCGCCTCTTAACTCCGTGTCTTCATTAGATATATCATTCAAAACATACTCGCATATAACATATCTTATTGTTCTACCCAGCCATTTGTGTTTGCACACCGTCGTTTTCAGTTAGTAGAAGGTTCCTTTGTATCGTGTTATGCATGCTCTACTTCGTCCTTACGTCTGTTTATATGGGACCACATTTGTTAATATACCATGTAAAGTAAAGAGTGTTTTCGAATGTGTCAATTCCAATGATTCTTTTTCTCATTACTGAAGCTAAACAGATGGGGTCTTATAGCATGGGTGTTACGTCAACGCACTAGCATGAAAAGAGAAGTGAAATCACGTGACGATGAATGGGAGGCTATTTTAGGTGAGCTCTTTAAATTAAGTATTCCTTTAAATACAGTATTCCTTTGTATTTAGTATAGCATAGTGTAGAAAAAAACGAGGAAAAAAGGGTGAAAGTTATAAACTATGAATATGATTAAACTAAAAACTTTAAAAAGAAGTAATCTTTATTAATATTTTAATGAATCGATTAAATTTTCAAGTTTTCAGCTTGGTTTTAAAAAAAATAGTTGTAAGACCTCTCCTTTGATTTTTTATTAGTGTTCTTTCCAGATTCTGATTAATCGGGGTCTGCATTGCATTCAGCCTTATTAATACATTCATGACAATTCCCAGCAATGCGCCAAGAAAACTACCATTATCTGATAAATATTCACTACAAGCATTTTTTAAGGAGAATATCTAATAGTAATATACAGTTGTTTTTTAATATTGATAATTCAGATGTATAGAAAAATAAATCACTTAGTTACAAACATGCTTCCGTAATACTTAGGATTGTAAACATTGCCGTAGACGGAAATCATTTACAAAATTCTGTTGAAATTAAATGTTCAGCTCAGTTTAAGTCTTCAGAAAGAACAAAATATACTCGAATTGAATAGAGGACTGTCGTAATAGAAGATTGCCGTTATTGTTTCATCAGTAGGAACATAATTCGACAATATAAACACGACGTAAATTAATAAATGGCGTACTAAATAAATCTGAAATTAGAAGCGTAAGCGAGCATTTAATTAAAGACGTATATAGATACATTATTTAAATTAAAGAAAAAATGGAAAATGATATATATATATATATATATATATATATATATATATATATAACTACG
>OY744515.1:236090437-236122937 GCA_963556195.1 Sepiola atlantica | reverse complement strand
CATAAGATCCACCGAATATAACTTTAAACCTAGGTATCATCATATAAAAACACTGACTCTAAAGATTACTCAATATAATTTGTTTAATATGTAAGATAACTACACATATACAGAATTGAACATTTTCCATTATAAGTGGGGCTAATAGATTCACCGCTATAAAATCAATCCTTTCATCGTAACATGTGATAAGGGCTGAGGGTAATTTAATTAACATAAAATAAGAATCCCTCCTAAATGGTGTGTATCGTTCAAGATGGTCACTGTAGCAATTTACAATCATACAGACTCCAAAACAATACCGTAAAAGTAAATTCGTGACATGTGCATTAAAAGGACTAATCTCTTTGGTAATAATACACAGTAAAATATTAAATAATATAAATACTTCACATTGCAAATAACACAGTAAGAAACAAAAATAAATTACTATAGACATAAGAATAGTATTAACTTTTATTTGAAATTAAAAAATATACCGTTTATTTATCAAACATAGTAAACAATTGGTGACTTCAACATTGTGTTGTGGTTCTTAAGATATCCAAGGCATTTATTCAATGTTAATTCAACTTTGTAATAGTGTTATTAACTTAAGAATTGATATATATATATATATATATATATATATATATATATATATATATATATATATATATATATATATTATGAAATATTATATGAGAAATAAGTAAGATGTGTGTTCTTATATTAGACAAAATTAGTAGATTAAAGAAGGGACCCTTAAATAAATATAAACATCAAGAGTGTTTTTCTTGGTGTTGAAATTAAATTCCTATTGATGGAAAAGTTATAATACGAAATGTTACATATTATTTCTCTTTTTACCTCCTTTCTTATTACTAGTTTATTACTTTGTATATATATATATATATATATATATATATATATATATATATATATATATATATATATATATATATATAAGGATGAAAAGGAATTAGAAGAGCGACGGAGGCAGATCTTTTTTCAATACAGTTGCTCAATGCAAGGTGTATTCCGCAAAAAGCAATTTATTTAATTAATTTTATCTTGAAGCCAGTCCTTTTCAAAGATCAACATCTTATCCTCAGAGGAAATTGCTGTAGTGGATAAGTTGTCGAAAATTTAAGCCAAGTTCCCAATTGCCTGTTGATAAACAGGACCGTCTGAAGAATCGAAAATACTCATATGAAATCAGCCGGCAAGCCAGGAATGTGTGAGGGGGTGCGAGGAAAAAAAGGGGTGCGGGTGTAATGAGTAAATGCGATTTAAACTCAGATTGTGAGTGGGAGGGGTGTCGCTTATAAATGAAAGTAGACGCTAGTGTGAATTAGTATTCAACTAGAAATAGGGTGAGGAAAGTAGAAGCAAGTCGATAAGTGCGAGGGAATTAAAAATACCAGGGTGTGTTGGGGGAATGTGAACAGGGGGTAGGGGCGGGATGTTCGTTCAGATAAAATTATTTGTAATGAGGTAAAATTGATTTGAAGCATAGAGTTAAAAATAAATGTTAGTCCGCAGTGACAAATTAGGGGTTAACAAATAAAGAAATACATAATTAAGGGAATAGTCGATAGAATTAGAATCCGGGAGTAAATATTCGAATAAGGAAATGGTAATTTGACGTTGAGTATTGAATGGCAGTGATATTCCCCAAAATGGGTAAAGATTTGGGTCGAAGTAAAATGTGTTGTTTCGGGATGCTAATGGTTTTTGGATGTAGCAAAATAAAAAATTTGAATCAAGATACATTACAGAATATTAAATATGGAAGTTAATTATGTATATTATTAATTAGGTAAGGGGTGGCAAAGGGTATTTAATTCACACTTTGGTTAAAATAGTGAAAATAATTTATTCTAGAGTGAGGATGGGATGGCAGTTAAAAGTGAATATTATGGGGGTTTAAAGATGAAGATTGAGGGTGGGGGTCGGGATTCAACAGGGTCAGAGATAAGTAAGCGAGGGATGAGTGATCGAAGGGAGAAAATCGAGGCTATTAAGAGAGTGGGAGAAAATATTATTCAGAAGTTTAACAGAGGGGGACTGCAATTAGAGCGCAAAGAGAAAGTGGTGAGCAGTTGAAGATCGAAGTGTGAAAAGGGTTAAAGGTAGATAAGGCAAATCATCAAGTAAATAAGAGGGTTGAGGTATAATGCAGTTGAAAGTGAAGATTAAAAGGTTGGATATATCGATGAGAAGCGAAAGAGAGTATTAAAGGAAGTTAAAGCAAAAATAATTGATATCATATACAAGTTATACGATTAAGAAGGTTGAGTACAATGATTCAGGGGGTACAGGGAGAAAGGTACGAAAGTTCAGGGGATATTTAAGTTAAGGGAATTTATGGGTTATTTTTTAAGTTAAGAGAGAAGTTAAAGGAATGTATGCAGAGTTATGGAACAACAAGGAATCAGAACTATCAGGGAATACATCCGAGATGTAAAGAGGGTAGTGAATCAACTAGGGGAAGGGTGCCGGGAGGATTAGTGTTGTTGCTATACTTAAATTTACGTTTATGCATGCAACTAGAGATACGTTCATTCTTGGAGTTAATAATATTGTGAGATTTAGTTGCAGTAGCCATCATTAAGGTTTCCATTGTATAAAGATGGCAGTACGGTGAACCTAGGATGTAGAGTCTGAACATTTTAAGTATTGACCAATGTAGGGAGTAGGGGTATTTTTAAGATTGAGATTTCTAATTAACTCGCACCCCCTCACACATTCGTGGCTTGCCTGCTGATTTCGTATGAGTATTTGCCATTCTTCAGTCAGTCCTGTTTATCAACAAGCAATTGGAAACTTGGCTTATTTTTTAAATATTAATTCGATGTTTTTCGTCAATTTAAACATATGTTATGAATTGCATCCCAGGAAAACTTTTTTTTAATATGGCTTATATTTCCCACCTCACCACTCGCTGAGACATTTGCATCCACAAACGAACCCGCTGTCAGCAATAAGGGTGATTTGGGGTTTAGCTCTGAATATTATTAAAAAAGTGTAAAACTCTTAATATTTCTATTTACGCCCTGAAAATAAGGTGTTTAATTATTTAGTTACATTTTAAAAGGTGATTTATTTATTTTTCATGGAAAAATAAAATCTACTACAAAAATCAAAACAAAAATATTTTAAATCATTTATGTTGACTTACAGTTAAAAATATAAAATCAATAAAAAAAAACTAAATTTGTATAGTAACACCATCATCTGTCCCCACAAACAATGCGAGTCTACCTTTTTATGTGATTACGACGAAAAGGAGAAAGTAAACAAAATAAACAATTATTATAGAATTGATATTAGGGGATTAGTTTCGTATATAAATTTTATATGAATAAATCCCCTATTTCCATGCCATTTTATCTTTTTTAATGGCAGTTGACCTAAATAGTGATCACTAACGTTAAGTCTGAGTAGCAAGGTCGGACGGCCACATGTACTCGCTTCATAAAGTGCGCAGGATTTCTCTTCCATAGTAAATCTTTTCTCTTGGTTCAACTGCCTTGAAACAATATCAAAACACAGTAAATGAGGGAGCATTTTACATTAATTGCATATGTAAAACTGATCTCTCACTCGAAATTCTAAAATATATAGTTTTTCTACTTTCGGTCAACTTTTTAATTATGTTCGCACGTAAGCATTTAATATTATTGAATTTTATTTTTGTGAGTTGTAGCGGATGGTGTGACTTACAATAATACTAAATATGAATCAATATCGTGTCATTTTTACAGATCAGAGAACCTACTTAGTTTTGTTTACATTGGTCAATAAGTTACATAACAAACTATTATTATTTATAAAATAAGTCATGTTTTATGAATGAATAAGAAACAATAGTTTTTTGTAATTTACAATTTAACAAATGCTAAACATTTTTCCAATAATTGTTATAGCATAAAAAATGAGATAGCGAAAAACAGGTGTTCCTGGTATGGCTTTTACAGTGAACAAAAACCGAACTGTTTTTGATTACCCTAACCAAGTTTATTTTTGTGGGGTTTAAAAGCAATACAAATGCCATGAATTCCATTGCTTACGAAACAATCAGATTATTTAGAACTTTGAATTTGCAAGCATTTAAAGTGTCGAGAAGAAAGTAATTATTAACAAACAGATACATTAATTGTATGAATAGATATCAAAACAATGTTACTTTCAAAAATTAACAACATTACTTTAAAAAATTAACTGCTTTACGATCACGACGATTCTATTTATAAAAGATTTGTAAAGTTTCTATTTTAATTTGATTGTCTTATATTTATTTATAAATGTGATGGGTAAATGGGCATAAACGCCAAAGAAATAAGACTTATACTTAATGTTGTAAGTTTTCACTAAATCGCTTTGTACATTTTTTAGTAATCCGACATCTCTATATACATTATTTAATTTCATTATACATCTGTTGACATTCAAATGTGGTTTAACACTTTCAGAAGTAAGCGGAAGTGCTGTTTCTTGCGTTTATGAAAAATGATCAGTTTGTTTTAATTATTGTTTTTTTCTGAAACGTATTAAATAAAATTATTTCGAGTTCATTTTGCTTGCGGAATGCTGTTGAAGACGCAGGGAAGAATAACACATAATTTGTGAAATAAATTATTCCCATTTGAAGAAGATGCATTATTAGGTGTACCTATTTTATGTGTATGTAGCGTGTTTATTTTCATAATTCATTCTTTTTTATTTAATTATTTGAATTGATTACGAATGAATTATCTACAAAATATTTCGTATAAAAAAAGGCATGAACAATAACACCGGATTAGTGTATAGCACGAATCATTAATTTATTAAAAGATGTTTAAAAAATAATTATGCAAATGAGTTAAACAAATACATGTAACAATATCTATACATTATTTCAAAATGTATCATTGCTTTAAATTCGAGTAACCCGTTTTTATGGTAATTTAGTTATGAAGGATTACCATGATTTTGGATTAATTTATTTTTATTAATTACACATTATTTGTATATTATCACATAAGCGAAGACATAAACGTAGACTATACAACATAATTACTTGCTTTTATTTGCTTTTAATATATTTTTGAATTAATTAATTCATGATTTTTTAAATTGGTAATATCGTATATATTTCTTGTGCATGCATTTTGGAAGAATTTTAGAGTATTTTTTACATGTCCATCATATATTTTATGATACCGATTCTGTTACGCATAGTGGGAATTGTCTACTAGTGTGTATTACATTTCTTTGTTACTATACCCCTTCTATTTTACTGGTATATGCTTACTTTGTAATTCCTATACATGTTTGGATAAAGATGTAATTAAAGATATTATAATTAATGAAAGTGCGTGTGTGTTTCGAGATATTTTTCATCAAATTCGCCATAGATCGAATGTAAGTGGTTATGTCATTATTATTCATGGCTTATTCTTACCAGACCTGTTCAGATTGCTATTATTAGATGAAATGTCATTGTTATTGTTAATTAGTATTGTTCGAGGTTATATATATATATATATATATATATATATATATATATATATAGATATATAGATATATAGATATATAGATATAGATATACTTATAGATTCCTACAACAACTAGTACAAAATTCAGTTATAAATGTGTATACTACGTTGTCATATCTGTATTTGTATTTGTTAATAGACAAATATCCCTATGTAGGCAGTGGCATTTGCTATAAAGTGTAGCTAGTTTATTTATTTTACTTTGAATCATTTATTTTATTGTGATTTGAATTTACTATAATCTGTCCGAAGTTAAAACTATGTAGTAAGATACTCTAAGTAAACCTTAATTAAACTAACTACTCTACTATGCAAAATTAAGCAGTTATCTACAGGTTGTGAACCTGTTTCGGATTCGGAATGAAAATATGAACACGGGTTTTATCAAAAACAAGTATATTGATAAACAGTATAATACCACAGAGAAACAAGAGTAGTGGTACGTCAGTCTTGACTGCCTGTATAGACTGGGCTATACCCATTTCTCAGCAGAATATGCTTTTAGTATTGATTTTGAATAGAATAGTCAAAAGTCCGGTATATGTACTGTACCATAACACGCTCCCAGGAGTATTAATATCGTTTCTTTTTTGGATGTATTACCATAAGATCTGGAGAGTTCCGTTTCCTATTAGATTGCCGCTTTTCCGGGGCTGCTTGGTGTACTAGTATGTCAAAAGTATCGTATAGGATGTTCGCAACTTCGTTTTCTTCCTGGGAACTGCTGTCAGTGTCATCCAACAGTCGTTTCCATCGTGTGATTAAGGTGTCTCTTATAAGAGAACTGAGGTTTTTGGATTATGTAAACCATATTTTGATATCTCTTTTCTATCTTACCGAGTTACCGAAAACACGTGTTATTTTTAAATATCTGAAAATATACTCTCTTCTTATGGGTGTATCGTTATTTTTGCTACAATATAAGTTTGACCGTGTTTATTTTCTTAGGCAATGATTTGTCAAAAATGGAGCTCACTTTCCGTGTAAACATACTCTCTGCAGGAGATAATCGGATGGTCTGTTAAGGTTTGGCGCTATCCTGTACACTTGTAACAACTGCTGCAGGGCTGTTTTCTGAGAAAAGTGCCGCGAGCTTTTTTTTCAGGTCTGTTTTAAGAGTGTCCACAACACGTTCCGTGTGGCAGTTTGACCTTGGATTATACGATGGAGTCGTGATGTGTCTGATCTGAAAAGTCTCACATACCTCTTTCAAGTCGGATAACGTAAATTCCTTTCCGTTGTAACCGACCAAACAATCGACCACTCTACAACGGGCGAGCAATTCGTGAAAGTTTATTATCCGTCTGTAATGTGAACAATCTAACGGTGGACCATAGTTAGAGCAAACATTATTCTTAAAGCCTCCTTCTCAATGTGGGAGTACTGCATCTTAGCACGAAGTAGGTTGTTTGATGCATGCGCGATTAATTTATGCGTTCAACCATGCATTACAAAAGAATGTACGCTCCAAATCCGAATGAACTAGCATCGCTTGCAACTATCATGTTTACGGCTGGAGCGTAATGTGTAAGAAATAAATTTGATGTCAGCATTTCAATAGTTTAATTGTACGTCTCCTGGCCTTCTGGCATTTATTCCTAAGCCATAACTTTCTTAATAGTTCATTCAGTGGAGCACGAACTTTATGCATCTATGGGATAAAAGCCTGGTAGTTAGTTGCTAGTCTTCAGAAACTCTGTAGTGCTGTGACGTTTTCCGAGCTGGCATGCTCGCAATTGCGGTGGCCTGTTCTGGGTCAGGCCATATGCCGTCATTGTCTATTACATGAGCTATATATTTTGTTTGTTCTAAATAAAAATAACAGTATTCTTATGTAACTTTAAACCCGTAATTCAAGATCTGCGAAAATACTTTGTTAGAAATGTTCCCGGTGTTCTATGTATTTACAGTTAATTAAGCTACCGTCAAGGCATGCAATAGCAAAATCAGCTTTTGCTGAAAAATTGCGGGAACAACTCTGAACCCGAAAACTAGCAATTCGAACTTGCATACACCGCGATGTGTATTTTTACACAACAGTGTAGCACTCTCTTTTTCAACGGGTATTTGGAGGTATTTTTCAGATTAGTTATTAAAAAAAATCTGCCTGTATTAAATTTTGAAAAAATTCCTCCGGCTATGCAGTGAGTAGTGTTGATTGTTTAGTGTTGCATATAATCTCGTTGAAAAATCTTCCCTCACGCTGATTTATTTTGATGTCCTCTTTACATAGACCGTGGATGCTTCCCAATGACTGTATTCTACTTTTGATAAGATGCTGGCTGTCAATAGACGGTCTAATCCTCATTTATTTTGTCTACCGAAGCAAAAGGCGCATTGCTTTTTTCCTTAAATAAGGGCTGAATGTTCTCGTTCAGTTGAAATATTACCACCTCTTTGTGCATCGACGAACACCGTCAGTAAATACTTCGGGAAAAGTCTCCTTTTAAATCCAGCTTTAGTTTATTCTGATTCGGTTGCCCGATTATCTATTTTTTAGCAGAACGTATTTTATTGGTAACTCTAATAAATTAAACGGTTTCATCCAATTAGTGTAAAAAAGGTTACTGATGTATTTTAACACAAGTATTTGTAATATGTTGTAGTTCCCATTATAGTAACGTTTGTAATTATCTCACCCTCAAATGCAATTATTTCGCCAGTAAATGTACTGGCTATTCTGTTGGTTCTTAACAGTATGGGTTTATTCAACTTCGTCCACGTATGTAGATTTAATATGGGCACGTCCGAGCCCGAATCTAATTGTAGCTTTATATTTTATCCAGAATGTTTACGTGCACATATATCTTTATATTAACACAGTCTTGCTCATTTGTACTGTTGGCTTGAACCATCGTATTTTCCCTCTATTCGTTATGAAATGCGAACTTTTCTGTCCGACTTTATTACGAGTCAAGGAGGTCTTAAAACGAAACGGACAGTCCATTAACCAATGCAAGCAACCCTAGCGAAAACAAGAACTCGACTGCAATGTATTCTCGTTTTTACAGGGCTGGTTTGTCTGTGCAGATGGGCGAACATCCATTTTTGTTTTGAATTGTTTTCGACAGGGAGCTGATTTCAGTTGTTGACGTAGTTTTCTAATGTGTGCAATGCCCGGCTCTTCAATGTCCTTCTCATCCTGCTCAACACGTATAAATCTCTGACAGTCTAAAGCGTTTTTCCTTATATGCATTCTGGTACGACAATTAAGCATTTAAAATTATCAGCACTAAATGTGCCTAATTTACAATCGTCGCAGTGTTTATTGATAGTTGATGCCAACGTTGAATACTCTTCCTTGATTGTTTTTATGAAGTGCACACACTTCCAGCGTTTTTCAAACAATGAAATAGTAGGCTAAATAATGCAGTAAAAAGATTTACAGCTTCTGCAAAAAAAAAATAATGTTTAAATATTTGTAATATAAAACCAAAACTAAAAATACATTAAACTATGAATTCACCTAAAATGTAGTGTAATAGATTTGTCCGAACACCTTAAAATACAGCAACATTTGTGTAATTAACGGACACATTCTATTAGACACAGACGAACAACACAGGTAAGGAGGACATTTTTTAACAACTAATATAAGTTTATCTGGAAGAAAACTTAGATCTAATATACGGAACGTTTATGTTTTTGTCTTTTAAGAGAAGTGGGGTCCGATCAACTCTGCTGGGAAGCCATGAAATAAAATACTGTTTTGTTTTTAAATTCCCGAAACAGATTTCATGGTAAACAACTGATGATCCCTTAAATAATGTTTAGACTAGTGTACATTCTTGGAAGCAAACTAATATAGTAACTACAAAAAATAAATTGACTTACATGAGTGATTTTCTATTGAACGACTTGGGACTAAAATGTTTTTTTTGTGTTTTTTTCCCTTATATAGTTTTAATAGTCGAGAAATATCCGAGACTATATATATTATATCATATTATATTGTATTTTTCACTGTAAAATAACCCCTTGGTATATTAATAGTTTTTGCAACATCATTAAAGAGCCCTATTTTACATACTGCTAGCTAATATTTCAACAGAGATTAAAACATATGATACGCCTGTTGTGTGTCCGTTGATTAGCTTTTCTTCTGTAAACCGTAAATAAGTTTTAAAATAGTCATCATCCACAGGTGTGGCAATAAGATCATTAATTGGATTATCAAATGTCTTTTTATTTAATTACTTGCTCATTGTCTGATTTTGTTCCTTTTTTATTGCTAATCAGAGAAAAAGAAAAAAGGAATATGAGAAAACAGATGGTGAAAAATAAGAACGGAAAATCTAATAATTTAGTTCTAATATAATCAACGTTTTAAACAGTCGATTCTCTGTTTCGTCAAGTGACCGCTTTTATTTCATCACATTTTAAATTTAATTCCCTGTGTAATACACCTGTCTCTCGCCATTATCTTTTAATCGTTTTCGTTTAGATATTTTACATAGGAGCTGTCAGAATCACTAAAATTTCTGGTCAAAAAACGTATTTGCTGCAAAGTGGATTGCAAATCATAAAAAAAAAACATTTACAATTTTATTTGAGTACTTCCTTACAACAGAGACACGATATGTAGGTGAGTGCATATTCTGCAACGAAATCGCAGACGGCACTGAAGTCGACGTATCTTACAAAAAAATGTGTGAGATGTATTTAATTGGTTGTGTTCACAGCGTAATTATTTAAAGTGACAGAGTGGCTTAAAAGCCACTTAATTAGTAGTAGTGATGACAGTATTAATCAATATACCATCCCTTAATCCCTCTCCTCCAGTTTAATATAAACACCGATTTCCGTACCAATATTCTAAGTAGATATTTCTCAGGATTATCCAGTAATTCCACATAGTAACTATGTTTTCTTTACATCTCAGAAGCTGTAACCTGCGTTAATAAAACGTTATATATATATATATATATATATATATATATATATATATATATATATATATATATATATATGGAAAAAGATAAAGGAAAAAAGGAGATATTGTTTATATAATCATCAACCTTGTGTCTTTATTGTAAGACTGCTTCAGGTGTAAAATTTGAAAAACATCTTATGCAGCTACATCGAAATTTTAAATTGATCTGATGGTGATATAAAGGTAAGTAGTAGCTGTGGCTACTGTGCGTGCTGGAGAAGAGTCCAGACTGTGAGAAGGCAGTGGTGGCGAAGAATGAAATATTGTTCTAAACTATGATACCACTTACATGCTAAACACACATAGTTTTCCGCTTCCCTCCTCTTTACCCAGCCTCTCAAATAGCATGCCACACTTCACCACAAGAAAGATTCCAGCCCCCTGAATCTTTCCTACCCTAAGGCAAGTTCAAATATATCCTCACCCCTCCCCATTTCACTGCTGCCTTAATGGTACCCACTCAAAGTTTTCCATATCCATTTTATTATTTGCCACTACTGACGTCTCACAGCCTGGACTCTCCTTCAGCGCTCACAGTAGCCACGGTTAGTACTTTCCTTTATCTCTCCATGATGGCAATCCACAATGTCGATGTGCATGCATGGCATTTTTCTTCAAATAATGCTCCTGAGGAAGTCTTACAATAAAGACGAAGGTTGATGAATATATAAAAAAATATATCTTAGTTTTTTTCAATTACCATTACGTCGGATTACTATTACCCTTCCTTATATATATATATATATATATATATATATATATATATAGAGAGAGAGAGAGAGAGAGAGAGAGAGAGAACAGTTTTTTTTTATGATATTCCAATAACCATGGTTTGTTTTATTACTTTTATTTTTACTTTTTTCACATTTCCAAAAATTCCAATATTCTGTGAGATATATTTAACGGTCCGTTTCATTTGTTTTGTGCAAAACAACATTTGTATGTCAATATCGTCTCTGCAACACTACAAACTCATCAGAACAATTTCACAAATAATAAAAGAGTTCTTAGATTAGAGTGTCTTCAAAAACACTCACATCATTTTAGGGTGAAAATAAACAAAAAAAAACAAATTTTTTCAGCAAACACTCACATGTGTGCGATCAAACTAATCCGCCATTTTGATTTTTTTTTCGTTCAAAGCTAGTATCTCCTAAAAGAATTAGTGCGATCATTTTTTTAAACTTTAATTCGGTAAAATTTGCTAAAATATTTAATATGTACTATAATTTATTCATAAAGTTCCAGTTTAATGGAGATAATTAATTTTTTGTTTATTTAAGTCGTTATGGTGCGAAACTCATATCAGCAGATCATTATAAAGCTAGTCTGATTGTGTCAAACCGTTCATTCAATCAACTATTAAAAAAGTTTCTTCTACATAAGTGTTTATATGGGATTTATATAGTATTTATTAATAAACCCTTTCTAACAATATTGAGATAAGCTTACCTTCCCAGGATTCATCACTCAAGTAGTAAGTCACTAGTTAAAATGCGAAACTAGGGGAGTTATATTCACGGCGAAATATATGCTCCATATTTAGCCAGACTACGATTTCGAAACAGAATGGGCATTATATATTTATTTATTTATTTCATTTATTAAAGTGTTCTAAGGATTCAAAAGTAGTTATACAGGGATCTGTACCTTAAACATTAATTTGTACTGTGTTTTATTTATATATAGTCTCGGAAGTTTCTCAACCATTAAAACTATATAAAAAACAATTAAAAAACAAATAAAAAAGTTGTTTAGTCCAAGTCAGTGGAAAATCACTCATGTAAGTAAATTTATTTTGTAAAGTTATTATATTAGTTTACTTCTAACATGATTTAAGGGATCATCAGTTGTTTACTATTAAAAACTGTTTCGTGAATATATATATATATATATATATATATTATAACTGAGAATAACTATCATGCGATCATGTTAACAAAATGCAACACTACAAAAAATGTATGTACTTATATGTTTCAGCATTTTAAGAAAAACATCATTTTTTGAGCACAAATAACAAACGAAAAACGTACTATTATTTCGTTACAGTCAAATGTAAACAATGGAATGTTTACATGACTACACAAACATTAAATTAAAAAAAATTTAACTTACAGAAAAAATATGTTAATACTTCATACTTCGTTCTATTTTTGTATGGCAAGAGTCAAATTTCAATATTTTTAATACAGAACGGTTGATTGACACCTCAAATGCAGTATATAGTTTAGATTGTAATAACTACACGCATATATTATCTTTTACGAAATGGTGTGAAAGTTCTTTCTTAAGCAAATAGCAATGACAACAAAGAGAAATTATCACCTTTTAAATATAAAATAGTAGAGAAATCAAAACTTTTAAGTTAAACATTCCATATTTCATAAAGAAATATTTTATTAACAAAGACTTAGTATTTGTAGTGGTATCATGTACCATGGTACTCTTACATACACCTGCATGTGGAACTAGAGCAATGTATATATATATATATATATATATATATATATAGAGAGAGAGAGAGAGAGAGAGAGAGAACTAGTGTTTATTATTCTTTCCTTAAGCCAATGCTCTTCAAAGGAAAGAATAATAAAAACTAGTTTATTACTGAGTACACCTTGCATTGAACAATTGAAATTTTAAATAAATTTGGACAATCGTCGCATGTTTATCACTCTTTTTTCTTCTATCTCTACAATTGCTCTATCTCGTATATTGAGCTAAACCTCTTCACTATAGGTTCCATCTACTAAAAGTGTTACTTTTGGTTTATATTGTATCCTACATATATATATGTATATATATATATATGTATATATATATATATATATATATATATATATATATATATATATATATATATGAATTTATATTTTATAAATTTATAAAGTATAAATTATGAAAGATGTTTTCAATTTATCACACTAATGTAATCATGAAAACGGCTCACTGATATATAAATCAATAAATCACAAAAACTACATATTTTCAATAAACAGGAAAGGGATCGAAGAACCGACCACAGGTATGTTAATTCATTAAATAGTATGAACTGATAAAACTATGGGATAAACCATTTGCGATTTTATTGTGATTTTTCTATATACATGCAATTGTGTTGCCGATATTACGGTAATAATTCAAATTTACTTCATAAAAAGAGATCAATAACTCAAACTAATCCTCAAATATCTTTAAGGCACATCATTTGAATAAAAACTGTCAATACAATTACGCTAGAATTATATATATATATATATATATATATATATATATATATATATATATATATATATATATATATATATATTAGAATTAGAATTAGAATTAGAATAATAGTCGTAGTATGGCTAGTAACTCACCAGCATCTTTCACGTCGAAAGTTCAGACAAATGCATTAAGGCACATCGAAGAATAATACAAGGCTGGTGTGCATTTGTTGGTGACACCTAAATATAGACATATGATCGTATTGCACACAATGGTAAAACAGTTAAATTTATGTCTGGACATGTGGGTGCTTAGTTGATGAGATGTAATTATGAAAAACGTCTGACAAAATGTGTCGCATTGTGGAAGCTTCAAATTGTTTTAGTCAGCATTGCATGTTCATTTTTAGCAACTCTAATATAAATGTCTAAGGGAAACTCTTATTATATATATATATATATATATATATATATATATATATATATATATATATATATATATATATATATATATATATATAAATATATGTGTGTGTGTGTATGTAACTACATCTAAATATATATATATATATATATATATATATATATATATATATAATTCTGTTTAGGGAACTACAACATGTTATTATCGCAATATGGAAGACTTGTTTTATCGTTTATGATTAAAAGTTAATCGACTAAAACAGTCAGACGACAATGTCAACCTCTCTTAACAAAGGCTGTATAGACAGATTTAAAAAGAAAAACGACAGATGTTTTGTAAATAATAACTTCGGTACAGACATACACGCATATATATATATATATATATATATATATATATATATATATATATAAACAATTAGAAGCCGTTGACAATGAGGAAATGAATAATAAAAAAAATATGAGTAACAAATAAATAAATACTGGCAGGCCGGCACCCAGGATAAAAAGGGTCCACCAACCCGCCTATATACCAGGCAGGAAGATATAAGCAATGGGGTAAACCTTCCTGCCTCTGGAAATTGTTCTCCAGCCAATACAAAGGCCAACCAGAGTCAGCCACTAGGCCTTGATACAAAAGGTCCTGGCCCCTATCTCCATCAAATGCAGCAACAACAAAAGAAACATAAGAGGTTTAAAATCCCAACCATGGACTGTTGCACAAATGAAGGTGCTATTCTTTTGCTACCACTTCTCAAGGTTTGAAAAGTGGAGAAAAACATCCAATAAGATTCTAGCTGATTAAATCCAAGAATCTACTCTCCCTAAAGAAAAGAATACACCGGTTTCCCGCCTACGATCGTTGGTTTCCCAGATGGCAATATATATATATATATAACAGAAGAAGAGAGCACTCTTATTAAAAATGCAGCCATAAGGGAGGCTGAAGAAGACAACCTTTCTATCAGGGAATAGAAACTAGACGGAGAGAAGAGTCTAGATGGGAGAGGGAAGAAATATGGACATTGTAATGGGCTATGAAATATGCTCAAGAAAAATATACCAAACTAAAAAAAGAACAGATACCTGGAGGGAAATATTCTTCCACTTCTATCCGGGCAAGAAAAATGTTCCACCACAAATAATAACTTGCCAGATATATAACAGCATGAGCCTGTTCAATGAAGCTTAGCTGGAATGTATGTATAGCAGCCCTCATAAGAGGAAAAATGTGTCCACTTGAAAGTCCCATCACAATTCCTACAATTCCTATCATCGCCCAAAACACCACACCACAGGTACACCAAAAATTACATTACCTTTCCCCCATGAATGATGCTGTCGAACTATCTGTGTCCATGACAACCAACCATAAAGCCTCATCAACACCAGAATTTCCTTTAACAAGGGGCTTCCCGACTAGTATACCACCACCATCAGATGTTTATTTAGAATCAGAAGAAAGCCTCTCATTGAACTTTTTTCACCATTATCACCGAGGCTACGGGTAACACCTGAATCCCCATCATAACCTCAGAAAGTACTGGAACTAGATTATGAGCAATTGGCTTTGGAAGAAGAGCTTGGGAATACAATTGAGGAACTCTAGATTATGAGGCTGGAGGAAAGGTATCAACTGCCCAAAACTCAAGCCTCAAGTGCTACCAAGGCAGTAATACTAAACATAAACATCGCTCTCCAAATACATTTTCCATCCAACATATCCCTCACTAGGCTAAATTAAATACCATACGCTGCAGGACTTTACATCGTTAGGAAAACACTCCCTCAATTCAAAAAGCAATGGGAGTCCAAAGCACGATTCATAACACCACCGTGGAAACTGAAGCTGCAAAAACAAGTTAACCTTTGCAGGAAGGAAGTGTCTCAAATTAAACAATTCCTTGCTGCTCCTACCGTGCGGGGACGGCTGAGAAACACCATCTGTAGACTCAGTTTTAAATACCCCCAAAAATGTAGAAGAAATTGAAAACGTTCCAAGGGAACTTGAAGGCAACACCCCAGCACTTGGCAAAAGATTCAAGAAAAAAGATAACAAACACAGAGCGAAAGTTGAGAACAGACAGTTCAAAAGGAATACACGACTATTCTACCGAAATTTGGTTAGAGAGAATATAACGGTGGAAAAGCCATCAGAAGAGAAGAAGCTAGATGACTACTGGAACCCTTTATTTGAAATGAGGGATCATGCAACCAAGAGGCCAAGTGGATTTTAAATATAGCTCGAAAAATAAAAGCAAGTCAAAAATTCCAGAGCAGAGATACCGTCTGGAATGATAAAACGAAAGTTGAATCAATTTCAGAATCACAAAAAAACTGGCATAGACAATATACCCAATGTCTGGCTGCAAAAACTAACAGTACATTATAGTAGCTGATTCACCAGACTTCCGAAGGGTGAGGAGGCCACATTAGCATGGCTAGTGAAAGGTGATACGACCCCCATACCCAAAACGAGTGAGACACAACACCCTACAAAATATTGACCGATCTGCTGCCTCAGTACAACCTACAAACTCTTCACTGGCCTGGTTGCAGACATCATCTACGAATACATCTCTTCTGGAGCATACTTGGGAAAAGAACAATCAGGGTGTAGAATGAAGTGTTTAGGCACCAAGGACCAATTGTTGATCAATAGGACTATCTTTGAGGGCTGAAGGAATAGGCAGCGAAATCTAAGCATAACTTGGATTGATTACCAAAAGGCATACGATAGTGTTCCCCACGCATGGCTACTGCGCTTCCTTGATCGATATAATACCCATCCGGTCATCAAGAACACCATGGCAGTACAAATAAATATGTGGAAAACAACTATGGCATTAAGACACACTAATTTAACAATAACAATCCCTGATGTCAAGATCCGAACAGGAATCTCCAAGAGGATAGCGTATCTCCTCTACTCTTTTGTCTGGCGATTGATACACTAATGCAATTACTAAACAAAAGCCAAAGTGCCTACAATCTGAGCCAGGGCCGCAAACAAGATCTAAACAAAAGTCAACCACCTGCTCTTCATGGATGACCTCAAGCTGTATGCTAGTTAAGATGCTGATTTAAGCCGACTCTTACAGGTTGTGCATACCTTCCCCAAAGATATTGGAATGAAGTTCGGCCTGGACAAATTTGGCAAGTGCTCCATTAGGGATGGGAAGAAGATCCAAACGGAAAACATACAGTGTGTGAAAGATACTGACATCAAAGACCTTGAAGAATAGGAACAATAGAAATACCTTGGCATAGCAGAAAACGATTTAATTCAACATGCTAAGATTAGAGAACAAATTGGCAGAGACTATATACGCCGTGTTAGAAACATTTGCAAATCACAGCTAACAAACAAAAACAAAGTAAGGGCCATTAACCAATTACCTATACCAGTGATAACATACAGCTTTGGAATTATTGATTGGCCACACAAGCACATTAATAGATTAGGCATTAAAACGAGATACATGTTGACAATGTACAGGGTAATGTACTGAAACCACTGTCCACCAAAGTTGTATCTCCCAAGAGGAACATGGGGTATGGGTCTCTCAGAAATTGACCATCACCATCGAGCCACTATTGTGAGCACCGCCCAATATCTTATGACCTCCCAGAACCCAAATCTTATGAGGGTATGCCAACATCAAGAAACCAGAGAAAGCAGAACAACCTCTCTGACAAAACAGGCCAAACATTTTGGGCAGGACTGTCTTACAAATGAAGCAGAAACAGACAAAAATCCTGCCACAGAAATAGCTCGCAAAAGCCGTCAGAAATACACCAAGACGTTCCATTCCAGGAAACTGGAAGAATAGGCCAACCAACAACGTGCTAAGTATTTCATAGGTGAATTATCCCAGGAATATATAGATAAGAAAGGCTCAGTGGACTGGCTGAAAAAAGGATCTCTCCCTGGGAAACACCGAATTACTGTCATATTGTTATCATGTACGGCCAAAATGCCTGAATAATATGATATCAATATCATTAAAACTAGGGATACCAATTCAGTACTAAATTATGTGTTTAGGTTTGATGGGCATGTGAAAGCATTGTAAAATATCGTAAACCTATACAACACATCTCTTTAATATTTTTCATATGTTAAAAAAAACAATAGCTTTTATAGTGCACTCAGAGACAGTAATATTCATATAAATAATAGTTTACTCTTTAATGATAATATAGTTTCATCACAAATCTATTATCCCGACTATCGTCTCATTATTATTTCTGCTCCCAACATAAAGACGTTCATACTTTTTAAAAGCTACAGCCCGAAACGACAGATTAATATAACAAATTATTTCATCTGAAATGTAAGAGAAAAATAATCATTTTTTATGATGATATAGTTTTTAATTTATTTCATTCATTTTTGGCTTCATCTTTATTCGATGATATTAATTCTGAAGATGCGAAATTTATGAAGTTTTAATGAAAATAATGTCTGACTTTCTGACGTGAAGATAAAAAAAAGTAATAAAAAACGAATATCCTCGCGACTAGCCAAGAGAGAATATCCAGAATAATATATTTACCAAATATCAGAGTTGGAAAATAATCAAAACTCTATATTGGATATCGGGGATAATATAACGCCTGGGGATTTAATCTATTAACATTTGCATTTCCAGTGCTATTCCGTTTACCATTCTTTGTGTTCATTTCTTACGGCCCATGGCAATTTGCTGAGTATGATTATTTGTCTTTCCTTACCTATATTTCAGACGATATACTAATACATATTATCTTCTGTCAGACTGCCATATGGCTATTGAGATATACATTTCAATACGAAGAAAATCTCACGAAAATATTCTATAATAGCATGATCCGTGAGCGTAGGTTGCCCGGGAACATTGTAGGACAATGAAAACACATATTCACACGTCTGGGCTACTGTAAAATAGTACTTCTCGATTATGTACTGAGCTTGTGGTGGGTCAGTTAAGTAAATATGTCTATATGTAAACACTACTAGGAAAGTAATGTTTAATATTCAAATCTCGCATGCCCTTCAGTAACCCTATCACTAACTCTGAATCCGTTAATTAATAAAAGATAGACGAAATGTTGAGCGCGCAGTTTGCATAACGAAATCGTTGAATAGCATGTACACTCTAACTGACCGTGAATTGTAAGTTTCGTCCTGCAGATGTGAGCGCCGCAGACGACAAGTAATGAATAAATACTTCACTTTTAATTAGATGGTAAAGCCTAGGCAGATGACTTTTAATCCGTAGTAATTTGTAATTAACACAAAATCACTATCTTTCTTGAGATCTTAATAATACACATAACACAGGGCAACTATAATACAAATAGTAAGTAAAAAAGAGTGAAAAAGATGCGTGAAAAATTCATTTCTAGTGATAAACATAAGATAACACTTTATTTCGTGCGGAAATATATTTGTTGGAACTCTTGTAAATTCCATCCCAGATTAAAACAACTCAGTCGACACGCAATAAACAAGTCCACCATCAGAAAAAAGGGTGTAATTATTTGGGGTATATTTTCTGTGATGTATGCAGCAATGCAAACTACACGTATTTATTTACAGAAATGATTTATTGGATTGGCGAACTCGTTCAAAAATCTATAGTTATCATTGTAGGTGAATAGTAAAAATATAAAATAGTTTTATTACGCGTGAGACACGAGATGGATCAAGAATAAAGCATAACATTAACCTAGCCTATATTTAGAAATGACACGTAAAAGGTGAGTTTTGCAACTTTTCTTAGAATCGGACTTTTAGTTAATAGTTTCTTACAGAACGTTTATCATGCGGAATATATTTATGAGAAAGAAAATATAGAACGAAAAGAAAATGATAAATAACGAATTCATAAATGTGGAAAATGTATAGATTACCTTGGAGTTTAGACACATTAAATAATATTTATGCTTGAATGTTACATATAATATAAAACTAAAAAGAGAGAAATACTCTCAATCTTTAATGAAAGAAGGAGAGCTTCTTAATCTGTAAATTACGAAATGAAACAAGGGAAATCGTATCAATATATAAACCGTGGAAGAAGAAATAAATGAAACGAATCAATCTGTACAGTAACATAAAAGAAGCATAAAAGAAGAAAAAGTCTTAAAGTGCAAAGTAATTTAAAAGAGATTTTAACTAAAAACCAAAACGTATGTGTGTATGAAATAAAAATCGACAGAAAATAAATTATTTAGGCGGACAGACAATAAGCGGACACCTTTCTGGTCCCATCATTTCGTTTAATGTAAACAGTCTCATTGTTAAATATGACCGCTGTTATCTGAGAAGCTCAGTTACTATTATGCAAAATATTTCAAGCAGAATGCATAAGAATAAATGATATAAATAAAGGTATAAAATAATAAAAGCGGCAAGTAATGTGCGATTCTCTTAGTGATTCCGCATACTACATTGTGTGCGTAAAATGCAATGTTACTTATTCATAAAATTCCGATATATGATATGCAAATAATACTAGCATAGCATGCTGTATTGTACATACCAATAATAATCAGTACTGCAAGTGGAAATATAAAAAGTCACATACGTTAAATTATGTACACGACTTGTTCTATATTACATATTATTTTAAATATTGTGAAAGGAAATCTTCTAAAAAGAAAACATAACCGAATATGTCTAGTGTTAATCACTGGTTAAAAAGATTGACATATTTTTTCAAAACAAACCAGTTGACGTTGGTGCTAAATAGGATCGTAAGAGGGAAAAATCCTTCCAACGTCACTGTAGCTGACTATATTTAGGAAGGCTGTTTAGTCGGAAAATGTTGAGTCAGAAGAAGTTTTCAAATGTTCGTCAGCGAACGGACAAATCAATTATTTCCCAAAATGTTGGCATAGAAAAATTCGATATACAGTTATTAATTGCCAACAAAACAGAGGGCAACATAACTTTACATTATGATGACGATATACCAAGTCTCATTTTAAAATAAAGAAGTAGCTTTCTTTTAAAAAAAACTATAAGATTTATTGGAAACACATTGCAACGGAACTAATACCACTATTCTACACAGTAAACAATTTAAATAACGCGGTTTTCAAATACGGAAACACTACTTTAAAATTAAGCGCGACAAAAAAACCAAATTTAAACGAGACGATACACCGCTTATATATCTTAGAAAAGATGGTTCGACACACAAAATTAGGCCAGTTTATTCAGGATGGCAGTTGGATTATGATTATGATATTTTAACCTGAATGTGACAAACTGACTAAAATGACATATTTAACTTTAGCGGGAAACACCGATTGGTGGAAAGAGCCGTTTGCGTAGAGTCTTGGATGAATTTAAAATCTTTTACAATGTATATGGCTCGAGTTCAAAACAACAATACATTTTTTTAGTGGCGATGATGTTTTTCGGCAGTTCTTGCAAGAATGTAATTTCTAACTTAAGTGTCATTCATGAAATCCACCATCTCAGCGACACATATAATCTTATTTTATGGTTTTGTTTGCTATAACGTGTAATTGTTGTGTTTAATAGACACTAAATCAGTAGAAAGTAATTACTAAATTCAAGACACTTGTGTATTCAATTGTATTAACAATATTAGTGTAATGTGTCAAATTTACAAACATTGATATTAATCGATTTCGAATCGGGTTGTAATCCATGTTTATAGTAAGCTGCACCATGCTTATAAACTAGCATATACATCTTACATATCATTTGTATGGACTAGTTTCCTATTGCCATATTAATAGTGCTTGCCTAATCGACCAAACTTCTGAGATTCGATTCAAAATCGACACTTTATTATTGGAAAGTAGTGTTCCTTACGTATATATATATATATATATATATATATATACAACCTCCATTCCATATATACATCACGCTTATTTTATTCTAAATTCGAACTTTTGTTGTTTTTCCCTCATCAAAACATAACGCTAATTTCATTTTAAATATAAAAGGTTTTCTTTTTTTTTAAATCCCACGATATCAGTCTTGTAAAGTGTGGCCGAAACTGGTCGACTGGCAATTTTTTTCGTCTCATCCCCTAAATCCCCTAAATCTTTTAATTATGAACGAGTCAACACGTCTTCCCTTCATTATTGCATTAATTAAGGTTTGTGTCCGCCAAAAAATAATGAAATATATATATATATATATATATATATAGGGAGAGAGAGAGAGAGAGACAGACAGACAGACAGAGAGAGAGAGAGAGAGAGAAAGAGACATATATGCAACATATTGATGGAGATCGAATCAAACGAATTTATAGAGAATTAATGAGAGAGAAAATGTTTTAAACCCACTGCTTCCTGTTTGAATTACATAATCAGTTCGAAAAGCAAGTTTAAGTCTGAAATTGTTCAGTATAATATCTCTCTAATCATATTGTTACATGCTCATGCATAAATATGTATAATGTGTATTTGAATAAACTATTAAGAAGTTTATATTCATCTGTTTAATATTTGAAACTTAAATCCAGGTGTGTGTTACCTAATATATGTTAAGATTGAAGTATATCTATTTTCGCGTTAGTTTATCTAGTCATTATGTACTCATATATCATGTCTCCTCCCGACAGAAAATCAGGTATGCATTAATTCTTGATAGCATTAATTAAGCAAACTGTTGACATAAAGCCATTTAATATAAAAAGCAAGGAAAACTTTAATAAAACTGTGTGATGGCTGTGTAACTTTTATCAACGGGGATTGAGCAATAAATTACAGTAAAAAGCGATTTGTAAAATATACGCAAAACTTATAAGTCGTTTACAATGTAATTTGAAGGATATTTTGAATAACTTAATGTAAGTTAAGAATATTAAGATTTGTTATTGTCATTAAAAATAATAAAACAATTTACAAAAAATACAAGAATGTAAATATATCAGTGAGAAAAAGGGATATCGTTACATTTCTATCCCTTTCCAACTTCCGGCTCTACTGTGCAATATATTATGCCTATTATCATATACGGATTACCAGAAATGATGAAAAAGCTTTATCCTTGATTAATCCCATTTTCAGACTTTCCATCGTCATATTTTACAACTAATTTATAGAATGCCGTACTTATATTTTGTAAGTAGTATTATTGATGAAGTGTAGCTCAATTAAAACAAGGACGCTAATATGATGCAGATGACATCGGAAAGCTAGAAACACGTGTTTATTAGAAGAACTATGAGTATAATAATGTGCTTGGGATGATTAGACTAACACTCAATAAATAAAATGGAAATAAATTAAGGAAACTGGCATTAGAAAAGGACGTATTAAATTTATTCATCAAGTGTTATTTGCGGATGTAGTGAAAACGTCGGATGTCTGATCTTTAGTGAGAAGCCACACTATTACACTCTGTCACAAGTTGTGTATTGCTATATAACACTGTTTTATACAACTTCAATTGTATTGACACCTTTAGATGAGTTATACATGTCAACCACATGTTACAATTAAACATCAACACCTTCGTTATTACAACACTTCTATTTTTGGTTGATATCGTTGTTGTAAAAAATGAAAATGCAATGCTCTATTAGGTTACATGAATAGTTATACAGTTGGTGTTGTCGTAGATTACCACTAGACCATTTTATGTGAGTCATTTATATAATTATAACGCCAAAGCAACATCTTTCATCAAATTTTCGAGAATTATACACGACTAACATATGCTTCCTACAAAACATTTCATGACTTATTTTACTGTATTATATATGAGCTTTACATTTCCAGGGAAACGCTGGGTCTTTTTCATGGTATATAATAATAGAGAACAAATGCAAATTGTTCTACATTAAAAATACAGATCAATATTTTCATGAAAAATAAATTATTCATAAGATGCTATGCGCTTGCGCATCTAACAAGACACCAATTTATTCAATTCATAATTAGTTTATGACTACATTTCACTTTGTTCAAAATTGAAATACAATGAATCAAGTAGTGTTAGTTTACAATGACTGGCTTGAACTATTCAGATTACTCTTCGTATTATATTATTTTACTTCACGTTAAATACTGTGTGCTCTCAGATCAACAAAGTTAAAGAACCCTTTCTCTTAGATGCAAATACCACTTTCCGTAAGTTTTTTAACCAGAAGTCCCTGCGAAATTCCACTTCTTAATTACTTAACGTAAGTTATGAATACATTTTTCATAAACCTACATATGTGGTAAATAGAAGGATAGAGTAAACTATTATGCCCTGGTAAGACAGCTAGTCTAAGATAATGAGCTAATACTAGTGTGTTGTTGTAAGCTAATATTATTCTTTTGAATCGAAACGAATGTAATATATACCCCTCTTTTTATATTTAGATAATATAAAATATAGCATGACACAACGATGCTGTTTTACTAATAAGGTGTTAATAATACAATAGATACACATGTTTTACTAAACACATGTTTAGGTAAATGCTGATAAATGTATGAATGAAATGTAGTTTTTGTAACAATGATACGTAAGAATATTTGATGTATGCATTCAAAAGATGTTATAACAAGACAATTTAATACTGACACACAAATTTGAAAATAGAGATCATACGATTGAAAAAAAAAGCGTTTTTCTTTAATTTAAGCGACATAAGATAATATTTAAGTAAATTAGTAAAAAAACTTCATAATGTACTGTATTTTGACTTTGCTTGATGACTCATCAAAATAAAAGGTGAAACTATGGTAAATATGTACATCCATTAGGTTATTAGTTTTCCAATTATGAATCTTTACTTGTCAAACAGAATCAAACGAGCGTGCACCTACAAATATAAATGTGTAGACAGTTGCGTGGATGAACAGACACACGTCTTTACTTAATAGCAATGGTTTTGTGTAAAGTTGGCTGTCTCTATATGATTGCTGGCGAACGTTTTGTAACCGCCTAAAATGAGGAGCGAGCAAAATATCAAGTAGTACTAGAACGATATTATAGAGAGGGTATGCATATTATTTGAAGCCCTTTAAAGTTGTTATGTTCATGCCAATAACACCCAATAATAAAACAGACTCTATAAGACCCGTGATATAAGTAATTATGTACAAAATAATTGGATTTTTATTGAGACACATAAAGTTTAAAGTGCGTGTTTCAATTACTATATATCCTTCGTTTAACAAAATATGGGATACTCCTTAAAATGTAAACAAGAATATTTTATGAAGGAAAGTATCGTATTTGGCATTAATTATAACTTTAATGTCATATAGTACAAAGGTGTAATGTTTTCAAAATGTAAGCTTGTCTACAATTGTTCTAATACTTTAGATCACACCGGTTATTTATATATTTTGTAAAATGCACTATACCCGTTCAATACTATTGCAATACGAAGATCATGTGACAGAGATGATGTTAAACTTCTGTAGAATATTATTTATAGCATTGAGTATCGATGGTATCAATATAAATCGGTGCATTATTATCCTTACTGATGATGTTTCCATCTACAAACCATTCAAAAAACATAAAATGAAATAGAACTAAATAACAGACTTAAGTATTACTTAAGTATTTTTCCACTAAACGAATATTATTCTAGATAAAATCCTTCACACCAGCACCTATTTTTTTAGGTTTAACAAAGGGGAAAGTTTTTTTCGTCACTAAGTCTTACATGACCAGTCTGGGCTTCTCTTGTTTCGGCAGGTTGAGGGTACAGGTTGGACAGCTTGTCTGGCTGCTGTTTCCGACTGAAAGCAAGAAGCCCAAACTCTTGGGTAGCGCCAATAACGACGGTTCAATCACTAGTTGCATAATACCGTGAGTATTTCCGAGGGCACAACCCCCATAGACCAGGTCGTGACAAATGGACTGGTTGTGTGAGATTATTGGCACTAAACAAGTACCCACCTTGACCAACCCATTCTATAATCAAAAGAAACATGTCATTACAAAAAAATAAAAGCAAACCTAAACCAGACACCCAACAAAAAACATTTTCACCTCCGCCTTTGAGGCTCTCCTTCACAGATATCTGGGGACTTAGAACCAACATCAACGACGTAGACACCTTTCTCCTGACAAACTCCCGGATACCCTAGCTCTAAGTGAAACTAACGTTTAATCCTCAATCTCCTCTCACCACTTTGACGTTAAGACTCTGACAAACATATGCACGGGCTAGGAGTTTATGTTCAGACCCCCCCCCCCTGACTAGAGAACATAGGTAAGAATCAGAGGACCAAGACTACATGTGTTTTAGATTGACTTTACATCACAGCGCCAGTTACTTATATTTCTTATACCGCTCCCCGTCGACCCAGGACTGTAATCTGCTAAACTCTGTCTCTTAATTGACTCGAATGCCCAGATACATGTATTTGGAGATTGTAATGCCCACCACAGTGACTGGTTAGACTTATCCAGCCTTACTAATGCAGCCGGAAACATTACGTATAATTTCTCCTTAGCTCACTCCCTCTCTAAGGCTGTCGATTTTCCGACCCGTATCTCTGATTGAGTAGACCAACAAGCCTCATTTCTAGACTTTTTCCTAACCTCAATGCCCGAGGTTTGTGTGACGAAAGCTCATAGCCCACTCGGGAATGCTGATCACATTGCGCTAATGTTATCACCCTAAAAAGTCGTCCAAAAGCTGATGAACTATTGCTCAAAACAACAAGATACTACGAGCAGGCTGATTTCGAGTCAATCAGAGATCACATCAGTGATGCCCCATGGAGGGAAACCTTCTCACTCCCTGTCGACCAGTGTGCTAACGAATAAACTAAATGGGGCAAAGCAGGCATTGAAGCCTATGTCCCCATACGAAAATTCTACAGCAAGCCCCACTCTCCTCAATGGTTTCCCTCGGAATGTGCAGCTGCCATTTCTGAAAGGCCACAAGCATTCCGTAAATTTTTCCGCCATAATTTTATAGAGTCAAAAAATAAATGCAAGGCCGTGATAGGTGAAGCGAAGAGAAGGTATAATGAGTTAACAAAAAAACGCTTCCAATCACAGAAACTAAGTTCTCGTGATTTCTGGAAAATCTGCAATAGTGTAGTGAATAATGGTCAATCAACGATTCCCCCAATATGAAACCACAAAGATGGCGTATGCACGGCCACTGATAAGGCTGAACTACTTGCCAGGCGCTTCGCTTCTAACTCTATGTATGACTCAGATAAACACCCCCTTCCACAAATTTCCCTTGCGGACCGAACCACATTTGATAACCTGGTCATAACCCCATCCCAGATCAGAGGCATCATAAAAGACCTTGACACCTTCAAAGTGTGTGGGTCTGATCTTATACCAGTAATAGTAATAAAGACATGCTCTGCTGAACTGGCCCCTGTCCTCTCCAACCTCTACAATAAATGCCTAGCTGAATCTTGCTTCCCCGATAGCTGGAAAATTGCCTTTGTGGTACCAGTCTACAAGAGTTCTGGGAATAGAACCGATCCTCACAACTACTGCCCAATCAGTCTGCTTCCGATTTTTGCTAAACTCTTTTAATCCTTAATCAATCTAGCGATAGTAAGGCACTTAGATAATGTTAAACTTTTATCTGACCGCCAATATGGATTTAGACAAGCACGATCTACTGCGGACATCCTAACGGTCATCTCTGAACGCATGTATCATACACTTAACAAGGCAGGAGAAGCTAGGGCAGTAGCGTTTGATATATCCAAGGCCTTTGACAAGGTATGGCATAAAGGGCCACTCCTGAAAATACACTCATACGGTAGTACTGGGCAATTATTTAATATAATCAGACCTTTCCAAGACAAAAGAAAAATCCAGGTTGCCATCGATTGCCGTTCATCTAAGCAACATGATATAAATGCTGGTGTACCCCATGGATCTATCCTTATACCTTTGTTGTTCCTTATCTATATAAACGATCATCCCTGATGACATAGTGTCTTAGATTTGTTGATTTGTTGACGACACCACGTTTTACTCTCGCCATGTTGGCAAAACCGATGCGATCATATCCGAGGCATTCGCTGAATCCTTAGAAAATAACCTCCAGTCTGTAGTGGATTGGGGTCATAAATGGTTGATAACTTTTAATGCCGCTAAGACAAAGCTCCTTTCCTTCAATAACTACAAGGAACATCCCCAACCACCGATCGTCATGGCTAATAACACCCTACCTGAGAGTTCATCATTCAAACTCTTCGGCCTAACCTTCACAGGTAACATGAATTGGAACATCGAAGACATTGCCAAGGCTGCTGCAAAGAAGGTTGGCTCCCTCTACCGTGCTCGTAAACTCCTCACACCTGATATTATCCTGTATCTCTACAAAGCCAACATCCGCCCATGCATGGAGTATTGTTGTCACATCTGGGCTGGTGCATCATCTACTAGTCTCTCCCTCCTTGACAAGGTCCAAAAAAGAATCGGCAACCTAATAGGTCTCTCACTGTCGACCAAGCTCCAGTCCTTGTACTATCGCCGCAATGTACCATCCTTGCGCTTGTTATACAAATACTTCAATGAATTATGCTCCGATGAATATGCTTCTCTGGTGCCCCTTCGACGTAAATTCACTAGACTAACTCTACAATCAACTAAATCTCATTCATACACTGTGGAGGTCTCCAGATGTCGGAGAGCCTTCTACTCAAATAGCCTCTTTCCCCGTGCCACTGACCTCTGGAACTCCCTCCCTGCCCCCTATTTCCCTCACAGTACAGACATGCAGAAATGTAAAACTAATGTAAACAGACATCTCGCTGTGCAGATCCCAATTTAGGTTGACCCCCCCCCTCGAACCTTCTTCCCTCTTCTTTTTTCTCAGTAGCCCCTTACGTCTACAGTGACGTCCTGCCTTGTTTGGGGTGAACTATGTTAACAAAAATTTAATTGAAATCAGGCAGTTTGAGCAGAATGATTTTCCGCGGTCTCAAATGTAGAGCCGGCCGGAAAAAGGAAACATATTATTCGTCTGCGAAAATTAAATTCTTCAACTGCTCTAGTGAACAAGTCTATGTGAGTTTTCTCCACTTGAAACGTTTTCCCGTGTTTCCCCTTTTTGAATCTGGCGCTTTTCTCATTCAGTCCTCTCGGTAGATTCCTTTTTGACAGTGGATAGTTTTTGTGCAAAATGGTTTCCTAGGGTGGTCATTAAGCGATAAGATACTTTTGTGAGCAATACTTGTAAGAGTTACCACAAGACTTCGACGGCTATTTTTAAGAAACTTTTAAAAATTATTTTTTTCGAAGCATAGAAGTTACCTTTTGCTCAAAGGCATTCTACTATTTTAAAGAGATGACTTCTATGAACAGAACTGCCAATTCTTTTAATATAATCGCATGCCAGGCAAGCACGAACTATTTTTGTTATTTGATATTTGGAAGGAAACATTTTAATGAATTGCAATAACTTTTTATTAATATTCTAAAAGAAACATCGATTGCATGTATATACATATATATATATACATTAACCAACACCAATAATAAATAAAAATGAAATTCACAAATAAACAAAATGTTGGACGGTGTAATATATATTTTAAAAATTATGATTCTATTTTGCTAATTGTTTCCATTATTGTTTCCGTTAATCTACTCTCATCTATAAAAGTGAATCAACGTTTATTCTTTTCAAGTTTTCGATGCATAGTTTTAAAACAAAACAAAAAACATTTTAAAATGTGTGTATCTTTTACAATTGAGTCATGATTTGAAGTAGTTTGTTCAAATTGAGTTATATTAACTGTAAACGCCTTACGCATTCTATTATGATTCAACCATCCTCTAAAAATTGCTAATGTCTTAGTACCTATTTAAGCAAAATAGACTTTCTTTTTACGGCATAGTAATCAAATTTAAATACATTTGTTATTGACACACCACAAACACGAATATAAATCAGTTAATAAAATATTAAATATCTGTAATTATATATAAACAATGCAATTATTTCTATAAAATAATAATTATAATGATAATACAAATAAAAATAATATAAATAATAATAATAATAATAATAATAATAATAATAATAATAATAATAATAATAATAATAATAATAATAATAATAATAATAAATATAATATAGCAGTATAAAGACACATCGGTTTAAGTTATGCAAAATTAACGTATCTAGGATAAGTCAGCTTATGATGTTTCGAAATATCTGTAATGGCTGTTATCCAACGGTTGTGGGTATGTCTAATATATATATATATATATATATATATATATATATATATATATATATATATATAAGTTTATTTGGTACAGAATTGTATTAGGGCAATTACGAAGAAAAGACAAGTTGTATCTTTCATGATTAAATGATAAGTGGCAGTTTGCCGGTTTCGCCCATACATTACGAGAACCACATCGTGGGATTTTATAAGGGGAGAATGTAAACAAACAATGGGAAATTATATATTTAAAATTCAAAAGAGTGTCATGTCAATTAAAATGGAGGGTGTGTGTTATAGACTAATACACCCAACCTAAATAGACACTCCTTCTGTTTACAGAGAAAGCGTTTAAGACGTACGTGGATAGTCTCCAAGATTGAGCAATTGAATGAACACAACCTAAGTTGGAAAATGAGTTCTTGCTGTCGTTCGTTGTATAAAACCGGGTGTTATACAAACGGGCGGTCATAGAAGACGCGTATATATTTATTAGAACGTCTGTTAACCGGAATGTTCCATTCCTAACCTTAGTAGAGATGTGTTGCTATGCTCTGTTGTCCAATCAAAACGCCATTTTGCCCACGTAGTCGGTACTGCAACTACATTGTAAAATAATCAATTATTTTTGTGGTGGTGGGTAGAACGTCTGTTCCAGAAGACTTCAGCAAGTGTTTTTTACAGAACCCAACACGTACGTTCGACGCAATTTTCCACTGCTGAGCTTTTTTTCAGGCACACTCTTCACTTACTGCACCTAACCAAGGTAATAGAATATACACCGGACATGCAGTCACTGTATTGGTTTTCATTTCAGAAATATTGGCTACTTTACTTTTCATGTTGAAGAAATCGTATCAAGAGGCTAGACATTATTAGACAAAGTATTACTTATATGTTTTATTTATTCGTCTAATTTTTATTTTGAACAAATCATCAGGGATGTTGGAGTTATGCTAAAAAAATAATTTCACTTCGTTTGACTGGACAAAATGAATCCCAACGAGTATACACTCAAGTGAACGTCGGTTTTAAGTAAATTGGTGTAAGATGATAAGATAGAGTTTTCGTTAAACTACATCGATGAAACGCCAGAGACCAATTATATTTTCCTTCGTAAGTATGCTTTAATGTGTGGTGCATTTGGTTCAACGAAGAGAATAATGCATTTGCTTCTGTTCGATTACTGATGACGCATAATCAGTCGTCTACCTAGCGAAAGAAGACCTGCGGTTCATAGGTCCAGATAGTGTTTTTCTCTCGTAGACACCCACTAAGATGATGACGCTACTGTTGGAAACATTACTAGAAAATGTTATAAACGTACTAATCTGAGTAGTTTGCTAGCTAAAGTAATACTCAATTAGATATAAAATCAACGGCAAAGCTAATATACTCGCCAGTATCTTAATAATTTTCCCATAGCGAGAAAATAAACGTTTACTAACAATATATAAATATTTATAATACAACTGCAAAGCTACAAATACCTTATTTGCACTTTCAAATGAATTAAAAAAATATGTCAGCATAATGTTATATTAAGGAGAACTTCCGTGTATATACATAAAATAATAATAAATTATAAAATATATATATATATACATATATATATATATGCATATATATATATATGTATGCATACATATGCATATATATATGCATATATATGCATATATATATGCATATATATGCATATATATACATATATATATATATATATATATGTGTGTGCATATATATGCATATATATACATACATAGATATATATGTGTGCATATATATATGCATATATATATATATATATATATATATATATATATATACATATATGTGTGCATAAGTATGCATATATATACATACATATATATATATATGCATATATATTCATACATATATATATTCATTATTTATATATACATACATATATATACATTATTTATATATACATACGTATATATAATATATATATACATACATATATATTATATGTGTATACATACATATATATATATATATATATATATATATATATATATATATATATATATATATATACAATTTTAATTTAAATATAACAGTGTATGCTTATTTCGGATCAACTGTGCACGTATTGGCTTGGACAGCTAATTAAAAATAATTGGCAATGTTTAAATATTCTTGTAAATGTATATATATCTATCTATCTATCTATCTATATATATATATATATATATATATATATATATATATATATATATATATATATTCATATA
>OY744515.1:235810437-236085437 GCA_963556195.1 Sepiola atlantica | reverse complement strand
TATATATATATATATATATATATATATATATGTATATATATATGTATATATATATATATATATATAAATACTTTTTTATAAATCTATATATTGTTAATAGTATTGGAGGAGTTTCCAGCAGAAAAGTAAAATGAACTCGATAATGAATAAGAGCATAGTATGTAATTATATGTAATAGAGTAGGTTTCAGATCTGAGAAATTCAGACTTTCGCCAGCAGAACCGTTCGCCTTAATGAATGAACACACACATTTTTATATATTAAGCCGAACGATCCGCCTGCGAAGGCCTGAGTTCTTCAGATCTTAAACCGATGATACAAATGTTGTTCTAGCCTCTTGTATTATATATATATATATATATATATATATATATATATATATATATATATATTAGAATATATTTTTTTATCTATTGAATACCCATGGAGTAAAGGACATTTTCATATGTAATTTTTTTTAACATTTGGTTATTATATTAAACGTGTATGTAACTTTACTTGTATTTGATTCACTATTTAATATTAATATATATATATATATATATATATATATATATATATATATATATATATATTCTTTCACAGATACTCAGTATAAGTTGCTTTTTATATTATTAAATAACTCTTCTACTAGTCTTGTTCTTAACAATAGCACTAATATAAATCAAATATAATGCTATAAAAAAGAAGACTACCTTGAGAAATGGGGCCTCACATGTATGCATACGTGCATCAAATTACACAAAAAAACATGTCTTTGAAGTTGGGTTTCCTGTGTGGCAGTGGCTATAAACATGAAATTATAACAACGCCATAGGACGACACGATATCTCTCTGATAAAAACGTCATAATGTAGGTTACCCAATAAATTTTCACTATGTTTGCCTTATCTTTTCATAGACAACATTTTAAAGATTCCTCTTTAGAATTCTATTCACCGAACATGAATAACAGTGACATCGTTCATACTAATGGCTCAAGCGACCTTTAAAACTATGAATTGTTTCCGTTTGTGAAAATCTAAAAAGTTACAATGTCTAAATAGTTTTCTTTTATGCACAGATTATACAAGTAGAAGTAAAGTTACCTTCATTCATAGACACATTTAGAAAAGGCAAATATATCATATTCAAAATAATGGGCATTAACCGAAGTTGGAATTTTAACGTATTCGGTGTTAGGGCATCTAAGCAAGCGTCTGCTGAAATCTTTACTGCTTTCGTGGAGATTTAGGATAAAAACGAAAGAATTTATGTTATAGTATTTATGTAAAATATTAATTGTAAACATTATTCATTTTCTACTTCAGATGAGATGGTATTATTTTCCGATGAGTTTTGTTGTTTTCTGATGGAATTTTTTATAGATTATACGTTCAGGAACACTTTGAAAATATATATTCTTTAATATTTTTTTTCATCATAGAAATCAATCAGTTGACCTAATGTTGCAATTGAAAATCTATTGTGCCAAAAATGAATAACCTCGATTAGAGTTACATGTTCAAATACTAATCTCTCAATATAATTTCAAAATAAAGGAATAGCGTGTATTTTTCCATTTCATTTCATGTAACACTATTCACTAATTAAGTTTTATGAGATTAAATAAAATAGAAGTACTATGTAAAAGGTTGAATATTACGATAAGTAAAATCATATATCAAAATTAGTTTTTACTTCAAGGTTCAATAAGAGAATATTTGACAGCAGATGCAGATAAGTACGCCACCTACTCCAAAGAAACATTCTACTTTCTTTGGGCGATTACGTGTTAACAATCTAAAAAAAACATGGAAACAAACAACATGAATTAGAATTTAGGGAACCGGATCAGTTTCACATAAAAATTAAACGCAAAATTATCCCTTATTTACGGACATTTGTTTGGACGGTTTACCATAATTTATGCTATGAGAAATTAATTACATCCGTGTTATTCTACCTTTTAAAGTGATTACGTGTGCATCTCGAACTGTGGGTTAAGGATACAAAATTGATTTAATTGTCCTAAAAATTTGGAATGTTCCGAAAATTGGGGATCATTTTATGTTTTATTTATATTCGAAACCGATTACTTACTCAAAATTTTAAAATAATTGACAGTTTTGCCTTCTGTCCGCGAAGTTGTTAGAGTGTTCGCCATTAATCGTATAAAATAGTAAAATGTAATTTTTAATGGAGGGAAGTTGTTTAACTTCAAATGTAAATCTACAAATTTACTGATTTTACTTTATACTCATTAAATATATATATAAATATTTTTTTTAAATAAATGATTTATTTTTTGTATTATTGAATTATTCGGACTAATATTCTTATGTTGGTTTTTATTTTCAGAAAGTTTCCGCAGATTAAACCTTAATTTTATCAGGTAAAATTTATTTTCGAATTCGTGAACTTGACCTAAAAATTAAACGGAATGTGTAACTAAATCTCTAATATAATCCCCGTAAGTAGATTGTTTTCGTTCCGTTATCCCTGTTGCGGTAGACATTCTAAATAATAAATTATGATATTCTTAGTTATTATTAGTAGTTATTAGAAAGAATTGAACGATCAACCCTTAGAAGACTCTCTCGTATAGTTTCAGTACGTGGCTTTATCCGGACGTTCAAGGTTCGATCGGTACTACATGCGATGATAATAAAAATAACACTTCACCCCAGTTATGGAGGGAGCGAACCTAGAACTATCTACGCTCGTCAATTTACTATAGGGTTCAGTTCTAAATTCCATATAAGTTCTTGTGTTCGATATAAAGGTGCTCAAGTTTCAAAATTTCACTTAAAGAAAGGCAGAGGTTACATCGGTCGAAACCTTGTGAAAATAATATCCAATTATGGAATAGTAATCCGAATAATACAAATTATTAATTTTCATTATTAAAAAATTCCAAATTAATTGTTCAAACATTTGTTTAACTAACAAATTATGGTTAAATCTTATTTTAGTCATGCAAATTATTAAAAAATGAAATTGGTTATGGCTTAACTCTCAAAAAAATATATATTTATTTTTGCAAGGCCTTTTAATCTTCGTATTTATTTAATATACAACCACAATTAGTGATCTTTCGTCAACTAATAATATTATTCAATGGTAAATCTGTAAGCGACAACAAAATTTAGCACAAAGTTCTTAGTTTTCATTACGGATTTTTCAGGATGACCTTTTAACCAGATACGTCCCCCGAATACTACCCTTTACCAACATTCAAGAATCTGGTTAAGTCTATACAAACAGTGCATACACAGAGTCTTGATCAAAACATGACACATAATATTTTCTTTCTTTCTCCAATCCACAAACCTTATTACCTCAGCATATCGGATACTAATCATGTAATGTCAAAATATCAGGGTAATGTTTCGACGGTATTTTAGTGTGAGGGCCTCTGATGACCATCTACTTCATGACCTATTTTAAATTATTCAACCAGATAGATTAAATCAGTTTAAGTAAGACTCATAAAATAAGCAAAACATATTTGCATACTCAAAACTTTATTTAGACCAGTTGAAATTTGAGCTTATTGCTGGGACGATATTTATCTTTTCGTTTTTTCTTCGATTTCGGCGAATTCTTTTTCGTAAAACTAAAGATTATGCTAATATAAGCGATAACTTCTGAACCATAAACAAATTCGGAAGACTGATATACCATTTATTTAAATACAGTTACAGTAAATCTTTACTCGCACATCGTCATAGTTTACTCCCTAAAAATAAATGTTACCGTACTGTTATTTAGCAATTCGAACGAATTTTTAAAAATTTTTTTCATTTTTGAACATTCGCAATAACGGCATACATTCACGGGGTATCTTTTACAATACTCATAAGAGTCGCGGACGGGGTCCAAAAAACGAACGAAAACGGAGTAAAAAATAAATATACAACAAGTGATGGTGGCCTACGTCGAGTATAGGTATGTTCCTACTCACCTATGCAATTTATTTGTATTTTTTACGTAGTATAAATGGGTTTTTATAAGATGTAAAAAAAAGTTCTTGTCTTTTGCGCACAGAATTTATAAAAAAAACAAACTGCCGCCATCTGCGAATTGTGCGACGAATAATTTAATTTCTAATAAATAGCAATTAAAACGGGTTAAAAATACAAACAAATGCCACAGGTAAGTTTGAAAATAACTTTTATCGCCTACAGTTACGTTTATTTGTTGTATATTTGTTTTTTGAGCGGTTTTACTCTGCTGAGTATTGTAAAATATAACATTATGAGCAAACAAAGAATTGTTTGTTACCATATTTCAGTCACATAAATTATTAAGTGTGAATATCATTTCGGCATTATTTCCATACATTTGTAATCAACACAATTGTCGAATACATTTTTACTGTTTTCATTTTTTTAATGTTACAAAAAATGAGTGTTCTATAACTGTTATGCCCTGGTTAGGGGCCGTAATGAAAACACGAAGACTGGGTGGTGGAAAAGCAAATATATCAAAGAAAATTATATAAAACAGAAAAGTAGTACGTCAGTGTAGACTGGGCGTAATGCTTCCAGTATTGATTAGGAATAGACGAGTCCGAATGATTCTCATAGGTACGGCACCATTATTAAAATTTCTTTTTTACTGACCTGCACAGTTTCAACCTCTTGAAAGTGTTCTCAGATGTCTGTTTTAATTCAAAATAAGATTACGGCGATATCAACCCTTTCGGAAACAGAAAAGATCCAAAATGGGCGACCCATGAGGTGTTATTGGTGTTCTATACATTAAATGGAGTACCAAAATAATTACCACTAATCCGAAACCCGACATGAAAAAGCCCAGGACTTAGGGTTATGGGAAGAGTTGTTACATCCGTGTATAATATGGCTTACAGAATATACAAAATATACAAATATTGCTTACACACTTTAGTGTAGGAAATATACCCCCACCACCAAAAATAGATTGCAATAGTATAATAATCTAGAATATATCGAAGGGCTGAAATATTTAAATACATTTAAAATCAATCTTTTGTATCACACCATCAGAGTTTACCCCCTAAATATTTTCTGAAACTGCAACGTAGCAATATGTGCGAATTTATTTGTATTTACTTTTGAAGAATTACATTAGCGACAATATCTATCGTCGATAACGCCTCAGAAATAATGATGTGTTCCTTTGATTTAACAGCGAAGTAAGAATCGTTTTGTTAAATCCTATTTCCGTCACGTACATTATTCAGAGTAAAGTATATTTAGGATTTATTCTCCAAACTTTTTAAATCGACAAAACTGTCAGCGGCATATTATTGTGTGTTTACTTGTTCCTTAAATGATACAACAAATAAGTGACACCAAACGCAATAAAATGTACTTTTCTACTGACCTGCATATTTTTTTGAAATTGTGAAGGTGTGTTAAACTTTGTTTCAATGTAAGGTTTTTTCGATATCCACTCCTTCAGAGATAGGAAAACATCATAAATAAGCGATGCATGAAATACTATCAATATTTCATTCATTTAATGCAGTAAAAATGTACCCTAAGTCCGACTGGAAACACCACCATACTTAGAGTTATCGGTAGGGTAGTGGCATTCATGTGTATTATAGTTAACATAATATACAAAAAAATGCAAATACTTTTTCCGCACTTAATTGTAGGGTAAGAAAATAACCCTTCCCCTAAAATATACACTAAAAAATTGAAATACTATAGTAATATACACTTAGTTTACACACACATACATACATACATACAGCATCCAACCATATTCCCTCTTAATGTCCAGGAAGTGGATGTTTATTTAAATGTAATTAGCATAAGAAAATGATCCCCCATACTAAAAGCCAAAGCAATAATTTTTTGTCGAAAGACCTTTTCGGCTGATATTGTTTCACAGAAAAATTATTTTCTAATATCCCCAATCTCGAGCAACGCTGTAACATGGGTCCTGCTAATTAAATATAATACAATACAATTGAAAACATCGAAAGACTGGAACAGCTATTTCTTAGCTATTGGACATTCTTAGTGGCAAAGTTTTTTTTTCTTTAATTTTAGTCTTGATTAAAGCATTTCCATCTACATAACAATGGCTGGGCATTGTTTTATATTTCAAATACTTTTTAAATTGAAACTAAAATAAATAATTTTTGTATCTAAACATTTCCCAAAATATTATTTATTTTTTAAATCTATCAATACGCATTAATACAATATTAAACCAAACCCATTTCAGTTCCACTTCATGTTTGGAGAAGTTCATGATTCATTTTACAACACTTAACAATGAAGGAAATTGTAAACATTCAAAATAAATTTGAAACTTTATTTCTCGAAATATTGGCAAAGAAAGAATAGCAAAAAGTAATATTCATGCAAAATATAGAATGTGTTAAAGTTTTAATTCTTGTTTGGTTAAATAAGCACCCAATATATAAATATTGATTGGAAGTATAGCTCGAAAACATCTTAGTTGATGAAATGTGAGAGGAATTAAATTTAAACATAAAATCTATGATAAAAACTATTCAAGAATTTATCATAAAATTCTCAAAACAAGGGGATCCATTAGAAAAATTACCTTGGGACAGTAATCGTCTATCTCGTAGAAAGAAAAGAAATAATAAAGATTGGAGAAAATTTAGAATTATACCAAGTATGGAATATTATGTAAATGCTGTAAGTAAACAAAATGAATATGAAACGGTAAGTGTTAAAAAGGATTGACCCACGAAAATAAGATTGTTAGAAATATTAAATACAACTGTAAACCATTATTCAAAAATGTTATAGCAAAAACTAAAATTCAAAAGAGCACAAATACATTAATAGATTATGAGACAGGGTATTTAACATACACACTAGTAGAATCAGCTGATGTACCTGCAAGTTGTGTTTAAATCTGTTCATTCTTTTTAATAATGCTGTCCATTCTAGAAGAGTTGTTATGTGTAGGGGACAACATACATTATAGATGAACTAAAAATAGACCTAAAGACATAACACTATTAGTATCGAAGTTAGATATTTGTAAAAGTATTGGACCTGAAGTAATTCATCCTAAAATATTGAAATAATTATCATAAAATGAACGCTTTATCAATGCAATAAGAAATGGGTGTTGGAGATATATAGAATATAAGAGATTCCATATATTTGGAAAACAACTAGAGTAATACTGCTATATAGAACAGGTTTGATACATTTAAAATGTTATTACAGACGTGTATCTCTAACGTCTGTTATATTTAAGGTATTTGAGAAAATAATTAGAAACCACATATTACATTTTATAAAGGATGATATAAATTGAAACCAACATGGCTTTGCCCATGGTAAATACACATTATATTATGTTTCTTGAATATAATATAAATGAATATTTGATCGAGATTATAGTGCGTACTAATATATTTGGATTTTAGCTAGACATTTAATACGGTATATCATGATCGTTTACGAGTGAAAATGAAAGATGTTGGTATTACTGACAAAATGGTAAATATTGTGAGAGAGTTTTTGAAGGATAGAACTATGAAGGTAAAGAGTGGTAATAATTATTCTGACTCAAATCACATACCATCTGGTGTTCCGCATAGTCCAGTATTAAGTCATTTGTTATTTTTGATATTAATAAATGAATTAACCTAATAATATAAATTTATAAATAGAACTGTGTTTGATGATCTTAAACTACCTGTGTGACCTTTATTTAAGGTAATACCACAAATGGATCTAAATAAATTATCAGATTGGTAGGACATTTGGAAATAAGGATTTAACCTAGACACATGTAAAGTACTACATGTACGATACAGGAATATAGGAGTTAAATATGTACTAAACAACAGAGAAATCAAAGAAGTAGATGGAGAGTGCGATTTGCGATTGGGGTTTGATAAAACGTTTAGGGCAAATAATCATGTGTTGACCCTTGTATCGAGGGCAAATAGAATGATCGGGTGAATGGTTAGAACTATTATTTTGAGAGAGACAATGTTCTGTTAAGGATATATTAATCTCTAAATAGAAATCATAGATTATACTGCAGCCACGCCTGGCATTTAGCGACTAGACCATGGGAAGTGTAATGTAATATTGAAACTGGAAAGCGTACAAAGAATTGTGACCAAACTAATAAGTAAAATACAGGAGTGCAGTTACAGAGAAAGATTGGGCTACTTTGCTGGAGAGAAGAATGAAAGGTGATATGATTGAGATTTTCAAGATAATTAATGGAATTTCTAACCATAGTGGGCATTTCATGTATGACCCATTGATGTGGAAGGTTATTGGACAAGAAAGTTTTCAAAAACTAGATCTGTTAACCAGTTATCTGTTTTTTGGCTCACAGAGTAATATATTTGGAATAAGATGCCAGATCAGATAAAGAACTGCAATAACGTGAAATGATATTAGTTGGATAAATTCAGAGTAAGTAGTAGGAGGGAGAAATTGAGGGGCACTTTTGAGAGTTGTTTAATTAAATAGTTGACAGAATTTGATGTGGATATCGATACTGTACTAATAGTTTTTTAAACAGTTAAATTGAGAATCTATTTAAAGATGAGATAACCAAGGAATCCTAACAAACAAACAAACAAATAAATAATAATAATAATAATAATAATAAAAATAATAATAATTGGTCACTTGTGTTGTGTTATTTCTTCTTTTATTTCAACTTATTTTTTGATAATTATTTTGAATATTCTTGCAATACCTGGAAAAAAGGGGATTAAAAAGATAAATGCGGATGTAATAAAATATTCCTAAATTAATAAATTATAAAAAGGAAAAGACAAGTCATCACACATTAAAAAGTAAAGGACAATAAACATTCTTCGTCAAACTTTAAATATTGCCGCTAAAGTCTACTTAAAAAAAATATTATTAAAAAAAATATTTTAAAGTGTATTGTTTATTTTTAGGTTTATAAGTTTTTTTCCAAACTTAGATTTTAGCTGTAATATTTTAGCAATATTTCAGAAGTAAAAGTTTAAAGGTGTAAGAACTTTGGTCATGCTGTTCGTCTGATATTCCTACTCTATTACTCTTTTAATGTGAAACCTTTCTCGACGTGTGATGTTTTGTTATAGTGTAAATTTTTTCTTGCGTTAATCTGAGCATCAAAAGAGTTTATGATGGAAATTAATCACGTTTTCAAAAGCATTAAGCCACGCTTCCTGGTGCTTAACGGTGTATATATTTAATTTAGATATTATTTGACGAGTTGTCATTTATCAATATTTTATTATGTAACTCGTAATTGCAATGCGAATGATATTCGGGCCAATACCCTAATACGCGATTAAATATGCATTACTTGCGTCGGTGTTAATCAATCAGCTTCCAAGCGATGTCGGATCTTAGCAAACAGCTATATTATTAATTAATGAATACTGTGTGACAGCTGAGCATATGTATTAAAGGGATTGCATGTGCAATTATTTGACTGGTCACGACGACTGCACCGAATTAAGGCAATTCATTACCACTGGTAAACGGTTGTTCGACAGTGTGAAAAACCGTTCTCCAATTAAATATTGCTTGCTTCAAAGATGGCTTCAGTGATCGTGCCACGAATTTCGCCGCCACGCCTGTGTAATGGTCCGCGATCTGCTAGCCTCATAGACTTTAACGACTCGTTTATTTATTTATGTTTCTATTATATCTCTTGAGACGTATCTATTTAAAAGTAGACCCCTTTGGAACTGTTAATGATAGAATAGACTAGTTATTCGGCGCAGCCCACGAATAGTTAGATTTAGGAGTGTCGTGGGTTGCAGCTTTAAGTATCGACACTAGATCAACATTTTATACTATTATGTAATTGATTAATAATAGATAAAAATAGTATGTGATCTCTCTAAATTCGCGGATATATATATATATATATATATATATATATATATACGATATTGTACAAATATCAGTCGAAGATTGGAAAATAGAGTATTACAAATAAATCAGAGGCCGCTTTATTGTGTCAAATACTCAGCGTGTTATTGCTATTTATTAAGTCCTATCCTGTTACTTTCTTTTGTTGTAAAAATAACCATTTTTCTTTTATTTGCACCCTACAATTCACACTGCTACTACTAGCCACTATGCCATTTTATTTATTTACGCCATCTCCTTAATCGACTTGCTAACTGCTGCTACTTCTACTACTATTTATATGGTATGCTTGAGACGATTTCTGTCACCATTACTTTTCCTCCCAACACGTATTATATTATTCTCTATTTCTTCACTCAATCTAACACATTCAATATTTAAGCTAGTTATAACAGAAGTAATATTCTGCCATGTGTTACTCTTATCATAAAAAGAACCCGGTTGTGTTGAATTATAAGTTTGGATTAATCTGTGCGTCTCAGCTCTATCCTACACTCTGTATAAGCATGTACATCATGGTTTATTTTCATTCGAATTCATCAATTTGTATATGTAAGACATTCTCGTATTTTCATCTTACTCTGCTAGAACAACTAGTACTATTACTATTACTAAAACGTATACTGCTAGTACCAATCCATTGATTGTATTTCTCACGACATTTCTCGTCCTATTTGTATGACGCTTATCAGTTAAACCTTCAATGTGAAAATAAGCAATCAACTAGACACATACTATCATCAGAGTTAGAGCATTATATATGTGTGTGTTTTATTAACATAGTTTACAATTAAGATTTCAACGAATATAACCCAGATTTCAACGAACCAAACCTACTGCTTGTTAACATACTTAGCAGAACAATGTATCAGAACACCAGCCATCAAACTAGAGAGCAATGATAAGGATGATCTACTAAATATAAGTGGGAAAATGATCGCCGGTGATAATCGTACCTTGCGGAAAAAAATATAGGACGGGATATATGGTTACTAGATACGTACGTATTGGTATGAGTTATGAAAATGCTGTCACAAAACATACACACTTAATTTTAGAAGATCATTTAACATGAATATATAAATGAAACTAAGTTACCAAATAATAAAACCTACATTTAGATACATCTAGAAATACATATTTATTATTAAATATGTGCAATTAACAGTTGAACATTTATACGTATACGTATTGACAGCTGAAACGATATAAATGTAGTGGGGGTAAGATTTTATTTTCCTCAAAAAGGGCCACTAAATATAAAGTCGATAGAAATAATCAGAATTCATGAAAAATTTTTCAATTAAATTTATAAGGCGTAAATACTAGCATTTAGGGATGTATAAGCCTATTTACTGAATTAACAAGGATTTTAGTTAAAACAAGCTATTTCTTAGCTTCTTACATCATTGCGAAGTGATATTGTCTTACTTCTTTTTTACTTTCCTCAGAGTGAGTTGTTTATTTGCAAATTTCCTATCAGACAATTTTCTTTTAATGATCCTCCACAATTTCTCCATCGGTTTAGTTCAGAATGTTTTCCAGCCTCAACATGTCTGAAACAATTTATAATTTTGTTTAATTTTCACTGTGATCTACAAAAGGATACATTTCTTTAGAACATGAAATAAACAACTTTTTCAAAATATCGATATTACGGACTTTTATAAAATACAGAAATGTAGTGTGCACTTCATGCTCATATCACACATAATAAACTATCCAATACAAAGTGATACAAATGCACCTCAAACAATAGTTCCGTTATTTATATTATGAGCTGTTGTTTTAAGACAATTAATGTTTAACTTCACCCCTGCTCTACGAATGCATTGAGCAGAAGCATTACTCACAAGAGAAACCCGCGACGCATACGATAAAATGCTTTTATTAAACAATTCCGATGAGAAAGTACTGTATTCAGTAAAAAGGCGTACTCTATCCCTTATATTATAATTTGATATAAAGGCATTTTTGTATATCGTGATTATATGCATCATTTTCTTTCAATATGTCCATTACATAGAGACCAACCAGCTTTGAACTGGTCAAATGTGTAACGTAACTATGTCATTTCCGGTTTTGAGTCATCTGTACTACTTCATCAATTTGGACGATCTGAGCCTGCCTCCTTTGCCACATAACCTATTTATGACTTTTTTAACAATTATTTTCACTGTCAGAAAGGAAGTATAAACATTCTCCTTATCCAAGATGGCAAATAATTATTTATACTCCAGGCCTATCTTTCTTTCCCTATCTCATGTTTGCAAATTCTGTTTTTTATAATTTCATTGAAATGCTTATATGTTCTACATTAAATATTAGGATCAATTCAGCAGTTAAGGAACTTACCCAGAAAAAAGATCTGATATAAATAAAATATCAAAAAATTAATTCAAAAATATCCAGGCTATTTTTTTTTCGCTCGGGAGTGATGTCCGGAAATAATATGTGAGTCAAACTTAGTAAAATCGCTTAATCTGACAATAATCAATAGCACACGATGAATGACATTTTTTTGCTTAAGGTCCGTAAAAAATATGACTTTTATAGGGTGACAATCTTATTGTATATACATGTGTTGTTGCTTATATTTATACAACGTGCAAATCCATATGTATATGTATCATCGTATTATTGTAGAATTATATATATATATATATATATATATATATATATATATATATATATAGTTGTAAGTAAGATTAGTGTTGACATATTCCCGGGCAATGACTTTTTACTACAAGTAACCATGATACACAAACTTAGAAAATTTAGAGTCCCCACGCTTTTCTGTCAATTTATTTGTCGTCAGGTTTTCTTTGATATGCAGAGATTTAATTTTGATCATATTTAAATTACAATTGAAAGTGTTATTGCTAAAATTAATAATATATATATATATATATATATATATATATATATATGTGTGTGTGTGTATGTATGTATATATAAAGTCATCTACAGACAGGTACTCGTATAAGACTGAGGTAAAAAGCCAATACTGTTTTGACCAACAGATGTATACAAGTTGGAACAGCAAACATACGTATCCGTTTGTAAGGGTATACAATACTCTACCAAGTAAAAATGTCATACATAAACATTTCTGTCTATTTTTCTCTCGTAGTTTTTGATGAGGGTATATTTGGTAGAACTTCGGACACTTGGAAAATCACGCCTAGCATGAAGCATTGTTTTGTGTCGGCACATTGCATGCATGAAGTTCAAGATACCAATATATATGATGATGCTTTGGGTTTACTATGTAGAAAATTATTTTATTTCCCAAAGTTACATTTTGAAAATAGTAAATAGACTAAATGAGTGTTCTATTACATTGCGTTTAAATGTAAAGGTCTAAAAAAAACTGTACAGTCTTGCACGTTCTTATGTCTAATAAGCAACCGAACCGATAAACACGTAAACTCATATCTCTCATATTTATGATAATGCAATCGAAATAGGAAAGTTTCATGTTCGAACATAGATTCAGTTGAATTTCCTCCAACTAATTATCAATCAGTATTAGCCATGCATTAACCTAAAAGAGTGTGTACCGCAACGCCTTATTTTGGTATTTTTATAAGGATTGTGTTTAGTGAATATGCAATAAAACAGCGATAAAGAACATTGTATCGTATATGTGTAATGTCCATGAGACGGCAGTAGAGAAAGATAATCTTTGAGAAGCTTGAATCGTAAGAGTCGTTAGGAGCGACTAAACAAAGGACAACGAGTCTCAGTAGAGAGATGTTATCATGCGTGTAGTCTTTTGATGTGGCTATCACTCGCGTCTATTTGTCGTTGTTCTCTCTTCATCGTTTTGCATCGTTTATCTTTCCCTTCGTGAAAGCAGCATCATACAAAAAACAGCACAGCCGGCCGTCTCCACACCTGTTCTCTATGCACATTCTAATGTGTTTCTCATCTTTGTAATTCCCATTGTTTGGTTGACTTTGTGTTTCTAGATATCTTTTTCTGATTTATATTTATTGCTCTATTCTTTTATTTCATTCCTGTCCAATATATATTTTCTTTTGTCCATTAATCTTTCATACTGTAATAATTATGTATTGTGTTTCATGTATGAGCGCTCACTTTAATTGAGATTTCACCCATTTTCTAATTGGTAAGAATGGGGTAAGTTAAGACCTATGAAATTTAAAAAGAATGCGAGTGTTTGTGGTGACACAATGGGAATAATAGCCGACATCATTTTTTACTTGTGGCGTGTGAAAAAATGGCATAACATGTAATGACATACCACAATACTATCATGTTGAGCATCTGAATTAATCAATATAACTCCTATCAAAAACCTATTAACATTGATATGATAGTGCGAGTCGGCCGAGAACGCTATGATATTGCTTAATCTGTTATATATTTGATATTTTATCAAATGAAAATATTTACCCTTTTGTTTCTCATATTTATGTAGGCTCCCATTTTGCATTCTTAATATTAAAATTGTTGTACACAATTTTTTCGTTTCAATACATCTGCTCACGCAAAACATATATATTCTCAGTCGTTGTACGTAAGTAGTATTACGAACTACTTTACGCGTTAAGCCGGCTCCACTAAAATGATATTTTCAACATACATTATAGTTTGACGAGAAGCGTTTGACTCTGATTCTAATGTGTACTTGTGTGGACTCAACACTATGCTACTCTCATTTACGGGACAGTTGGAAAATAACTTCAAACCCTTTTTTGTTGAACATTCAGTAAACCATAGAGATGTTATACACTCTTAACATAGCCTACGAATTCTGCTGCTACATTGATTTTGAGTTTACTACTGAAGCAAGATTATGCCTCTGTTGTTGTTAATTTTAGTATAGACTAGCCGTATACTTTGCAATACATATTTCTGTCGTCTTTTTTGTAAGGCAATCGTTTGATGGTGCAAGATTATAATTATATATTTTTAAATTAACATTATCCTCTGAACCAACCAGTATTAATCTCAAATCATTAACGTGTAATTGACAAGTTTCAATAGATGCAATACATCTACAAATACAGATAAATGTATTTTATCACATCACCCTCCTACTAAACCAATTACACTACTGCTTTTATCTATGAAGATATTCTTATAATTATGGCGTAAATTAATAATTGAATTATGTAAAATTAGTAACCGACAGAATTATTGTTGTGAAGTTGTCCAACAGTAATTAATATATAAAGGAAGTCAAGTCGAGGGTTGGTTTAACAAGTGTATTAACAAAGTAAGAAAGTGACTAGCACTTGGCTAGACAGTTACATGACTGTGCTTTGTCTTCTCTGTGTCTCTGGTGACTCGAACTATTTATAGTGACAACCGGTGTTTTTTCTCCTGTGTAAGAACGGCCGGTGTAACACCCCCCTTTGAAAACATCCCCTCTGGGGATTAATAACGTTTTTTTTTACTTCAGCTTCCGCTTGAATAGCTGCTATCGCCATATTCTCCAATGGTTCTGTCTGCTTAGGTATGATATTTATTTGCGTAAACGTGTACACAAAATGTGGCACAAGGCCAAAAAAGGGGTGGGGAAAGGATCGGTCATCTCTAACTTAAAAAACTCAACTTAGCTAGTTTCAATCATGACCATCATTTACCATAATACCGCATTCATACTATACATCCATCGCTACTCACCATAAGAATTCATACCATGAAATCCTACTAAAAACCCATATAAGAAATATGCAACGGGATGGGGGACAAAAAATTAAAAATATGATATATACAATGTAAAAGAAATAAAGATTAGTAAAACGCCCCCCCCCCCCGTTATTGAAATGTGGCAGAGATGCCGATTTGCCGGTCGAAATCGAAAACTCAAAAAAAAGTTGGTTGATGCAGGCCCCAAAGTTTTATTCTGACCACCTCTTTCGAAAATATCGAAGGGTGACCTGCATCTCCGGCAAATCAGGCACTCAGTCACCAAATTGGAGAGGGAAGGGGCGTGGGGCAGAAAATAAAAAGGGCAGTGGGATGCGGACAAAATAAAAGGGGGCATGTAATTGAATCAATCATACACTAGCTAAATTGTTGAACTAAAACATCAACAGAAAATTAAACAGAAACTAATCTAAAATAAGTCTAAATCTAACTTAAAATTAAAGCATAGTTCGTTTCCTGAACCCAATAAGGCACGTCCAGATACCACTCTAATCTAGCGCCAGCCACTCTACACAGTCGTGCTTCAGTCACCCATCTTTCACACAAAATCTGCCGAAGAGTATTTCACCCTCTCGGCCCTAATGCGAGCCTTCAGGTAATAATTGAAAATCGCAATAAGGTCGAGAGAAGTGAATGTCTCAGCTCCGTAGACTGTCTTGCACCTAGTCTTCCAAATCGTAACTCTCATACTCGCTAGTAAGCTCAAAAACGTAAACCTTTTTTGCCTATCCGTTGTCGGAGCCCAGTTGCTGCATACATTAATGGGTTCCAGGTACAAAAGCCGATACGTTAAGAATAGGAACCATGTAGCCTGCAACAAGCTTAATCAGCGGCACGACGATGCGGCAAAAAAACAAAGACGTGACTTATGGTCTCGTCCTCATCGCCGCATCTGACACAAGTCGGAGAATTACTCAAGCGTGCTGAATGAAGCCTCTAACCTACCCAGAGTGCATTCCTTATCGTCAGCCAGGTCAGTGATGCCTGGTCAGTGTCAAGGCACCTTGACCCAGGCGCCCAAGGCCAGATTGAGCGGATCTCCCCCCCTCGTCAAAGCGAGCCCCTCAGGCCTATCATTTCGGACAGTCCCCCTAACCATTACCCGATATAATGCCTTTCGAGACAACAGCAGGGATTCAGAGAGGCTTTCTGTCACCCTTGAAAGGAACTTCAACGCATGTCTACATTCGCGATAGAAAGAGCACTCGTTTCGGGGTAACCTCTGTGCCTCCCCCTCATCCAAGTGCACACTTCTCAAAGCCGGAAAGGCTTTCTTGGTGTCTTCCTTCCAAAAGACACCGTTATCATAAGATTGTGTACTCATTCGGTCTAGATAAAACAGCTGAAGAGTGTGGCATCGAATTTCGATGCTACGCATACTCAGACCGGCCTCAGAAGGATGAAGATAACAAATCTCGCGACGGACCATAGGGGCCTTACCAAGCCACAAAAACTTGAACAGAGCCCGCTGCATCTCCAGCAATGTATCCGACGGGAGTGGGAGCACTGAAAGACGATATAAGATGATCAGATGATTGTGAGAAGTACACACCTCCGCTCTCTCTTTAAACGAAAGATTTCTGCGGGACCACAGACCAGCTGCTGCCCTAATCGCTTTCAGGACTTCCGACCAATTTTTCTCCAGCTGGAGATCAGGACCAAACTTGACGCCGAGTAGCTTGCAAGGCCCATCTGTCCAGCCAAAGGGTCCATGCAAGGAAACACCCTTCCAAGCACCAATGCGCAAGCCAATAAACTTTTCGCAGTTGATTTTGGCCCCTGTCACCGTTTCATACATTCTAATTTCTCTGTCGACGACACTAATCTCAGCATTGCTCGTTACAAGCACAGTCAAGTCGTCGGCATAGGCGGAGTACCTCAACATGGTGCAAGAACCTGCCAAAGTAATTCAACGCAGGACCGGATTTACCCGTAGCCTGTTAAGGAAAGTTTCCAAAACAAGCACATACAGCATCGGTGAAAAAGGGAACCCCTGACGAAGAGATCTTGACAATCTGAAGGCACCAGACCTCATGCCATTCTATTCAACCCTAACACCGGCGTTTGCATACAAGAGGCGAATCCAGGAGCGGAATTTCGAGCCAAAACCGGCCGCAGACAAAACAGCCTCCAAGTAACGATTGTCCACCCTATCGAATGCTTTGGACTGATCTAAATTGATCAGCGCGGCTTCAGTGTCGACTTTATCTATGATCAAGCGTATCGAGTGCAAATTATCCTGAATTGTCCGGCCCTTCACAGAACAAGTCTGTTCGAGGCTAATTAGACCAGGCAAAACAAGTTGCAGACGATTGGCTAAGATTTTGGCAAAAAACTTTAACTCCGCATTAAGCATCGTTAAGGGCCGAACATTATCTAACCCATCCCCACCATTTTTGCTTTTGCGTAACAATTTCACCAGACCCATGGTCAAATACTGGGGAATAGACCCGTTCCTAAACCACGAGTTAAACAAAACTGTCAGCAAGGGTACAAAAATGTGCGACATCCTCAAATACACCTCGTAGGGCAAACCATCAATCCCCGGAGACCTGTTAAGGCCGACCCGCTCTAACGCTTCTTGGACTTCTTCCTCTGTTATGCAACCTCCGAACCTAGCCGCTTCGGTCGCCTCAAGACGAGAAAAGTCGGTTAAATAGGGGTCGAATTGTGCTAAAGACAAACCGGATTCTCGAGTAAAAAGATCCTGGAAATGAGAACGAAAAGCCTCAAGAATACCTTCGTTTGTGGTCACGAGTCTCCCATCCGGCAATGAGACACGAGCGATAGGTCGATCAAATGCATGTCGATGCTCCTCTGCACGCAGTTCAGCAGCCATGTTTGTCGCCTCGTTAGGCACTCTTTTTAACCTAGCCCTAATCATTAAAGCCTGGTGTTCTTGGATAGCCAAAGAAGCCAGCTTGGCCTTCATTTTAGTAACACTAGAGCTATCCCCCACCTCCCTCGCCCGATCTAATCTAGACTCTAGTGCCGCTTTAGCTGCCCTAGTTGATAGATTGAGTCGTCTGCTAAAATCGGCAGTAAAGGACCTAATAAGCTTCTTAAAATGAACCCACTTCCTATTCCCAATTACAGCCCCCGTCAATTCCCGCTGTAAGGTTAGTAATAGCTGTTGCTGGTAGCCTTTCACATCGAACAACGAAGTGTTGAGCTTCGAGTACCCAGCTAAACTAGGCTTAGGTTTATCTAAGTTTACCCGGACCCGAACAAGTCTATGGTCTGAGTAAACTATATTATGAACACTTGGACATTCAACTAATCCTACATCGACTCTCTTAATTAAGAACCGATCGATATAACTCGAAAGTTGTACCGAATCGGAGCCGCGCCTATTTGTCCAAGTCCATACCCTATCACGGGGCCATTCATTCCGGTACTTATCGATAACATCGAACTTATCGAGGAAGTCCCGAAATAACGTAGCATCCCGATCGGTGTTAGTACCCCTAGGTCGATTACGATCTAAATCGGATCCAGGACCGCGTTTCACTCTTCCGTTAGAATGACCTTCCGAGAAGTAGAAATCAAGAACTGCTCGATTCGCCGAAAGAAAGAACCGAGCTCAGAATGGATATTGGGCGCATAAACCCGGATGAGCCGAAATACCTTCTCCTATATAGTAATATCCAGAACGCAAAGTCTCCCTTCCGGATCCATGAAGCTAGGGTCACACGAAGCATCTAAAAACTTGCTTACCAGCCAGGAAACCCCCCTAGCCTAAGAATTGAAGTAAGCTGAATAAGCGTGAAAACCCTTTGTCAGCGCACCCAAATAGTCCCCAGAAATCAAGTGGGTCTCCTGAACACAACATATATCTACTCCGAGGCGCTGAAGGTCTGTAGCGACTCGAAATTTACGAGCGTCGGCTTTCAGGCTCCGGACATTCAAACTCGCTAGAAAGAGAGCCATGAGGGTGCCTTAGAGTTGGGTTCCAGAAACGAACATAGCAGTGGTCAGGATGCCGACGGCTCTCCCAAAAGATTGATTTCCCATCTGATCATTAATTAGACCATCATGGGAGATGCCACCAAAATCCGAAGGATAGGTTAGTTTCGTATCCTATACAGGGCGGGGTATAACCTTATGGGAACCCTCCCAAAACAATCTTTCCTTAAAACGACTAGACCTTAATCTTTGAAGATAGCCATTGGAACGGTGAAATTGAAAGTGTTGTTCGCCTCTTCCAGCATCTGTCATAGTATCTTCGCTTCTGGTTTCTTCCTTACCACTGTAAGGACTCTAGAGGCGTTGGGGAAATTAGCAGGGTCTTCAATGGTTATACCACCGACTTCATTGAATTTAAGGAGCTCATTTATATTGGAGAAGTGGTAATGCTTTACTGTTTCTATTTGGGTGCATGTCACTTTGCAGATATCCTCCCCAGAAAGGAATGCGTTTTTTTTAGTTTTCCTTTCCACAGAAGGGCTCCTCTGCCTCTTCTGTGTAATAGATGGGGGGGAGGTATGTCATCCATTGGGGAGGGGGAAGGGGAGCTAGGCCCCATAGGAGATGCTGGAAAAGGCGAAGGGGAGGGTTTTTTTGTGGGTGAATCAAGTGGGGTATTTTTGGGAGTATTAAATGGGGAGACAAAGGGAGAAGGTTAAGGAGAAGTGATTTTTATAGACGATTTAATCGGACTTAGAGGGATAAGCTTGTACTGTTTGTCTAAAATTGGGCCAGTGATTCGGGGGGCATTAATTTAGGAGAATTAGAATTTTTAGAAACTATTGGTTTTGTGATCGGCTGGGGACTTGGATTGGGGGTAGAGATTTTATCTGAAGTGGCTGAATGTTTTCCTTCTTTTTTCTCTTATTTTCCTATTTTCTTATCTAATTTAGATTTAAGTTATTTTGCCTTAATGTAACTGTCTTTTCCCTGGTCGTTTTAAGCATTTCTTTTTCTCTCATTTCTCCGAGAGATACCCGACCCGGGTTTTTTTTCTCGAAACAATAATCCATCCCTCGTCTTTTTCTGCAGAAGGTAGAGCAGGGAATTCGTCTTCGGAGTCATCAGATGTAGATGTAATAGGTATACCCATTGTAGCTGGAGGATCGAGGTGGGTGCCAGCCTTGGATGGTCTGTTAATCGGGGGCGTCGTTTTCTGAGTGGATTTTTTCTGTGGGCAATCAAAAGGTAAATGACCTAGTTGCTCACAAAACCAACAAACAGGTCTTCGTCCGGCCAATATAATAGGTAGTTTTTTCTCCCCGACTTGTAAGTAGTAGGGGATGATGTCATAAGCTTTCTTGTCGATAAGTATTTCGAAGTTCCATGTACCTGGAAATTCGTCAAAATTGACGTCTGTGATTTCGCCAAATCTTAGAAAAAAGGCACCAATTTGTTTGCCTTTTACATAAAAAGGCACATTGAAGATAGAAATTGAAGAACGTCTTCTACCCATGTACTCGGTTCTTAAAACATAGTCCTGCGTGATAATTTGATTAAGTGAGAGATTAGCACACATTTCTTCGTTAGGAAACAAAGCATTCCAAGTGTTAAATCCCTTACACTTGATTAACCTTTGCGGTTTGAATCCTGCAGTTGCCAATAACTTGCATATTAATTCAGGAGAGGCCCTGATGGATTTAAACAATTTTTCTCGTCAACAAACATGGTTACTGTTCTATTTTTAATTTCTGCCAACAATGGTAAATCCACGGTAATTCCTTGTTCAGTAACCATGTGTTCGTATTTTTTTGCTTCTTCCACGAAATCATTGACATTTATAGACATTTTTGGAGGTTTTCACCATTCCGAATTTTCAGTCGTTTTGGACGCCATCTAGTTAATAACTAGAGACACCAAACAAAACAAAAAAAAGTTGGCAGAGAAAAATAAAAACGTGGCAGAAAAAAAACGTCGTAAAAGGGAAACCAGTTCAACAATAACAGTCAACGTGAAAACAATAAAAACCATAACAACAAGAGCAGGCAACAACAGATTTAAGAAAAATACTAACTTGACGCAGTAAACTCACTCAACACGTAGAGCCTACATGTGCCTGATTGTGCTTTGTCTTCTCTGTGTCTCTGGTGACTCGCACTATTTATAGTGACAACCGGTGTTATTTCTCCTGTGTAAGAACGGCCGGTGTAACAATTATAAAAGTGCAATTCCAGGCAAACCAGTCAAATTATTAACGCATGGAAAAACTTGGCATTCGATGCAATCAGACACAATGTTATGCAGAACTGGTAGTATATTCGTGTTGGAAAAATATATATCTTTGTAAATGAGAATTGTGTAGCATTATGTAAACAGTTTACAACAGAGGATTTATTCTCGGTTCGCTCTATTTCTTTGGTTTCATATGTGTTGTGTGACTCGCAATCCTATCATATACATCGTGAATTTGCGAATTAATTTTGTGATTCATTTTCTTGTTTTAATTCGAATGTTACTTAGGGCTAGCATTTAAAACATGAACGCAGGAGTGATTTTCTTCATAATTGGCCATATACTGATCTATATTTTTTCCTACTAGGTTCTTGTCTTTTTGATTTTAAGTCTTATTAGGAAGTAGTTCAGGCATATTTATTTCAAGTGTATATCGAATACTAACACGCTATATATACAGGGTGAGCCAAACGTAGGTGGACAGTAACAAACATTTATCTAGAGATAACGTATACGTACAATTACATGTAATAAACCAATTTTATTAATGAAAAGTAAATGTTATTTATAAACGCAAGTGTTCAAACTGTTTCCTTCTTGATTTAGACAGCTTTGAAGTCTGCCTCTTACGCTTCAACAAAAAAATGTGTTTTTACTGTCCACCTACTTTTGGCTCACCCTGTATATATATATATATATATATATATATATATATATATGTGCGTGTGTGTGTGTGGGGGTATGTGTGTGTTAATTACAATCAGTGTTACTCTTTAGAAAACTGATATTGAAGTGAATCGGAATAAGCTTCGCGATAAGCGTGATAGAAAGCGAAATTAAAGGAGAATTTTCTTAGTAAACGTAGAAGATACATTTTCATGGGCAGACTTCTATAATGCTTGATAAATGACGTAATACTTTTGTGACGTTATGAATCGTACACATGTTTACCCATGTCTCGTTGCTAACGAAATACGTGATCATTTACTGATTTCATACACTGCGCAATATTATCAGCATTTTGAATAGGTGAGGTCACAAAACTGTGGCGGTATTCACCATTCACAAACTTATGCACCTTCCGTAGATTCGAACTATAATTTACCAGCAAGGGTGTACACATTCGTTTAGTGGACTAATCTTTACCCTTCTCCTAAGATGCTAAGCACGCAAAATCCCAAGCTCAAAGATTGTTGTCTTTTTCATACGATGTTTTCATTTTGTGACGTTATTTTTTCTCATGTGAGCCGATCTGTATTTGAGTGGATGATGACATCAGTTAGTGATAACTTGAGTGTGTGTCGTCATTATTTTTATGACGACCTTCACAGATAATGAAATAACACTAGAAAACAATCAAGCAAGATAGATAGATATATTTGTATCTGTATGCTTATATATATATATATATATATATATATATATATATATATATATATATATATATATATATATATATATATATATATATATACGCCCACGAATGATCCAATGGGAAATAATATGACAGGTCAGTACATACAGAAATGTAGAAGACCCGTGTAGATTATGCATGAATAAGAAATTTCAAATCCTAAACTTTAAACACAACCAAAATCTATCGAACTGTAGAAGTGAAATAGCAAAAAAACTGCTTACACAGATTAAAATGATCCTCAAATCAACAATACATGATAACAAAATAAATACATGAATAAATAATTTAACAAATAAATAAATTAAAAATTAAAAAAATAAAACTACAATAGACATACATGCAAGCACGTGTAAAAATAAGGGTACTTATTATTTCGACAGAACAAAGACACGGAGATGGGCCACACTATAAAAAACACTATAATAGAAAAGGAAATAGGAAATAAAATTAACCGACCGTTTGTTTGTGAGAAGTCCAGCGATTAGCTAAAGGAATAACAAATAATCTGGTTGGTAAACTAAACACCACGTGTATATATAAAATAACCGGCAACACAAAAGCCAGTCATTTTAGCCTGACGATTGTCTACGGGGGTGAAACGCGAAAGCGTCTGTGAAGGTTAATTACCATAACTATATTTTCATAAATACCTACTTAGCTCTTCTCAGGTATTGAGTACTGTTGAAGTAAATACTGAAAATTGATACATAAAAAAGTATATCTCCTTATAACATGTGGATGTGGATAGATAAAATTATATATATATATATATATATATTATAAATTAGAAAAGTTCATTTTATAAAGCATCTTTTGAAAGTAAATATAAATATAGAGGCAAAAATGCCTTAAAAAATCATGTATTAGATGTGAGTAATTAAATCAAAAGAAAAATAAAAATATTTCGAAACATTTAACAAAACTATATTAAGGTATTTGTTAAATCTTTCGAAATATTTTAATTTTAGTTTTGATTTAATTACTAGCATCTAATATATGGTTTTTGAAGGCATTTTTGCCTCTATATTTATATTAACTTTCAAAAGATGCTTTATAAAATGAACTTTCCTAATTTATAACTCGCAGCGACCATGCGCAATCAAGTTCTATTCTATTTAAAAAAAGCATTTTCAACAATAGTCCGCAACACCGGACGTGACACTTCACCAACACCAGGAAGTAAATTATGGAAAAAAAAGGTTATACCTTTATTTGTCTTGCCTCTGTCGAAGCTTGTTTTTGTCAAGCGAAATATTACCTAAAAAAATCAAGATGAAGAAAAAAAACGGAAGGTATTTTGAAATATTTTGTTAAATGTTTCGAAATATTTTTATTTTTCTTTTGATTTAATTACTCGCATCTAATACATAGTTTTTGAAGGCATTTTTGCCTATATTTATATATATATATATATATATATATATATATATATATATATATATATATATATATATATAAGGAAAGAGGGAGAGATATAGAGTGAAAGATAAGGAGAGTATGAATGAAATGCTTTATTATTTTAAAAACATCTAAATGTACAACGAATTATCGAAAATAATTTTTACCAGAATGATGATTATTTCTCATTTAAACAAACTGGTGTATGAAAATCCTGCGAATAATGTAGAATTCGCTACCGAGAATTAAGTAATCGTTGAAGAAATAAAAAGTGTTTCGTGATACCGCTGGTACGTATTAAAGAAATTGATTGAAATATTTTATCAAAAAATCGTTATTACTCCACAATCCGTTTTTTTTTAAGTTCGACAAATCGATCGACCCTTAGTAAGGACATACAGACGTATCCACGTTCACAAAAAAATAGTCTTCGGTGAATTACACTCAACTTATGACTCGTAACAGGTAGTATTAAGGATACAACGAAAGAGAATATAAATGTGTCAGCGTATCAACTTTTATTAACGCACACGTTCTGAGAAGGTTTTTTTTAAATATTTGAACAGATCGGTACCCCCAGGTCTATCGAAAGCATGCTATAGAAGAAGTAATCATATAGTTTTCGTTTTAAGGTGTTTTCTCGCCATGGATCTTTGAGAACAACCAATTAATATGCATAACAGAATAATTATGAGGTGGCGTATATAGCAAACTACTAAATGTTCAGCATGTGGAAGCTGGGGAAAGATATCAGGAAACGATGTTCGTCGTTACTATGACTATACTATGGTTTTCTGACATGTCAAAGCTACAAATGACAGTTATAATAATAAAAAACGTCTATATATGGATGAAATATCAATTTATATATAATATACATTATTAGTAGTAGTTTAATATATATTTATGTCAAGTTAGGTATATAGACGTGTACACGTGTCATCCTCGCATGATCCATCAGGGTAAGTACTAGCCTGATGATTTCCTACACGGATGAGACGTGGACGCCTTTGTGTAGCTTCCTGGCTATATATATATATATATATAAATATATATATATATATATATATATATATATATATATATATATATATGTTATACTACTTCTATGCAGCTCGACTACCGTAATGACCATTGGTGTAGTAAATACTCTTAATACTGTAGATGTATACAAAGTATATCATATCACATTTAATAGCATGTCTGTATACATTTTATATTAATATATATATATATATATATATATATATATATATATATATATATATACATATATACATATATATATATATACATATATACATATATATATATATATATATATATATATACATATATATATATATATATATGTATATATATATATATATATATATATATATATATTCAAATGCTGATTTTGTTCTTACTTTCTCTCAACTCTAAATAAAAAATAAATACTAAATTAACCTCTAACGCTTTTCTATTGAACAGTATTTAAATTTACTCACCGTATTGAGCAGGTATTTTTCCACATTTACTTATTCATTTTTTTAAATTCATCTTCTCATTTTTTTTTCTATTAATAACTTTCGTAGGAAAATTTTTCTTCACACAACATCGTATTACTTTTGCTGGACGAGTTTTGTTTTTGTTAATTAGTGATGCATAATTCGTTGAATCATTATTTTTAATTTCATGTTATACTTAAATTGTAATTCGGTTATACTAAATTTATTTTTATTTTCATCATTGCATTTTCATATTAATTTTTATAATAATTTGTTCATATTATATTTTCGATTGACTAATTGGGTCGTTACGTTTACTGTCATTATCGGTCTAGTTTGACTGTTATTTTACTGTTATAAAATAACATTTATGTAATAAACTTTACGTAGCATTTACTATGACTGTTATAACGAAGCATTTTTTTTAAAAATTTACTTTTACCTGCTATTTTCACTGCCACTTAAAGCGTAACTTACATCTTATTTTACCGAGACTGACGAGGCTGACTTTTTTACTATCGTTTAGAACGTTGCTTACCTGCTTTATATTTTTTGTTTTAAACAAGCAGACGATCTATTCTTTACGGTGATTTTCAACGTAGACTGATCGTTATGTTGCTGTCCTTTACAACGTGAATTATCTGCTAGACTATTACACGGTTTATAGTTTAATGTAATTTACGACGTAGTATGTCAGGAAGGTGTTTTGATTTACAAACTTGTGTGTGTCTTATTTTATTTTAAAATCAAAAAATATTTCCTGGCTGTGAATTTTCTGCCACTTACAATGTAGACTATCTGATATTTTGCTGGCATTTGAAACACAGCATCTCAATTGCGGGCCTGTTATTTTACTGATAGTCTACGACATATGTTGCCGTTTACAGCGTAGGCTGGGTGTTATTACAGTGTCAAAGCATGATTTGATAGTTATTTTACTATCCCCTATAACGTAGTATAGCTCCTATTGTACTCTCACTTACAACTTATATTGGTAGTTAGTGTATTGTCACTTACAACGTAGGCTGGAGTTAAGTTTTTTTTTAATAACGTTACATAGGCAGTTATTATATTGTTATTCATAGCAAGCCTAGCTGCTATTTCGTTTCTACTTACAACGTATTATCTCTAATATTTAAAACCATTTTTAAAGTCATGTATGTTAATGTATTTTACCACGAAGCCTCAGTGTTGTATTGTCCCTTATCACATAGTCTCAATAGCGTATCACTTATTTGATGTCATTTACTACGTTGTTGCTATGATATTTTAAGATATTTAAACAGCGTGGGGTGATATTGTTATGCACCTACACGGTATGTTTTTCTGCTTTTTAGTTCCTTAAAAAGCATCATGTTTGTTATTTTATTAACATTTCAAACGTAGCCATTGTGTAGTATACTATAACTTGGAGTGTTGTGTGTCTGTTATTTCACAATGACTTACAATATGTTCTAGCTTCTTTTTTACTATCATACCGTGCGCCTCTATTATTTTACAATATCTTTCAATGTAGTATCTCTTTTATTGTTCAGTTACACAACGTAGGTTCTCTGGTATGCAAATGCCACAATTTTTTTGTTTTGTTCATCTTCAAAAACAATTGGAGAATTGTAATAGTGGACAGATTTTAAGTGGGCAATCTAAGTGCGGGGTTGGATAGTAAGATAGCTGTACACCTTACACCTACGATTTCCATAGATTGATACTGTCGGAGATACAGTAAGCAAACAGGGTATTCTAAATGGCGAGCTGTACCCGAGAAAAACTAGCAGAGTAGATAATTTTTCCGTATCTAGCGACATCAACCGTTTTAAGTGTGGATTTTTTTATTAGCTAATCCGGTAGGCTAGAAGTATTTTAGCTGATATGTATACCAGTGCAATATGTTCATCGGATCACATTTCGTTGAAGTACTTTTTAAACAAGCACATGGCTTAAACATTGCGGTGATGAGACAGAGATTGGAGCTTGGCAGACAGTGAGGGGCCTATTAAAGTAGATAACTTGTTTGGTACTTGGTCTAAAAAGAATATGGTGGTCGTTAGATACAACCCAGACGTTGACACACTACACAAAGCATGGCAAAAGAGGGGCTTTATAGAAGACACGTTGTTATTTACTGTAACTTTCTTGTACAATGGGAATGAGGACAATAAATTAGGTAGCAATTTCAACATTTTACGAAATTAAATACTTTATGAAGAAAATAACGTCCGGAGAAACAATTTGGATAAGTTTAACAAAAGTTGTTATATAAGTTCTTATACATTTTTTTACAGCATGATACACTGTCTTAATAATAAATCAAATTACATGAAACCAAATATATAACCTAGAATATATATATATACAAAAAGCGAAATGTAAAACAGATGATCGCTGCTTGGAAAATTATGCATTATCTATACTGATTATGGTGCCAGGATGAAGTATATAAAAGTTTTCAATTCATAAATAATATTTTAGATAATTTAAAACCTTTAAGTGCGGGCTCTAGGATTGCCTTAGGTGCATATTAAACAGACAATTAGTTTTGAAAAAATATATTGGACAATAAAATCCTATACTCTCTTTTTTATATTGAAATGATTCATATCAGAAACTGATTAACGATTTTACTGATGATGATTATTTTATCTGAAAAGAGGGGGATCAATCACTATAGTAACATTCAATTAACAAGTTTAATTACGTGGTAACGTGTAATTGCGCTATATAGACTGTTGAATGTTATTGCCTATTTCGCGTTGTATTCATCCAAATTTTGGACAACATTGATTGTGGGTTAGGTCTGAAATTGTACTTTTCTTCTGACAATGGATTTAGTTTTGTTTTAACAAGCTTTATTATAGTTACGTTTTCGTTAGCAGCAATAACCGTTGTCTGACTTACATCTGAAAAACAAAAGTGTACTTTGTTTAAGCGATTACGTATGTACATCCTGACATCTGGCGGAAAGAAGAAAAACAAACAAACGATGGTTTAAGAATTGAGAGTAAGGATATGTTTCGTAAATGAAATAAACGTAAAATGCTGTCCTATTTCCGGTTCATTCTACTTTTTAGAGTCGTAAACTAAGATTTTAGAAATATTTTTTTTAATTATGCTGGATACGAGTAATATGGACATTCGTGGAAACGACAAAGCTGATAGAGCAGCAAAAGAATCGATGAACATTACCCCTACACATACTAGGATCCAATACACTGATCTTCGATATTCTATAAACAAGTTAATGAATGAAAAATAAGATAAATGCACAATAATACATCATATCAGATTTGGCCAACTATTGATGAGTGACATTTAGGCTACATAAAGCCAGAAAAGAAGAGCTTGTAGTAGCCATACTTCGTATAGGACATACACATATTACCCACAAACATGTATTGCAAGTGAAGAGTGTCTAATGCGTATATCATAGCAATATCTTTTTACAGTCAAACATATATTAATAGGGTGATAACTTGTACCAAAATTACCAGATTTGGCATTAAATAACGCGAAAAGGATCGATATGCAATAACACATCACCGTAATTGTAATATATGTTTTACATTCATCCCCTCTTTTTTACATATATTTTATTGCTGTTATGTTTTTGTTAATGTAAGTTGATTATATAATTATTAGTGTACATCATAAAGAAATACACATTTTCTTCATCTATTAAAAGAAAACATTGTATATGAACAAACATTACAACTTTTTAAGAACTTGTCAAAACTGTTTCTCCGGACATTATTTTGTTCATAAAGTATTAGATTTTGTAAAATGTTGTTGTGCTTTCTAAATGTATTATGTAATAATATTTTCTGTAGTGACGTCATACTTAAAAAAAAATCGACTCCTGATTTTTTAAATATAAAAAAAAATGTGTCTAATACATGGTTAAGAAGAGGATTTATTGTGATGTTTTTTTTTATTTTACTTTTGTTGGAAATAAATCAATTATTGTAACCTGCTTTATAATTATATGTATAGTTGAATTATTCGACATTAATAACAAATCATTTACTTACACGTTTATCGGTAATTATTATTTTGTAGTAATTTTGTTCTTCACATACCCGCCCCCAGTCGTTAACCCCAGTTGCATGTTTTTCAGGTCTGTATTATAGAGCGTCTTGATTGATACCATTTTACTAGGGGGCGTCTAAGATGAGAAGTTGTAAGATTACAGTATTACTTTTTGTAACTCGTACACATTAGTTTTCTTGAGACTATTGACATCATCAACATTACGCATCCTCTTTAATATGTTGAAATAAAGGGAGCAAACCATTTTAATTGATCATAACCATTTGTTCTACTCAGCGTTGGCTAAGATCAAAGTGTAGAATATGTTCCGATGCATACTGCACCCCATAGACTGGTATTGTCTTGGCCTTCGGGGCTAGATTTACGCCGGTCTATAGGTCTGTCCTGTGCAGTTCTAGGAGGTTCACCCTCCCAGACTTTGTCCGCCCTTCTTTGGGGAGGGTAAGTGTATTGCTTACTGCCTGAGGCGCTTCTAACGGGGAATGTCGATGGGGCTGCCCAGGCAATTTTTAAACCCCACGTTCCCGACCCGACCTGGAGTCACATCTTACTTGTGGGAGTAAGATAAAAACTGGCCTTGTGCCTAACTCCTGGAGAGGAGTAAATCAATACTCAGCGTTGTCCGGTGTTTAAATGTAAGAATACGGTATAATTTTGGTAAAGGTATATATAGAAAATCTATTCGAACTATTTACTTTACTAACATCAAGTATCTTCTAATATATTAAAATTGATTAGAGAGGCAAGAAAATTCGGAATTATCTGGGACCAGTTTTTCTACTCGGCGTTGCCCGCGATCAATAATCTTATCAAAATTGTTCCCTACATATTAGATTATAACAGTGTTTGGACAGTACTGTGAAGGCCTTATTTACTAAAATTAGCGAAGTGTATTTTGCAAGGTGTAACCGTGAATTTTGTTATACTCGGCGTGTAAAAGAGGCAAACTCATTGTCATGGTTAACAACATTTCTCGTCATACTATGATTTTAACGTCACTTTTGACGTTTCTGTTAACGACATCTTACTCACATTACAGTATGATTGTATGTTAGGAAGGGATGAAGCGACAGAAACAATGGTTCTACTCGGTGTTGTCCGGGAACAATAACATTGCCATTATAAACATCAATACTTTTTATACCTTGATTTTACCATGATTTTCCCAACACTACGATGCCCACCATATTTACATTACAGTGTAATGTTCATTTATTAAGGTTGTTACATAAACTGTTGTTAAACTCAGCGTCGTCAGAGAGCAAATTAATTGTCATTATCAAGATAATTTATCTTAATAGTGTTATTTTTACCGTACTTTTTGCAGTGCTGTGACTATCTCCGTTAATGATTAGTAATTATATTTTATAAGTGAGACGTGTGCGGGTAAAGTATATTTTGTTTTTCTCGGTGTTGTCCGTGAGCAATGAAAGTGTCACTATTTAAGTGGGAAAAAATAACCTGTTCTTCTACTTGAACTTGTCAGGGAGCACTAAATGTAAATTACAGTATTACGGTTTAATCTCATTAGACTATTTTATTATCAACATCATTTCTCTTCGTATTATAGTCATTAAACAGATAGGGGAACGCTATAATCCTGGATCAATAATTATTGTACATTGTTTTTCTTTGGCGTTGTACAGGGTCAACAACTGAAAGAGTACAGTATGACATGTAAAAGGTATCATCCCAGTCAATGGATTACATTATAGTGTTTTAAACACATTCAAAAAAAGAGAGGGAATGGGCTAACAGGATGGCAAAGATAAGGTTGGGGAGAGGTACGGTTAAATGTGGGAGAGGGGAAGAAAGCCAGATAAAGAGAGTGTTAGAGAGAGAGAGAGAGAGAGAGAGAGGCATAGATATATAAATTTTAATATTAAGATGTAAAAACAGTATTTAACTTCTTTTATTTTTAGGGCCTTAGACAACGCAAGGTAGCCCTATTAATGTAATATAAAACATGTGGCCACCATTATTTTGTGTTTGTGCTATACGTGTGTGGCTTCATGACTATTTATTGTAAGTTGATAGTGATAATAAAATATGTATATTCATGATTGAACACATATTTAATTAAATTCAATACTTACTTATTCTAAACATGTAAATACATTTCTCTTAAAAATAAGAAAGCACCAATAATCAAAGACAAACCCTGGGGAGACGGCAAAATCACGCAATCAGTAAAAAACACTACATTACAACCTTTTCTAGGAGTATGTATTGCAGTGATACAAGGATATTCTGTTACAAAAATCAATTTGCTAACGTGTGTGTTTAAGGAAAATAAATAGTCATATTTTAATACATATTTCTTTAAATTAGTAATTCGTTAAAAATTTAATTTTCTAAAATGTGTGTAGTTATGTTGTGTTTATAATTGTTAACATATCGATTACATTTTCTATATATTTACTTAATTTAACTTCAATTATCAGTATTAAATCTAAATTATTAAAGAGTAATAACGTATAAGTAATTTAGATCTCACATATTACTTTTTAAATTGTTTTCATTGTTTAGCCGATCTATCTTTATAATATGATTTGCTATAAATCAGCAATATTCTGTTTATATCGACGTTTTATTCTACACATGTTTTCATATAAAGGTATTGTATGTTTCTTTTAATTCATTATTGTATGTGAGTTTTACCCTAGAAACATTTCCGTACCCACTCTATTACAAAGTGAATGGGCTTTTATTATAGTCCATTCGTTTTCAATAAATTCGACGTATCCAACAGACGACAAGTTTTACGAAAATAACAGTAGATGGATACATGCGAAGCTAAGTTTCTTTGAATAATTCGAATCTAAGATATCCATCTGCTATGTAATATTCATAATATTGCATACATATTCCAGTATATATATATATATATATATATATATATATATATATATATATATACGTTAAATTTGTAAACTGTAGTTTATAGATTGAACAGCTTCATGAATCATAGTTCTGAACCTGTATACATAGCTTTGCATATCTCTCGAGATGTCACCTTTGTAAACGCTTCAAAATTATCTAAAACTGTATATAAAGTCAGTCAAAAACTATACATCTTTTATTTTGACTAATCCGGCAATGAGTAAGATGTTAATGATAAACATTCATTTGTTACTAAAAACCGTCATATATTCTTTACTATTAGTATATTTTCTGAAGGAGACCAGTGGTTACAGCGGCCGAAACGTTGTGATGATAACACTCAAGATGAGAAATGTAGTCGGAATTATAGTCAGAATTATACATACTTTCTCTTATGTTTTGGTCTTAATGTAAGGAGGAGGTATTTTCTCTATATTTCTCTCACGGTTTGAAAAAAACAAAAACAAAATGAAATAAAAAATGTCCGCTGTGATGGTTTGTTGTCTTATAGTTGACACTGTGTGTTCATAAACGGTGGGCGTCACAATCCATTATGTTCTCATTTTTTAGCCATTTTAAAATGAAGAGCCTGTAAGAGGAACATATAGAGACCAAACTACACGCACTGGTGTATATTTTTATATATATATATATATATATATATATATATATATATATATATATATATATATGAATTTAAATTATTAGGAATAAAAATTATAACACATTCTTAAAAGAAATCTCAATAAAAACTGTTAAAGTTTTTAAAAAATATATATCTAGATGATTTGTTAGGAAATGCCCATATAGAAGGTAATTGATTCTACATATAAAGTCTGGACGATGCGTAATTATGTTTATTCTTGTAATAAATAAACGAGGAGATAATTGCATAGAATAGCGAAGCCTTCCAGGAAATAATAAAAGTAATTCATGAAAATATCTTAGAAATATAAGAAAAATATGTATTAAGTTAGTGATATTCTTTTTTTGATTTTCGTTTTATTTTTTTCTATGAATTCTAAATTATTAAGCCTACCCATTAATACATCCTAAGACATATATATTTGCAAGTTGGTTGTATAGCCACAAAGCAACACATTCAGACAGATGTACACACATATATCTCTATACTTACATGAATACCATGACGAGTAAAATTATTTCCCGAGTCGAAGAGTATGCACTACAATTCTCATCTAAACAGATAAAGACTAACATATAATCAAACTAAATGTGATGTCCATGATCTCTATTTTCACTTTGCTCTAATTCTATTACATGATTTTAATTTTGGAAAATGTATACAATGTGAAGCTAAATTGCAAGTAACATTCAGTACATCTCGCAAACTTTTTGTTTAAAACACATTGGCAACATCTAAAGTTTTTAATTTGAATCTTTTTTAATATATTAGGCACAGCTGAAATATTATTAAATAATATGATTTGCACTTTAAGAAATGTTTATTAATTTATGTTAAAAGTTCACATAATCGGAAAAATATTAAGTTCCACGATAGGATCTGACCCGCTTTTTACACTGTTCGCATTCTATTTAATTAAAATAAATATAGACCATATAAATATCCCTTAACACTAAGAGTTGTGTTCTTAAATTCATAATGATCGGTTAATAAGTTTAGGTGTAAATCTACAAGATACAAATATATAAACTGTTGTGGACCTGGGTAAGGCCGAATGATTAACACAGGAACACATGGTTTAAATGAACAAAGGTATATATTATATAATAGAAAGAAAGAGATACAAGGAGATGGTGCTCTCAGCCGCCATTGCCGGTTTGCCTGGGAAGAAAAGAACAAGTGTAACGTGCTTCCCGTATTTATAAGGTGGACGAGTCCATTAGTTCTCCGTAGGTAGGTACGGCACCATAACACCCCCCTTCCAAGCCTTACCCCTCAGGAGTCTTTATAACGTTTCCTTTTCGGATCTATCTCTAGGTAGTCCGGAGCCATTCGTTTTCTTTTTGGTTTCGTTTACGTGTGACTACTTGGGGTGCTGGTAAGTTGAAGGTGTCATATATCACGTCCATCACGTCTTCTCCTTGTGGGGCGCTGTCAGTGTCATCTGACAGTCTTTTTCTGATCTGATTTAGATGTCTCTTATGCGAGAACCGTGGTTCTTTTATGATATAGACCATCGATCCGATCCTCTTTTCAATTGTACCGGGTTCCCAGAACGATGCATTGTTTTTGAACATCTTAAAATATACCCTCTCTCCTGGGTTGTATTTTTTCTTCGGTACCGTAGTGATTCGGTCATAATTATTATGTTTAGGTAATAATTTATCAAACACGGACTTAACATTCCGCGCAAACATCATTTCTGCGGGGGATAATGATGATGCTATGTTCATGTTTTTTGTAATTCTATATACTTGTAAGAATTGTTGTAAAGCCTTCTCCTTAGGAGTATCACCGGCCTTTTTAAATGCTCTTTTTAATGTGTCTACGAAGCGTTCCGCCTGGCCGTTTGACCTAGGATGATACGGGGGCGTCGTTATATGTCTGATTTGAAACGTCGCGCAGAACTCCTCAAGATCTGATGACATGAACTGCGTCCCATTATCACTCACCAAACAATCCACTACCCCAAAACGGGCAAATAGTTAATGTAGGAATCTTATCGTAACCTCTGACGTGGGACTCTTGCAACGTAGTACCTCGGGCCACTTTGAAAAACTGTCGACTACGATTAAGTAGTAAAATCCTTCCAATGGTCCCGCGAAATCCACGTGAATTCTTTCCCACGGACGGTCGGTCTTTGGCCATGGGCTATGCTTTATATGCGGTGCTTTTGCGGCTAAGGTACAGCCTTTACACAGCTTTACTGCTTTTTCAATGTCGTTGTCCATACCTGGCCAGTACACAAAACTCCTCATTAACCCCTTCATCCTGGTTATCCCTGGATGGCCAACATGAAAATCTTTCAGAATTTGCTTTCGTAGTTTTTTCTGGGATGACCACACTTTCGTTATGCATGAGTACATCATCACAGAGTAAGAAACTCTTTGCCGCATGTAAATCCTTATCTACCAATTTCATTTTTGTTCTGGTGATAAATTCATCCTCTTGAGCTTCTTTTTTTTATCTCGTATAGTGTCACCGGGAGCTCTCTCACTGCGTTGCACAAAATCTCTTTAAAATATCCTTCTGTTTGAAGAGACGCAATCACTGTGTCTTCTAGAGTCTCTCTCTGTTTTGGCACTAATCTTGACAATCCATCTGCATGATAGATTTTCTTTGAATGCAAATGTAGCATTTTAAAGTTGTAGTTTAATAAGATAGTTCCCCATCTTTGTAGTCTATTAGCTGTATATACAGGTAGGCTTTTTTAGATCCATAACTTGTAATTAGCGGCTTATGGTCTGTCTGTAAGGTAAATTGTCTACCATGTATGTATCGGTGAAACTTTGTTACTGCAAATATTATTGCTAGGGCTTCTTTCTCGATTTGAGAATACTGTTTTTCCACTGGGAGCAAGGGCGTTTATGCATGTGCAATGGGTTTATGGGTTCCATCAGGCATTTTGTGTAGGATACATGCTCCTAAACCATATGAACTAGCGTCGATAGCTACGATTATGTCCAATTCTGGGTTGTAATGTGTTAGAAATAACTCTGACGTAAGTCTTTCTATGATTTTATTAAATGCATCCTGACATTCAGGTGTCCATACCCAGGCTTTACCTTTTTTTAATAGCTCATTTAATGGAGCACGCAAATTCTGCATTTCTGGGATAAAAGCCTGGTAGTAATTTGCTAGGCCCAGAAAACTCTGTAATGTCATGACGTTTTCTGGCGCCGGCATGTTTTTTATTGCGGTAGCCCTTTTTGGGTCCGGTCTTCTGCCGTCCTTGTCGATCACATGACCCAGATATTTTATTTCCTCCAGGAAAAAATCACATTTTTCTTCTTTTACTTTGAACCCATCATCTTGGATTCTCGCAAACACTTGATTTACATGTTTTTGGTGTTGTTCGATATCTTTGCTGTTAATCAAGATGTCATCGAGATACGCTATTGCAAAATCCAGTCCGCCCAGCATTGTGTCCATTACTTGTTGGAAAATGGCTGGCGCGACCTTAACTCCGAACGCTAATCTTTCGAATTTATATAAACCAGGATGTGGGTTTATACATAACAGCTTAGAACAATCTTTATCCACCGGTATTTGTAGGTATGCATCACTTAGGTCTATTTGAAAAAAACCTTCTTCCATTTAAGCTTGCAAACACTTCTTCCGGGGTATGGAGTGGGTAGTGATAGTCTGCGAGGGCAGTATTCAGTCCTGTTGAAAAATCTGCACATACACGAATCTCATTAGATGTTTTCTTTACATAAACCGTGGGTGCTGCCCACTGGCTGTGTTGTACTTTTGATAAAATACCCATCTTTACCAGTCGGTCTAATTCAGCGTTTATTTTTTCAATCGAGGCGAAGGGTACTTTCCTTTCTTTCCAAAATACCGGCAGTACATTTTCTTTTAGACGGAATTTTGCAGACATTTTAGTGCAGCATCCAAGAACGCCAGAAAAAACCTCTGGAAACGATTTTTTTAAATTCTCGTTGTAGTTTTTCCGATTCTGTTGCGCGACTATTTATTTTTTTACAAAATGTATGTATCGGCAACTTCCATAAATCAAATGCCTGCATAAAATCTGAACCAAAAAGATTATTCGAATCATTCAGTACCAGTAGTTTGAGTTTTTTAGTATTTCCCATTAGGGACACATTTGTGATTAATTCTCCTTCAAATGTAATTCTTTCACAAGTAACTGTGCTTGCCAGCCTGTTTGTTCTTGATAGAGAAGGTTTATTTAATCTCCTCCATGTATGTAAATTTATAATGGAAACGTCTGAACCAGAATCCAATTGCAATTTTATATTTTTATCCAGGATTTTCACCTGTACATATTTTCTTATGTTCATGCATGTTTTCTTCTTTGTCCTAGTGGCTTGAATCCGCATGTTATTTCCTCTGCCCGTTCTGCAGTGCGAACTTTTATGTCCAACTTTTTTGCATTTCATACAGGTTTTAAAACGGAATGGCCACTCATTGTATCAATGTGGATTACCCCAGCGTGAACAAGGGCTTGGTGGCAATTTATTTATTTTTTTACTGGTTTGGTTTGTCTTTGTTACATCAAAATTATTATTTCTTATTTTTCTATAAGGTTGAGCTTTTGTGTTTTGATGTACCTTTTTTATTTTCGCAATGCCGGACAATTCAATGTCTTTTGAGTCCTGTTTTACATTTACAAATCTTTGACAGTCCTCAGCCAACTTTTGCAGCGTAAGGCTTGGTTGATTCTCTAATTTATTTAGAACTATACGCCTTATCTCCGTGTCATTTCCTGAGATTAAACCTTGTACAAAAATTAGACAATTGAAATTATCTGCACTTAATTCAGTTAGTTTAAAATCGTCACAATGCTTGTTCACTATCGATGCAAAAGTAGCGTAGTCTTCCTTGTCTTTCTTTACCAGGTTCATCTATCAAGAACTTCTAGTGAGTAAAAATAATCATAATAATAATAGTAATGATGATGATGATGATGATGATGACGACGACGACAACAACAACAGCAACAACAATAATAATAATAATAATAATAATGATAATAATAATGATAATAATAATAATAATCACAGTTAAAATTTAAAAAAAATATATTTTTTTTAAATACACTTTATTTTAAAAAGAATCAATGTAATTTATCGTTACGACACGTTAAGAATAAATCGAGTAACTAAAGTGTTGAATCATGTAAAAATAAATGATAAAATTGACGCAGTTCGTAACGTAAAAATAATTTTTAACACTTAAAAAAAGTTTTATTTTAAATTCTAAGAAAAAACATTTGTAAACAGACGTCATCTATAATTAAAAACTAATACCAAGTTAAATATGAACCTTTTTAGTTAAAAATGAAATGAGATGTTAATTGCGTACACTCACAATTTTTTTAATTAAATAAGAATTTCCCATTTTATTATAACAAAATAAGGGTACTTAAATTTGTTTGATTGATTAATGGATAATATGTTTTCAACTTCTATAAAACCATTTTTATATATAAAGTTGAAAATGATAAATTATGACATTTTCGTCCTCCATATATGTTGCATAGCGATAGTCAATTGGTAAACAAAGTTGTTTGCCGACTTTAATTTAATAATTATCTTTGAAATAGTTCCCAAAAACTTATATTTATCTTTCAAGAGATTTTTACAAGTAACTTCTCAACGTTCAAAATTCACTGAATTTTTGGGGGTTTGAGCAGCCGTGATTACATATTTCATTAAAATTAATTCTTCACACGTAAATATGCAGTTGTTTCGTTTAGAGATTACATTTAGGCTTTTACCTTTCAAACACAATCAAACTTTATAGGGAAACTAATTTAATTAATGATAAGCCATTTTAAATAAGCATAGTCCGCACAAGAGGCGGCAATTTTTGCACATCTCTAATATATATATATATATATATATATATATATATATATATATATACATATAATATATATATATATACTTATCATCTTTTTATGTATTTATTTATTTATTTATTTTTCATTTATTTATTAATTATTCATCATTATTATTTATTTATTTATTTTTATTTTTATTTTTTTCGTAAATGTTTCTTTATGTGTGTGTGATAGTGCACCTTGCATCTCATGAAAATGGGAGAAACACTATCCCTGTGACAGGATCACAGGTAAACTAAGCGTGGACCTGGTGTTGCCACAAACACCAAACCATAATAAATGTCTTTAAACACAAATAAACGCCGTGGGACTCAGAAGAAAGATCTGAGTGTCATGATGGGCAGGTGTACCCTCGATGGCCAACATGTGGGACCCGGTCCGCATCCTGCGAATATTGGCTCCTTTAATTTCAGGAACAAGACCACGGACAAAAAAACAGGTAGGCAACCCATCAAATTCTAAATATGATAAGGACACTGACCAAGCACAATAATTCAAGAATGAAAATAACAGACCAAAAAGCCATAGAAAGAAATGGACCACAAAAGAGAACAGACTGGTAATGGAATGCTAATACAAAAGCCGCTACCCCACAGAAAGAGGATATCGGAAACGAATGAAATATCTATGGGACATTTCTACTGACTACAATTCAACGGCACAAAGGATAGCAGATCAAGCAAGACAGATACTAAAGAGAAGACGGTTCTCGGAGATGGAATCACCGGAAATTAAACAAACGATAAATGGCGTGACAGGTCAAGACACACCACTTGACGAAAACTCCCAGGAAGAAGACGGGGAAAACATAAATACAGAAACTGAAGAATGCGAAGACGACGAAACTATAGAACTATCGGAGAAAGATGCAAGAGAAGTGGAAAAACTCAAACGATTAATGTCCGAGAACAACACTTCCATCCCTAAGGAACGAAGACTGGAAGAAGTTAAAAGTTGAAACGGGAAAGTAAACAGAGTACTCACTTATATCCCAACAGACACTATCTCAGATCTAAACAACTTGATATATGCGGGGGCAAAATCAATAAGTATGAAACTAAAAAGGGAAAAGAAGACTGACCAAAAGAATGGAAAGACGAAATCTGGATGGGAGATCAGACTGGATACCCAGATCACCAAACTTCAAAAGGAAGCTAAAACCGTGAATATGATGAAGGAGAACAGTAAACGATGGAAGAGTAGACATCTGAATCGCAAGGAAAGACTAAATAAGAAACACGAAGAACTAAACCAAAAGATAGCAGCAAAAGAAGGAAGATTGAGACGATACAGATACAAATCGGAACAGTACAAACAGAACAGGACCTTTGGAAACAATGAGAGCCCGTTAAACAAAAACGTAAACGGAGAAAGAACAACAACAGAATAACCGGAGCCGACACAAACAAAACATTTCTGGAGCAAGATATGGGAAAATGCTGAAGATCATAACAAAAATGCTAAATGGTTGAAAGTCATAAAAGATAAACTTCTAGAACGAAAACAGAAATTAATGAAGAAACTATTAAGACAACACTAAAGAAAATGTCTAATTGGAAAGCACCAGGTCACGATGTAATACATGCGTACTGGTTCCAAAAAATCACGACCCTACATGAAAAGCTAGCACAGAAACTGAGAGTATGTATCCATAAAACAGACGTACCAGATTTTATGACCAAAGGAAGAACAACGCTCATACAAAAATACGCCAAGAAGGGAACGACCCCAAGCAATTACAGACCAATAACCTGTTTACCGACAATGTGGAAAATCCTAACGGCACAACTGAGAGAGCAAATTTACCATTTCCTGAACAATCGTGGACTACTTCCCGAAGAACAAAAAGAATTCCAGAAAGGGAAAAGAGGGACGCATGATCTGTTATACACAGATCAGAAGATCCTGAAATATGTTAAAAGCAAGAAAAAGAACATATCTATGACATGGATTGACTACAAGAAAGCGTACGACAGAATCCCTCAAACATGGACAATTAAATGTTTAAAAATGTACAAGATACCCAACAGGTATATCAATTTCATCAAGAAAGCAATGGAAACATGGAGATAAGAACTGACAGCTGGAGGACAATATTTGACGGAGATAAAAATACAGATTCCACTCAACTACATACTCAGGAAATGTGATGCCGGATACAAGTTCACAGGCAGAGAACAACGAATAAACCATCTCATGTATATGGACGACCTGAAGCTATTTGCAAAAAGGAAGTGGAAAAGCTGATAAATACGACCATAATCTTCAGTCAGGACATTCAAATAGAATTCGGAATGGAATAGTGTGCATTGCTAGAGATTAAAAAGGGAAAGTTGGAGACGACTGACGGCATGGAACTACCCAACCAAGAGCAGATGAGGGCGCTAGATGCACAGGAGAGCTATAAATATTTGGGAGTTTTGGAAGCAGATACAATCAATTCAACAGAAATGAAAGATAAGATTCGAAAAAGAATACATGAGAAGGAGAAGGAAGCTCTTAGAAACAAAATTATATAGCAGAAACCTAATCAAAGGAATAAATACCTGTGCAGTATCACTAAGAAGATATTCTGGACCATTCATAAACTGAACTAAAAAAGAACTCAGGCACCTTGATCAGAGGACTAGAAAATTAATGACTATGCACAATGCACTACATCCAAAAGACGATACAGACATACTCTACGTCAAGAGAAACGAAAGGGGAAGAGGACTGGTAAGTATAGAAGACTGTGTGGACGACACTAAAAAAGAGCTGGAGAAATACAAAATCCAGAACACAAAAAGGCTGATCACCGCAACAAGAGATACCGTCCCAACGAACAACGCAGGAAGCATCGAAAGTGGTCACAACCAGACAAGAAAAGAAAAATGGGAAGAAAAACAACTACATGTACGCTTCATAAGACTCACAAAAGAAGAAACAAACGCAAATAGCTGGACATGGCTAAGAAAAGGAAACTTGAACAGAGAAACGGAACCTTTACTGATGGCTGCACAGAACAATGCGATTAGGACAAACTACATTAAAGCTAAAATAGATAAAAACCAGGAAAACAATAAATGCAGACTGTGTGGACAAAGAGACAAAACAGTATATCATATAATAAGTGAATGTAGCAAACTTGCTCAAAAAGAATACAAGAACAGACATTATTGTTTTGGGAAAGTAATACACATAGAAATGTGCAAACAATTGAAGTTCGAATATGCAGACAAATGGTACAAACATTAACCAGAAACACTACTGGAAAACGAAAAACACAAAATCCTCTGGGATATGGATATACAAACAGATAAACTCATACAAGCAAGGAGACCTGATGTTATTATAATATACAAAAAGGCAGAATCTTGTAAAATCGTAGACTTCGCCGTTTCAGCAGACCACAGAGTGAACATCAAAAACACGGAAAAACTAAGTAAATACACAGAACTATCCAGAGAACTGAAAGGAATATGGAGCAGGAAGAAAGATGGTATAATACACATTATCGTTGGAGCACTAGGAACAATCCCAAAAACCTGGAGAAAAGACTGGGAGAAATTGGAATCAAAGAGACTACTGAACCATAGAAAGGACGGCAATATAATAGAATAGTATATTGATCTAAGTTCATTTTTTAAATATAATAAAAACAGCTGCAATCTTAAGGAAAATCCTCGAATGCGGAAACTAACACACATAAGCTACAAAGGCTTACCAGTCACAAGGAATTTACAACGGAGAAAAGAAAACCACACGGAGAACACCACAACAAGAGCCAAGTAACAGAAACTGCAAGAAACAGCACTTCATAATACCCCCCCAATAAATTACACCGGCCTCAGTTATCACTACACAAAAATGAACCAAGAAACAAACACTATAAGCTCCTCCCTCCCCCCCCCCAAAAAAAAATTACTATATATATCTTTTTAATTGTAGCTTCTTGTAATTAAGCGAAAATACCTTGTGTTTTCATTACTGTTTATTTGTTGCATATTTTCCAATCTTCTAAAAACCGTTTTTATTCATTTCTCACAAAGTTTTGCATGAGGTTATGAGAATAATAACGCATAAAACTGACTTAGCCAGCTTGTTTACTTTTGACGCAGAATAAGAAACATATCCGTCCAAATAGTATTGCTTTCATCTTGGAATTTCATGCTAATTGTGCGTTCAAATAGCATTTCTAACTAGTTTACAACGAACGAAAACAACACAAAACTTACATCATCATAGTTTTTTAAAAATATGTATTTTGAAAGATATCTAAGCTAGCACTAAATCATTTTCCTCCTAATTACAGCAAACTGTGTGACTCGTAACTGTTTATATGATTCTATAAAATGATCGCAAGGGGGTCACATGTAGACACATGTTTCTTTATTTAGGTTTCGATTATTGAAGAAACTTAAATAGAGCTGACCTTTTCCATTTTTGCGCAGTGTGTATATTTTCACATAGTATCTTTGAATATATTAAAGATATATTTTCTATCAAATATCTTTGTAACATTTAGAAAGTTGTGGGAGAATTATATAATGATATGATAGTATTACTTGTTTGCTTCTTTGTTTATGTTCTGCAGTTAAGATTATGTTACTATTTAAGATGTATACGAAATTTAAAAAAAACACAGTAATATCCCTGGTGTATGTGATTTCCGAGAAAATGTGTTATTAAAACATACACATAAACATTGACTTGATTTAAAGGTAATCTAATAACAAAATAGACTAATTCAAATATGTCGTAATTTTTATGTTGAGTGACTACTTTAAATTAATTTAATAAAAAATTAAAGCGTTCATAAAAGTAATATAGGTAACTAAAAAAATGTAATTAAAATTCATCAATGTAAAAGTGTATATCAAATGATTCTTTTAGCGAGATATTTTGAAAGTATTTAAAAATGCATTCAGTATGTTCCTATTTATTCTCATACGTTTTAATTATAATTAAAAATAAACTTAGATCAATATACTATTCTATTGCATTCCTTGTAATTTCTTATTTATGTTTCCTTAATCGTATAATTTAAACGTAGTTTGACTAACTTAACGCATTGATTCATTTACATTTACAATAGAGCTTAAATTCCTGACTAATATATATTTGATTATCATTATTGATTACTAAATAGTACATATTTATGTTTCGTTTATAGAAACATTATTTGTGTTTCAATTATTTTTCTCAAACAATATATTTGCACTATATATATATATATATATATATATATATATATATATATATATTCATGTATTTATATATATATATATAAATATATATATATATATATATATCGGTGTGTGCATGTGTGCGTGTCTAGTGTAATTACTAATGTGTGAAAACAAGGACGTTTAATTGCATTAGATGAGCCATTACATCCATCATTATATCCACTTATATAATATCTTCAGGGCAACAAAAAAAGATAATGTTTTTAATTCCTTGTTTATCATAAACAACTCAATATAGAGTAATGCAATGTTTCCATATTAATTGATATAAAACACGAAAATATTATTACACATATCGCAAAATATACATACCGACAGGTTTGCACATGCGCACACATACACTCTCATATATATATATATATATATATATATAGATAGATAGATAGATAGATAGATAGATAGATAGATAGATAGTATTACAATATATATGTGACAAGTAAGCCACAGTGAGGCGTCTATGTTTCATACCCGCTATAATGCATAGCCTTTTGAATAGTTGAGCACTCAAACTCGGGTATATTTCATCACTAGAAAAAAATAGCCTCACGTTAAAAACATGCAAACATATAGGAATTATGCATTAATTATGAAATTAATAAGAAACACTGACGAACTAATACGCATAATTCGCAGGTAAACACAAACCTACTTTAATAAACATAACACCAAATATGCAAAAGAACCCTCTTGATTCAAATGTATAAAACACATCTGTAATGTGCCTGTTGATCAGCTTCGAAAATAACATTTAAAAGAGTATTTGTGACTTTGAGTTTCTACGATTTACACACCTATATTTATTAACAACTAAACACAATCGTTAGAAACATAACCAACTCTAATATAACGTCTTAAAAGCAGATAAGACTGGACAACTCTATAAAATAACCAAATGTAAACGAAAATAATTATAGACAACATAAAAAACTACAATACCTAAACAGAACATCATGCAGCTATATAGATATCATAAATAGGGAAACAAACTAATCAATGATTAAGTAAAAATAGCAACACTTTTTGTAAATAAAAACCTAATGGGTTTTTAAGATAAATGGAGTACTCCATTAATTAATCCGACAAAGCCCGAAATGGGAAGGAGCAGTTAAACGACAATTATCAATCAGATGAAATAAGATCTCGAATTAAACCAATGGCTAAACACGGGCGAAGCAACCCCTTGGTTTTTTTAATTAAGACAACATTATGCTCCGACAATTCTACATCATAGGTGTCAATATGTCTATATCAAAAGTACTGTCAAACGTATATAAGGATACAATGTACATCATCAAACATATTTAAAGGCAGTTCTAATCAATAATAATTATCAATGCATACAAACCTAATTACAAATTTGCTTATTTTGCTATGAGTTTCTTTGGACACTGCTATCTTGTTGGGCTATATATTCTCTATACTTACTGTAACATATTTTATGAGATCGTATAGGTCTATATAAAAACAATTGATTGCCTATAATAAGGCATTCCAACAATGACGCGTTAAACATTCTAAACTTTTTACATACGCATAAAGTTCGACGATTAAGCTGGCATGAAAATGATAATAAACTGTTAATATGGAACTTAACTTAAATAACGAGCCATATAGAAAGGATTACGCCTACGCAATAAACGTGAACCCAAATTTAAATTACCCTCTTCATATATCATAAAGAGTACATTTTGATTTTATTTCAACCGGGTGCTTAGAAATAACCCCAGCAAGTAAATGTTATTAAAGAATCCCAGCAACATTAACAACACATGTCTAAAGAAATAGTGAGTATCATAATACTGAGATTAAATATAAGTAACAACATCCTAATCATTATAATAACAAAACAAAAGAGAAAGATAAACATCATTTATCCCCAGATGTTGACTACTGAACTAGGCCGAACATTTTTAACTCTTATCCAGATACATGTTTCTGTCACTCATTTCCATCACAAAATATACTATGAAAATAACTTAAAACTGTCCTATATTTGCCTCGCAAACTTAGTCAAATAACGCAATAAAAAACTACTAAATATAAGCAGTCTTGAAGAAAATAAAAGCAAAATGCATAGACAAGTTATATTATATTCAACAACATTCAGAAGTATTTTAATATGAGCAGATGAAATAGTCAAAATAAAAGTTGCAAATAACAGACGTTAGACGAAGAAAGTAAAAGTAAAATACACATATAAAATAAAGAAGGAAAAAACCATAGCGAAACAATTGTTATAAATTAGAAGTGTATTTTTTGTCAAATGAACAATCGTTTAGCAAATCTGTTTAAATAACATGTTTTTTTGTGAAACAGAACGTTTAAAAAATGTGTGTTTATATAACACACAACGAAACAATTGTTTTTTTGCACTGTTTTCTTCTTTTTTTACATTTTCCTGGTTACAGTTAGTGTTTACGGTTAGAACAACAAAAAAAACAACTGTTTTTTTTATTTTTGACATTTTTTAGGTTAGGTTTTGGGTTCAGGGGTTGTGTTCTTTTTTATAATTCGAAATTTCGCAATAATAATCACATGCATAAAATAAAACTAGTCAACTGGTCCAGGAGAGTTTTTTCTTAGAGAAATCAATACACTACATCTTTGTTGGATAATCTCCATGAATATTGATCAGCAATACTGTTAGTATTGTTCAATCGACACATACACATTTACCGACATTTTTGTATTTCACTACAAATGACCGTTGCTGAGATCGTGGAAAGTCATTTATTTATTTATTTGCCCTGTCTGTTTCAGATTCTAGGTTTTACATTTTTGTTTTCTGTTTTTTGTTTCTTAGATTTTTAGATTTTTTAATTTTTAATTTTAATTTTTTAACGGCTTTAATTTTTGAAATGTTAAATTTCTTTCCTTCTTCTTCTCTTTCTCTATCCCTCCACTTCATTCTCTCCAAATATGATCTGAGGTTAAGATCGGATTCTAACTCTGCCTGATGAGATCTCAGTTTATAGTAACTGTTGATCGATAACATCGACATGCCAGTGTCGCAGATGTTGTACATGTCTGTGTAAATAAAATTATCATATATATATATATATATATATATATATATTATTATTATTTACTTATTTTTATTTATAGAGTATATTTAGAAAGCACTTTTAATATTTTGTAGAGGAAGAATATGAAATGTCTATCTACACACTAAGTGTGTTATTCTATTAATAAAATTTTTTTTTTCTATTTTATTGTATTTATACACTTATTACATACTTTATCTATATTAACAGCAATGCTGTTATATTGCATAATACAGTGAATGTGAATGTAGCATGCATGATCCATATTAACTCCATGGTTATTTCTTCATAATTATTATTATTAATATATTTATTTTATAATACATTTTTTAATTAACTTGTTCCCTTGTATAATTTTATTGAGGGAGGGAGTAATTGTAAATCCATATACCAAGTGGGGTGTTTTGCTGATGAATCTTTAATCTATATATTTTAAACTGGTTCAAGTTTACTTAGAATTGTGTTAATGCGATGTGTGTGGACTGAGGTTTAATACGATAATACTACACTATATGTTATATTATAAATGAGGAATTTAGAGAAGCCTACTATTAAGTTCAGGTCGTAACCTAGAGATGAATGGAGCTTCTTTAATTCGAGAATTTCCAATGTTTCTCTCCATGGCAAAGATGTTAACTTTAATAAGTCTGTTAGTGTGTTTGCATGTGTTAAGGTGGTTGAAGAATGATGATGGTTGTGTCTGTGTATGTTCTTAGTCTTGAATATATATATATATATATATGTGTATATATATATATATATATATATATATATATATATATATATACATATATATATATATATATATATATATACATATATATATATATATATATATATAATATGAAATATGAAACTAAAAGTATCCTTTTAGTAGATATAACTATAGTGAAATGGTTTAAGCTCAATATACGATATAAAGCAATTATAAAGATAGATGAAAGAAGAGGGATAAACATATACGAATGACACATGTATTTTAACTTCGATTTGTTATTGCTCTTTGAAAAGCCTTAGGTCAAGGAAAAAATAATCAACATGTTTTTACTGAGTACACCTTGCATTGAACAATTAAAGTTGAGACAAAGGTGTCATTCGTACATATTTATACCTCTGCTTTCATCTATTTTTACATATATATATATATATATATATATATATTAATTTGAAACACGACTTGTTGGGGTCCTCCCCCCTCTCCCCTCTCATGTCCCATGTCGCCGTTATAGACAAAGCCCCAGCTCTATCCCCCTCCCCCTCCAATGTATTTTAGATTTTCAATCTCCCGTTTAAGTGAACTTAAAATGTTATGCCATTTGAATTCCTTTCGCAGGCCCGATGAGTTGGTAGCTATTCGCACCAATGAAACAAAACCTGTTTTGTCGCAACTAATGGAATAAAATAAAAATAAAAAAATATATATATATATATATAAATATATACATATATATATATAATTTGTATTTTTTATGTATGCACTAAAATAGATTTAACCAAATGTGCAACCCATGACTGTTGAAATACATTATATATATATATATATATATATATATATATATATATATATATATATATGTATATATATATACACATGTGTGTGTGTTTTGTTTGTGTTATGTATGCACGGAATAAGCTTTAACCAAATGTGTAACCTATGACTGGAGTAACAAATGTATATATAAGTATATATATATATATGTATATATATGTATGTATACATATATATATATATACATATATATATATATATGTATGTATACATATATATATATATATATATATATATATATATATATACAGGGTGGGCCAAAATAAGGGTCCTATCTTTAAATTTGAATAACTTGAATTTGAATAACTTCCACAAAATAAAAGTTAAACTCACCAAACTTTATGTGTGTGTAGACTGACCCTTCCAAGATTTTTTGAAACAAACAAAACAAATTTTAGCCGAAAAACACTTCTTAAAACTTACAAAAACTAAAGTATTGTTTTTTACACGGTTTTGAGTTTTTTAAGCAAAAATAATGTTTTCTAAATGAGGGTACGTTCCTTAAGGCTAATACGGCTCATGCTTGCTTCGGAAGGGGTCCTTTACTTATTCTAAAAAAAATTTAAAAAAATCAATAAATAAAAAAGTTATGAATTTTTAAAAATAGGACCCTTATTTTTGCCCACTCTATATATATATATATACATATATATATATGTATATATATATATATATATATATATATATATATATATATACATATATAATTTGTTGGTTGGGTTAATGTATGCACTGAACAAGATTTAATCAAATGCGGTGCACATGATCGGAGAATCAAATGTATATATATATATATATATATATATATATATATATATATATATATATATATATATATATATATATATATATATATAGGTCTGTGTGTGTGTGTGTGTGTGTAATTGGTTTGATGGAATCTACGTATTATCTTAAAGTGTATTCCTATGTGAAATTAATCAGGGGAGATAATAGAAGTGATTAAGGATATCTAAGTTTACAACTCAGATCACTACAAGGGCATCCTATTTTAAAAGATCATATATATATTATTTTTATAAAATTGAAATCCAATGTATGAACTGTTTTAGAACAAGACAATGAAAATTTCTCAAATCTGAAGCACCTTTATTCACTTACAAGATCTATTAGAGCCGAACCTCTCTTTAGTCCCAAAATATACTCTACTATGATGTAATACATCACATATCTATTAAATCGGTCAGGGTATAATGTAGTTTTCTTGAATCATAAAGATAAATTCTATGGTCCGAATATCTACATGTCTCTTACCTCTAAGTTATCCATGAAGAAAAAAAACCCTTAAAATGTAAAGACGTATATCTGCATGTTCTCAAGAGTGTTATTGAAAAAGTGAACTTAGAAATGTCAGAATTGTTAAGTGTTGAATTATTCAAATATTTGTATTTTCATATTTTTATATAATAAACTGTAAGTGAAATATTTAGTATATTCATTACGTAATCCTTACCATATGTCCGCTGTCTCTCTATCGTTCTCTCTCTTAATCGCTCCCTATATATTTACATGTGAATCTTCTATACACATTGTCAAAATGAAAACAACGTAATACATATATATATATTGCCGGAGTAATATTAGAATGTTTGCAAATCTTAATTGACACACAATATGAATTAGCTAAATATAGTGGCACTCTTATTTTTAGAAAACTGTTAGAGACTGTTAGAAAACTGTTATGAAATATTTTAATCAACACGGAGAGAAGTCAAGAGAAATACATAGATAGTTAAGAGTAAGATGATTGACGGGTTCAGTTAGTTAAAAATGATGCCAAAATATTGGAATTAATATTGAATATTTTTACATATGACTCTATCTCACAACAACGTAGTATTTCAGCATATATGTTGTGTGATTAAAATATATATAGGAAACAGAACGTTGGGTAAATAACGTTAGCGTATTGATAGATTGTGTTTGTCTACATTGTTTTGTTTGCATGCCGTCCCCTACATTTTCTTGCAAAAGTCTGAACAAACCAGGGTTTAGCCCAACCTGAATTTTTGCAGATCCTAAAATTCATCTCTGATAAAAGCCATGGTATCATACAAAACGCACATACATGTCTCTAGAAATCATTGGTAATTTAAAATGTGCATTTTGTTCATCTTTTATACTAACATTTAAAAGAAACAATTAACAGGTGTAAACGTTTTAATTCGTAGGCGTATAAAAGGGGCGTTTGTCTGGCTACATTGTTTCAAGCTAATCGATAGAATTTTGCCATTTTTATAAATACGAATAGTATAATGTAGAGGTTGATGTAGAGAAATTACTAGAAAGAGAAAGACAAAGAGAGTCACTGAAAAAGTAAAAACCTTCTGTGGCATAAAATAGAATTAACGTATTGTCTGCTTCAATTAAGACATTTTTCCAATGCAAAAAAATGAACACATTAATAATAAACGCGAGCGGAATTTAACATCTTTACGAAGTTAACTTTAAGTGACCGCGAAATAGGGTGTCATACGCGAAAGGCGGTCTATATTTTCGATCATCAGGTTAACATCTCATACTAGGCTCAATATTCGTTCTGTAAATCTGCACATCAATTCCGACCTCCCTATGCTGATTAAAGTGTTTATTGAACGATGTTATCCGAACGGATAGAAATTAAACAATGTGAGCCGTTGGAGTACTAGCTGAGCTCGTGTTACATTGCTTGAATAAATAAAGGTCAATTAACAAACAATTTAAATGTTAAAACATACAAAAATATAATTCAAATATGTATCTTTATATGTTCATCACACACACTGCATGTTGAAATAGTATTTGGTTCCCTGATTAGGTTATGTAAGAGACCAACACCCATTTTACTCATCTATTATTAAGTTTTCTTCTATCATAGACACCCTTGCACATATGTGCTCTGTGATATACTTACTCTTAAAAGGTGACTATAATTCTAACTTGCATAACTGTGTCTGTCGCTTCTTTTTTCTACTCGTGTGTTTTTAATAAAGTGACAACGGTATTAACACAAGCTATAAAACGTAGAGCTATAAACAGTAGGTGAAATACTATTAAACCGAGTGTCGGACATTAAGAGATACACTGAGCGAAATATAAAGCAAGAACGAGAGGTGAGATATAAATCTAACAAAAATACAAAAAGGCCGGCTTATTTAGGCTAATAGAATAAATGTGTGTATATATGAGAGCGGAAACTTAATGATGGGTAAATTAATACGTAGAATGTAATGGTGAAATTATTTAAGTGGTGGATGGACAAAATAATGAGAAAATAACAGGATAATGAGTACAACAGATAAAATAAATATGATAATTGTTTGACATATTGATTTTAATGTAATTGCAACGATAAACAGACCGGTGTCCATCATTAGTTAAAAGTGCGGGTCCATCAAATAGCATACTAACAAGAGATAAGCGAATATTAAATTAATATAATTAGTGTATATACTGAAAACTGTGAGGTATCGACGCAAGTTCTTCCTATGTTGTATAGCGCTCTCTGGAGTAATCTCACTACTTATCTGTCAACGTGAGTTTCATGATCATGTGTATCACGTGGTGGTTTTGGGCAGAGTCGGCGACTCACATGCAAGCGATGGTGTTGTTTGAATCTTAATACAAGATTTGTCGTACTGAAATATCGTAAGTAATACGAAAATAAATTCTAAGACTGCTTTGAGTTGGGTCGTGTGTGTGAGGTATGATACACATTATATTAATCACGTATGCAAATGTATGCATAAATGTATATATATATATATATATATATATATATATATATATGTGTTTGTATATTTTTAAATATACGTATGTATATAAATAAATGTATTCATATGTACGTAAATTTATATAAATCCGACGAAACACGTATATATATATATATATATATATATATATATATATATATATATATATATGTATATATATATATATATAAATATATATATATATATATATATATATAAATGTATATATATATGTTTTTTTATATATTTATTAGAAATGTATGTGTGCATACTTATAAATGTTATGTATATATATATATATATATATATATATATATATATATATATATATATATAGATGCACATCAGGGTAGTTCGATTTTTAACTATAACAAACACACTTACTTTTAGTAGGGAGATGTGTGTATCGGTATAATGAATACTCATACGAAAAGTTAGATCTTTTATTTTCACCGTTATTTGATAATTCTGCATAAATATATTGTAAAATCTTCATAAATGTGCTGAAAATCATCGGTGTTCAAACATTTATCATACAGATCGGTTAGTAAATGTATCAATTTCAATATTTATATAAAACAAGTTTGCCATTTTGGTCCATTAAAATAAAATGGTAAGATTGACATGTGGCTTGGACGTTGCCCACTGACTGCTTCGTCAAAGTACATTTGAAGATGTAGTGTTTCATGCGCTTTGCCTCAAATTCGTCAAAGATATCATACGGGCACTTGCGCCAGACCGATCACTTAAGAGAATCCCCTCCCAGTTTTCTACGCTCATATCAAGGGTTGTTAACGTAACTTAGGTGGGTGTCTCGAACGTTGTCTATGCAGCAGTACTCCACATAAAATGTATATATATATATATATATATATATATATATATATATATATGTATGTATATATATATATAAATGTGTATATATATATATGTATTTATATATATATATACATATATATAAATGTGTATATATATATATATGTATTTATAAATATATATATATATATACATATATATATAAATGTGTATATATATGTATGTATATATATATATATATATATATATATATATATATATATATATATTTAATATTTTTGTTCAGAAAATAAGTAAATTAATAATTAACTAATGGCTTTTTATTACATAGTTCACCTTAAACAAGGCACTTTTAGACTGTAGAGCTAAGTGGCTATTGACAATAATGATGATAGCAGTTTGGGGGGTCATCCTAAATTATGAGCTGTGCAGCGAGAGGCTTGTTCACATTAGTTTTTTTTTTATTTCTTCATGTCGGCACAGTCGAGAAAACAGGGAACAGGAGGGTTTTTAAAGGCGCCAGCTATTGGCGTAGAGAAAGTGAATTTACTTTGAAGGCGGGTCAGAGCAACAAGTTCATTGGAGCACATTCCATCGTAGTACTTTAAAACAAAAACAATGATGCAACATTGCGACGATGGAACAGGCGCAGGAGCTTGATAGCTAGTGAGGGCATATTATATTAACGATAATTTATTTATATGTCTAAGATATATATATATATATATATATATATATATATATATAGAGAGAGAGAGAGAGAGAGAGAGAGAGAGAGAGAGAGAGAGATAAACTAGTGGATGGTTAACTAGCCCAGATGTGACAACTATACTCCATGCATAGGCGAATATTTGTTTTGTAAATAAAAAGGATACTGTCATATCTCAGAAATGTTTTAGCACGGTAGGGAGCACAGTTTCCTTGCAGACTTCTTGACAGTGTTTTCTATATATCTGTTATAATGAATGTGACATGTCAATGCTAGGCCGATGAGTTTTAATGTTCGGCTCTCAGGAACGGTGTCATTTGTCATGGCAATCGGTGATTGAATAGCTTTGTATTAGCAGCATTAAATGTTAACATCCGTTTATGATACCATTTCACAATTGACTGCATGTGATTTTTTAAGGATTCTGCCATTGCCTCGGATATGTGTGCGTCCATTTTGCCTACATGACAGGTGTAGAGCGTTGGGGCGTCAGCAACTATACACATCTCAGACAGTATGTTATCTAAACGATTGGGTATGAAAATCAGGAACAATTAAGGTCCATGGAACAATCCCTTGGAGCACCTACATTTATATGATATTTCTTAGAATCTATGTCAACGTGTATCTTTCTTTTGGTTAAGACTGATCTATTCATATTAAATACTCGTCCAGTAATACACCGTGAACTAATGTTAATGAGAATACCTTTATGCGATACACTGCCAAAGTCTTTGGATATAACAAGCGCAATTATTCTAGCTGCACCTGTTTTTTTCAAGTGTATGGGTTATGCGTTCGGAGATGGCATTTAAGATATCGGCTGTAGACCGTGCTTGTCTAAGTTCATATATATATATATATATATATATATATATATATATATATATATATATAGTCAGAAAGAAGTGTAGCATTAACGATGTAAGAAATTATCGCTAGATTGATTAAGGATTCAAAGTGTTATGTGACGAGCACGAGTAGACTGATGGTGTGATAATAGTAATGGTCATTTTTATCTTCAGAATTCTTCAGGACAGAGGCAAAGTTCTATCTATGAGTGAAGCAATATTCGGCAAATCACTTGTTGTAGAATTTTGAGAGAACAAAGGCCAGTTCATCAGATAATTTCTTTCATACTATTACTGGTATAAGATTAGCCATACATGCTTTACATGGTGTAAAGGTTTTTTCATAATGCTGAGGACTTGAGATGAGGTTATGACAAGATAATAAAGTGTGGCTTCAGTCCGCAATGGGAAATTTTGGAGGGAGTGGTTTGCGTAGTTCAAAGTCGAGTTAAAGGGAAGATGCTGGGCAAACAGTTCAGTCTTGTCAGGTGCCGTGCAATCAACATCATTGTTGTTTAATAGTGGGGGGATTGTAGATTACCCATGGTTCACCCAACTATACACAATTGCCCATAAATCACGAGTACTTACTTTCTGCCACTGAATGCGTTTCTAATCATATCTGTATACCTTCTGCTTGCTGTTCCTATCACAGTTTTATATTTTTTAATTCATGTTGATTTTTGTTGACTCATGGCGGCTGAGTTATCGTAATGCTTTCTGCCTCTGGGCGATAGAAGCGGCATAAACAATTATGGAGAGTGACGATTGTTGTAGAAATCTCGCTTTTATGCCGTCTTAGACCCATTCGGTTACCTATTTTTACACTGATCATGAGGGATAAATCACGTATCATTCGATGAGGCGTCTCTGATCGAATGGAAATCAGCCTGCGTGTAGTATCTCGTCTTTTTAGCAACAACTCATCAGATTTTAGACATTATTTTAAAGCGATATAAATCATTACCACAAGGCGAGCATTGTACCCGAGAAAGCTATGTGAATCTGTGACACACAAGCTCCTGACAGTGGAGTCAAGTAGACATTAGGGAGGATGGGTAATACAGTGACAGTCTATGATAGGGAGTGCGCTATGGAGAAAATGTATTTTTATAGTCGGGGAATCCAAGCCAGTCACTGCAGTATAAATTAAACTCCCCAAATACGAAGTGCGTTCAATAAGTAATACACCTGACCCACTTCCCGTTCTCTGATCTAAATGGAATTTTGCATGTGCAATGATGTATATATGCATGGGTGATGTTGTAAAACACAGCTCTGAACTAATTGCGGTTTCTGATTTACTGATGTTTGAAGTGAGTCTGGTGTGAAATGGAGCCAGGCTAGTGTCACGCAGTGATCCGGTGTGTGTATTTGAAAGGACGCATACCAAAGGAGACTTTTGTTGAAATGTAAGAAATCGACGCATTACTACTCGCCAAATAGCCTGAGAGGTCAAGATTAGTACAGGGTATGTGGGAACTATAATTTATGATCATTTGTATATGCATAAGGTGTCTGCCAGATAGGTTCCCAGGTTGCTCACAACTTTCCATAAGCAAGAACGCGTCGAGTGCGCGAGGATGAATTTGGAGATGTGCCAAGAAGATGAGTCAACATTTTCAAAAAGACTGATTACGCAAGATTAAACTTGGGTGCATCATTATGATCCAGAGATCAAAGCCCAACCAATGTCGTGGAAGCACTTGGAATCACCATCCCAACAGAAGGCAAGGATGCAGCCCTCCGCTGGCAAGGTCATGCTCATAGTCTTGTAGTACCAGGACGAAGTAGTGATGACAAATTTCGTGGCAAAGAGTACCACAATTACGAAGGCCTATTACGCTTTACTTTTTATGAAATTAAGAGAAGCTGTTAACATCAAGAGGCGGGGTAAGATTAGCAAAGATACCATCTTCCTGCAGATCAACGCTCCGGTCCACAACTCGCAGGTCGTCTGATCAGAAGCACGGGCGTGTATCTATGAAATCCTCTCCCATCCCCCTTAGTCTCCTGACCTTTCACCCTCTGACTTTCATCTTTGAAGTTGTTTTTGAAAGAAAAGCGTTTCCCAAATTATGCATCCTTGATTTCTGAAGTTACGACGTGGTTGGAGGGCCAACCTGGAGTGTTCAACAAAAACGGTGTCTAGAGCCGCATCAAACGATGCGAGAAATGCATAACTCAGGGTGGTTCATATAACTGTGCCAAGTTTCATTAATCTACTGCTATAGGAAATTAATCAGGGGCATTACTTATTGAACGCCCATCGATCATGTATTTTGGCACTCGGATAAAATGAGATCGCTGTATCTATGCTCTCAGAGAAATGGTTAAGCAGGCTACCCTCCTGGGTTAAAGGAGAACAGTATAAGAATTACCAGTCACTAGTGTTGTGCTGTACGGTTAATCTAAAACATAGGAAGGTATGATCCTCTGATTCGATGCTATGTTCTAAATTCTAGAGGAGGGTGTTCCGAACATAAACTCCTAGCCCGTGCATATGTTTGTCAGTCTTTACCATAGAGTGGTAGGTAATCAGCCATGTCAGCATTTGTTTATATAATGTTTTTCAGGTTGACATAGACCAAATAAAGATAATTTATTTCTTTAAAAAAATTATAGATTACTTCTTATGTTTAGATAGTGTAATAATAGATATAATATTTTGTCTTACTAGTATGGGAGTGTATATTTATTATTGCTGTATTACTCGATGGGTTTGTTTTAACATTTTAAGTCTCGTTCTGTGAACCTGATTATGACATGTTAATGCATCCAGTATTCTGTGACCACGAACTGCAACTGCTTTAAATTAAATGATTACTGAATCGTAATGAAGGGAGAGGGTGTTGGACCAGCTCTGCGTTAGAGTGATTTATCTGATAACGGTTCTTTTCATAAATTTCTTAAACGGTGGAATCCAAAACAGCTGATGATCCCTTTTTTCTGTAAACACGCAAGGAATATGTCGCTGATATAGGTGTGTCCAAGAATGTATTTCAGGTTCTATGTCTGCAATACATGAATGTATAAGCACTAGAATTAATAACTTATAAGTTTTCAAATACATTTTTATTTTCATTTGAGACGTTAGGGGTGTCTAAAGCTTTTTAATTATTTCAAGTTTTGTTCCAAGAGTATTATAAACCATGTGTATAGATCTCCTATAAAGTACAGCAGAAAAGCAAGTCAAAATGCATTCCAAACTCACAACAAAATAGCATTTTATTAGAAACAAAATTGTTGCGGAATGTAATTCGAACACATGTATACGTTATCATATAATACATGTTAAAAAACTGCAAACATTATGTTTATGGTACACATTTGAGGGTGAGAATATGTATATATATATATATATATATATATATATATATATTTATTTATATATATATATATATATATATTTATTTATTCATATACATGTGTGTGTGTGTGTGAATATATATATATATATATATATATATATATATATATATATATATATATAGTAACAGGGGTACACAGCGTTGTCCGGGGCATGCTGTTCTCAGGTCGCGCGACTGCCCATTATCTCCGTTGCGCCCCTCAGTCTTTTAACCCCTCTGTTTTGACTCCTCTCCCTCTCCGCTACCACCTCTCTCTCTCTTTCTCGGAGAAAAAAAGCTGTCTCTCCTTTTCACCTCACCCCTGAACCCTTATCCCTGGCCCCTCACCTCCGTACTACCTCTTCTGGTGGTCCGGGGCAAAAGTGTAACACATTAAAAGTACTATATCTGTCTTCACAGTCACCCACGCCCCCCACTTTCAATAAATATATATTTTTTAAATTCTAATGTGTTAATGATATTCTAAAAATCACCCTCCTGGTCTTCTCTCTTCATATGTAACCTTTACGCTACCTACGCAGAAAGTACAGTCTAATCGATAAAACAGCACTTTAACGTTATGTTCTTTCTGGCCAACCGCACATGCGCACACCGACTGGAAAATGAATAAATTTCGTGTCGGTTTAACACGAAAGAATCGACGTTTTTTTTCTCAATTTTTCGATATTTCTCGTCCGAAAGATGGGGAATTTAGTAAACTGTATTTGGGTTTATCGAGTATATCGAGAACCCTTTGAAGACATGCACATATACTCACACAAACACATAAACACACAGTTTACTGTTTTTGATTACGTTGTTTTACATTATTAGTCTGGCTTTTTGGAGTCTCAAGAAAAAGTTTTTCGTGTGTAACCTGATCTGTGAAAAAAAAACGAAAAGCGGTTTTAATAGGTAATCTGATGTGTAAGAGAACCGGAAAGCGTTTTTATATGTAGGCTAATGTATAGAACCTCCGACAAGCGTCTTTAATAAGTTAGCTAATGTGCATAAGCCCGCGAAAACATTTTCCGTAGAGAAACTAATATGCACTTGCCCCCGAACAACGTTTTCGATAGGGGGGGGGGCTAATGTTTACTTACCCCCGAAAAGCGTTTTTCATAAGGTAGACTACGTGTACTTGCCCCTAAAAACCGTTTTCGATAAGGAAACTAATGTGGACTGCCCATCGATAATCGTTTACTTAGGGCATATAATGTGTACTTGACCCAGAAAAGCGTTTTACAAAAGTGTGCTGATGTGTACTCTCTCCTGAAAAGTGTTTCCATTGGAGTGTTAATGTGCACTTGCAACCGAAGAACACTTTCCTTAGATGGGTGAATGTCTACTAGCTCCTCAAATGTGTTTTTTAAGAGGAGGGATTGTGTGTACACGCTCCTGAAAAGCGTTTTCAATAGGGAGGTTAATGTGTACTTGCTCTCCGAAAAGCCTGGCGAATGTTTACTTACCTGCGGAAAACATTGTCGATACAGGAGCTAATATGTACTTTCCCACGGAAAGCATATTCCATAGAGGGGCTAATATTAACTTGCACCCAAAAAGCATTATCTATAGGTTGGGGCCATTGTGGACTTTACCTAGAATAGCGTTTTCAATGAAACGTTAATATGTGCTTGCCCCGAAATGCATTATGCATAATAGGATAAAGTGCAGAAAACCTCTAAAAGTATTTTCCATAGGAGCCCTATATAAACTTACATTTTTAAAGCTGCTTTCATAAGGGGAAAATATTACTAAGAAGCCGAAAATCATTTACATTAAGGCGCTAATGTGTAATTGCTCTCGAAAGCGTTTCCTTAAGAAGACTAATGTAAACTTGCCACTGAAAAGCGTTTTCATAAGGGTGCTAACGGGTAGTTGCCCCCGAAAGACGTTTGCTATAAGGATGCTAATGTGTACTTTCTTCCCAAGACAATTTTCCATAACGGGACTTATATGTACTTGCCCTTAAAAGTTTATTTTATAGAAGGGCTAAAGTGAAGAAGCCCTCAAAAAGCGTTTTCTATAACGGATCTAATGTTGCCTGGCACCTAAATAGGGTGTTCGATAGGTGGGGGTCAATGTGAACTTACCCTCGTAAGCGTTTTCCATAAGGAGCGTATATGTACTTGCCGCTGTAAAGGGGCTAATGTGCAGAAGCCCCGGAAAAAGTGTATACATCAGCGTATGTATGTGTATTTGCTCCCAACAAGCGTTTAAGATAGGTTGGCTAATGTGTACTTGTTGGCTAAAAAACGTTTTCTATAGGAGAGTTAATGTGTACTTGCTTACGAAAAATGTTTCTCCAAAGGGGCTAATGTTTACTTGCCCCGAAACGCGTGTTCCATAAGAGGCTGTGTAGAAGCTATAAGAAAAACGTTTTCCATAGGAGGGTAAATGCGTAATTGAATTCGAAAATGTTTTCTATAGGAATATTAATATATACTTTCTCCGAAAAGCGTTTACATCATGGGGGGATGTACTTACCCTCAAAAAGCGTTTTCCAAGGTAGAGGTGGGTGGGTAATGTGTACTTGCCATCGAAAAGTGTGATCATAAAGCTTCTAATGTGTACGTGTACACGTGATCGGCTAATGAGAACTTGGTCGCGAAAAGCTTATTTTGTAGAGGTGGTATAGTGTTATCTATATGGTGGCTCATGTGTACTTGGCCCCCATAAGGATCCTTGATAGTGTACTAGCCCTCAACACCCGTTTATATAGGGAGCTAATAAGCACAATGCCCTAAAATTGCGTTTTCCATACCTGGGCTAATGTGTACTTGACCGCGAAAACCTTTTTTGTTGTAGAATGTCTAAGGTGCAGACGCACTCAAAAAACGTTTGCCATAAGGTTGCTAATGTGTACCTGCACGCGAAAATGATTTGCGATAACGCGGTTAATATGTACTTGTCCCTAAAAAGCGTTTTTCATAGGTTGGTTTACATATACTTGCCCCTGAACATCTTTTTTATAGTTGTGTTAATGTGTACTTGCTTACAAAATGCGTTTTGTCTAGACGGCTAATGTACAGAAAGCCTAAAAAGCGTTTTTCAATAGTGGGTCTGATGTGCAGAAGCCTCTAAAAAGCATGTTCAATCAGAGGGTTAAAGCGTACTTTCCCGCGAAAAGCGGTTTCCATGGGGTGGCTAATGTGCAGTAGCCTTTCAAAAATAGTTTTCTTAGGGTCGCTAAAGTGCGGGAGCCCGAAAATACGTTTCCCATCAAAGTTCTAGTGTGGATTTCTCCCTGAAAAGCGTGTTTTAATTGAGGTGCTCATGTGCACTTGCCTCCGAAAAGCATTATCGCTAAGGGTGCTAAGGTGTACTTGCCCCTAAAATGCGTTTACTCTACTCACCTAATAAACAGAAAACTCCGTAAAGCGTTTTACATAAAAAGGTGCAAGAGTCCCCGAAAAGCATTTTCCATGGGAGGGTTTATGTGGAAAAGAGTTTTCCATATGTCTGGACCAATGTGAGCATGCCTCTGAAATACATTTTCCATAGGAGTCTAATGTGTATTAGCCACCGAAAACCTTTTTACATAATAGGCTAAGGTGCAGAAGCCTCAGAAAAGCCTTTTCCGTAAGGTTGCTTATGTGAACTTGCCCCCGAAAAGCGATTAACATAGGCAAGGGAATGTGTATTTTCCCCCGAAAAGCGTTTTCACTAGTAGGCCGAATGAATACTTGTCCCCGAAAAGCGTATTTCTTAGGAGGCGTACGTGTATTTGGCCCTGTAAGGATGTTGAATATAGAGGCCTTATGTATACCTTCCCTAAAACGCGTTTTCTATAGAAAGCTAATATTCATAAGCCCACAGAAAAGCATTTATCCAACGGAAATATAATGTGTACTCGCCCCGAAAAACCGTGTTACATAGTAAGGTTTATGTGCAGAAGACTCAAGAAAGTCATTTCCCTTGAAGTGCTGATGTGTACTTGCCCCCGAAAACCGTTTTCTATAAGGTGGCCAATGTGTACTTGAACCCAAAAGTGTTTTCCATACTGAAGCTGATGTGTACTTACCCCAGAAATATTTTTCCATGAGTACCTATTGTATAGAAGCCCTTGAAAAGCGTTTATATTAGGGGGTTAATGTGTACTTGCCCTCGAAAAGCGTTATTCATTGGTGGCTAATGTGTACTTGACACCGAAAATTGTTTTCTTAGGGTGTATAATGGATACTAATACCGGAGAACCGTATTCTACAAGGGTGTAAATGTGTACTTACTTCCGGAAATCATTTTTTAGTAGTGCACATGTGTACATTCCCTCTAATAGCATTTACTATACATGTCGCTGACTTTGCCTTGCTGGTAAAAAGCGTTTTCCGTGGAAGAAATTGTGATCTCGAAAAAAAATTTCAGTAAGAGACTTTATGTGGACTTGTCCCCATAAATGGCTATTAAATCCGGTACCGAATATGTACTTGCCCCCGAAACAGTATTTCCACCGAAGAGGATTTTTCATAAACGGGTTACTGTTAACTTGCACCCAAATTGCATTTCCCATTGTTGGGGGCGATGTGGACTAAAGTGTGGAAATACCCGAAACGCGTTTTTCATATACGGGTTAATGTGTACTTACGCCCTGTAAAACTTTTCCTAAAAGGGGCTAAATTTAATGAGCACCCAAAAATAATTTACATTAGAAGGGCTCGGGTGTACTTGTCCCTATAAACGTTTCCACCGAGGACCTAATATATTATTGCCCACGGAAAGCATTTACAATAGTGATACTAATTTTTACTTCCCCTTAAAAATAATTTTCTATTGGTGTCTAATGTCTGCTTGCCCCAAAAAGTGTATTGCATAGAAGATTTTAAGTGCAGAAGCCCTAGAAATTGTTTTCTATAGAGCGGCTTATGGTTACTTGCATCCGAACATCGTTTTCGAAAGGTAGGGGGGGGGCAATGTGGGCTTCCTCCCTAAAAGCGTTTTCCATCAACGACTTATGTGTAACTTCCCCTATAAAGCTTTTTACATAAGGGGATAAGGTGTAGAAGCCACAAAAAAGTGTTTTACATAAGCGTATATATATGTACTTGCTCAAGAGAAGCGTCTACCATAGGTTGGCTAATGTGTACTTGCCGGCAAAAAGCTGTTTCTATACAAGGGTTTATGTGCACTTTATACGAAAAGTGTTTCTCGAATGAATCTCATGTGTACTTGCCCGCGAAAAGCGTTTTCTATAGGGACGAATGTGTACTTTGCCCAAAACGTGTTTACCACAGGAGGCTACCGCGCAGAACACCCCAGAAAAGCGTTTTCTATAGGAACCTAATTTGTATATGCCACCTTAACAGCGTTTTCGATAGGTGGGCTATATATGTACTTGCACCTGAAAAGCCTCTATATAAGCTGACTATAAAAATACTATATCTTCAAATGCGTTTTCTCTAAGACTTACCCCCCTCACCCAAAGCGTGTTTAATAAGAGGCTAACGAGTACTTGCCTCCTGAAAAGTATGTTCATATGAGGGCTAATGTGTACTTTCTCACGAAAAGCATTTCTACAGGGAAAGAAGAAGAAAAAAAACATAGGAGTAGGGGGAAAAAGGAGAAAAAAACGGGGTAGTAGGAAGGAAATAAAAAAAGGAAGAAATATGGGTAGTGGAAGGAAAGAATGAAGAAAGGTAGAAATGGTAGTAGTGGGAGGTGAGGAACAAATATAGGTAGAAAGGCTGATCGTGGGAGGGAAACTAGAAAGAAAGGAAGAAAGTGTAATAGTGGGACGGACAGAAGAGATAAAGGTATGGAAGGAATGAAGAAAAAAAGGAAGAACAGGTGTTACTGGAAAGGAAAGAAGTAAGAAAAAAAGAAAAGGTATTTGTGTTACAGAAAGAAGAATTAAAGGACTAAAAGGTAGTACGGAAAGAAATAAGAAATGAAGGAAGAAAAGGTAGAAAGTTGGAGGGAAAGAGGAAAGAAGTAAGAAAAGTTGTTCGTTGGAGGTAAAACCGGAACGATATGAAGAAAAGATGTTTGTTTGATAGAAAGGAGATAAAAAGGAAGAAGAGGTGGTAGTGGGAGGGAAAACAAATGAAGGAAGAAACAGTGGTAGTAGGAGGGAGAGAAGAAATAAAGGAAGAAAGAGTGGTAGTAGGATGAAAAAGGCATATAGGGATAAAAGGTGGTAGTGGGAGGAACAAAGAATTGAAGGAAGAAAAGGGAGTAGTGGAAGGGAAAGAAAAAATGCAAGAAGTAAAATTGTTAGTAGGAGGGACAGAAGAAATGAAGGAAAAATGTGATAGTGGGAGGGAAAAGGGAAAGTGAATAAGACAAAGTTGTAGTGAGAGGGATGAAGGAGACACGGTAATAGGAAGAAGGAGGAATAAATAAAGGAAGGAAAGAAAACGTGAGAGTAAGAGTTACTTTTCCCACCCTACCCTGGTAGCGGTATTTCCCCAGTATATTAATGTTTAATTTCTTGTCCCCCGCATCTTCCCGCTGATGTAATTTCCAGTTGATTATTAGTGAATGACTAGCAAGAATAAGTCAGAAAAATACTACATATTAAATTATGTTCAAATTAATACATAAAAACGTTGAATTAACAAAACCAGGCCCCGTTGACACTCAAAGAATAACTATATTTTTTCTGAGTGTTCATATTATGGTATAATGGTGAGTATCTCGGCAGCTGTTGCTGGAAATATAAACAAACAAACACACTCACAAACAAACATACGGGTCTCCTTATCTAATACACTAGTAGGGCTGCCCGGCGTTGTCCCAGACGATAAAACATAAAATAGAAGAAATTAAGGTGTGTTTAAATCTTTAAAACAAAACTTATATTTCTCTCATTCTACATCTATGTGTAGTCGTCGTGTTATCTTTCTTTTTCCCTTTTCATCATTTTCCATCCCTCTCCCTTACAATATATTTCTCCTTTGCACAATTCTTTTCTTTTTTTTAAATGGTCAATGTTGTATTGCTTGCCCCCTCAATTCTAACATATTAACAAGGTACGTTATGTTAATGAAGTCAACCGTCCAAAGTAAGTTAATATAAACCAGTTACCAAAAGTAATAATGTAATCTTCCATTTGTTGAACCTGGACAACGCCGAGTAGAACAAATGATACGGATCAATTCTAAATTATTTTCCCATCATTCCATTTATCGATATTAAACATACACGTAATGTTCATGAAGGAAGTAGTCCGAACAGATTTAGTATATATCCATTGCTAAAAGTAATACTGAAACTTACATTTTTTATTCCGAACAACGCCTAGTAGAACGAACATTCCCGGTAAATTCTTAACTTTTTGTCCCCACCCTTCTATTTTACATAAACCAAAAGATCAATTATTTAGATAAAGACAATAGTTCAAAGAGATTTAATATATACCAGTTACCGAATGTAACACTGTAGCCGTAGAATGTTTCATCCAGGGCAATGCCCAGTAGAAAAAATGCTCCCGAGTAATTAATAATTTATTGCACCCTTCCCAACCCCCGAGTCATTCCTATAACATCTGACATCTTCCCATGCCATCCGACTAGTTGCCATACAATCTGAACTCTTTCGCATACCACTCCGAATAATTCTATACCATACGACTCTGGCATCTTCAGATACAATATGACACTCCCCATACAATACAACTCAGACAACCAACGATACCATCAAACTCCATTCCATATCCTCTAATTCTATCCCATACCATATTTGTCTGACTCTTTCCCATTCCATCCGACTCGGACTCATTATCATACTATCCGACTTCTTTCTCATACTATCCTTCTCGGACTCCTTCCCATAACACTACCCTGTAACTCTTTCCCTATACCATCTGACGCGAACTCCTTCCAATACAATCCGACTCGGACTCCTTCCACTACATTCGGCTCGGACTCCTTCACATAAAATCCTACCCCGAATACTTCCAATATATGTCACTCCACCTCGTTTCCATAATATGCCACTTCACCTCGTTCCTATACAATTCGACTCCATGCCATACCATCTGACCCCACATGATACCATGCGACTGTTTCTCATACCATCCGAAACTGACCAACTGATTATTTGCCATACAATCCGACTGACTTCTTCGCATATCAACCCACATTGACTCATCCCATACCAGCTGATTCAGACTACTCCTCATACAATCGACCTCGGACTTAGTCCCATACAATCGTACTCCTTACCATACCATGCACCTCGTACTCCTTACCTTACCATGCGACTCGGACTCCTTACCATACACAGGGCTCCCTCTATAACTGTACACGGGTCCCATTCTATATCTCAATGCATGTATCATTCAATATCTATTTCAGGTCTCATTTTATATCTCTAAGCTGTTCGTATTCTATATATTTACGCGGTTGGCACGTTATATATTTACCCGGTTATCATTATATATCTCTACGCGGGGCTCATTTTATATCTTTACGCGGGTGTAATTCTATATGACTACGCAGGTATCATTCTATATCTCTACGAATGTATCATTCTATATCTCTCTACGTGTATCATTCTATATTTCTACGCGGTTCGTATTCTCTCCCCCTCTCTCTCTCTCTCTCTCTCTCTCTCTCTCTCTCTCTCTCTCTCTCTCTCTCTATATATATATATATATATATATATATATATATATATATATATATATATATATATGTATATATATATATATATATATATATAGTAATGTGTGTCTTTCGTTCAAGTTTTAAAGTATTGCATGGAAAGTTAATAAAATTGAAATATAAGCCAAATTAGCAATACAAGATTAATTTTTTTTTCTTACATTAATCCTATCGATTACGGAATAAAATTCCTTTATCAAGGGTGACCAGTATTGAGTCATTTTTTTTTTTTTAGCAAAAAACAAGAATAAAGAAACTTATTTCTTTGTTAATTTGATAAACGTCTTTGATGGTACGACGTCATCGCCTTGCTGTTATGAAATGGCGGGTAGGATTCAAAACCGGTGTCGAACGAGATATGCGTTGGCACCGCTGTCGAGTAATGTGTGTTTATCGTTCAAGTTTTAAAGTATTGCATGGAAAGTTAATAAAATTGAAATATAAGCCAAATTAGCAATACAAGATTAATTTATTATTATCTTTTTTTTCTTACATTAATCCTATCGATTACGGAATAAAATTCCTTCTTCAGGGGTGAGCAGTATTGAGTCATATTTTTTTTTTTTATTATCAAAAAACAAGAATAAAGAAACTTATTTCTTTGTTAATTTGATAAACGTCTTTGATGGTACGAGGTCATCGCCTTGCTGTTATGAAATGGCGGGTAGGATTCAAAACCGGTGTCGAACGAGATATGCGTTGGCACGCGCTGTCGAGTAATGTGTGTTTATCGTTCAAGTTTTAAAGTATTGCATGGAAAGTTAATAAAATTGAAATATAAGCCAAATTAGCAAATTACTCGACAGCGCGTGCCAACGCATATCTCGTTCGACACCGGTTTTGAATCCTACTCGCCATTTCATAACAGCAAGGCGATGACGTCGTACCATCAAATACGTTTATCAAATTAACAAAGAAATAAGTTTCTTTATTCTTGTTTTTTGATAAAAAAAAAATATGACGCAATACTGGTCACCCCTGAAGAAAGAAATTTTATTCCGTAATCGATAGGATTAATGTAAGAAAAAAAAAATCTTGTATTGCTAATTTGGCTTATATTTCAACTTTATTAACTTTCCATGCAATACTTTAAAATTTGAACGATAAACACACATTACTCAACAGCGCGTGCCAACGCATATCTCGTTCGACACCGGTTTTGAATCCTACCCGCCATTTCATAACAGCAAGGAGATGACGTCGTACCATCAAAGGCGTTTATCAAATTAACAAAGAAATAAGTTTCTTTATTCTTGTTTTTTGATAAAAAAAAAAAAATGACTCAATACTGGTCACCCCTGAAGAAGGAATTTTATTCCGTAATCGATAGGATTAATGTAAGAAAAAAAAAAATTAATCTTGTATTGCTAATTTGGCTTATATTTCAATTTTATATTTATATATATATATATATATATATATATATATATATATATATATATATATATATATGTTCAGCATTCTATATCTATACGCGGTTATCACTGTATATCCTTATACGGGACTCAGTCTATATCTCTACCCGGCGTTCATTGTATTTCTCTACCCGGTGGTCATGTTATATCTCAATCCATGTCTCCTTCTATGTATCTACCCAGGTCTCATTCTATATCTCTCCGCGGTTCTCAGTTTATATCTCTACCCGGGTCATATTCTATGTATCTACCTGGGGTTCATTCTATTTCTCTACGCGGTGCTCATTCTATATCTCTATCCGAGTCTCATTCTTTATCTCTACCGGATCTTATTCTGTATTTCTACCCGGGTCTCATTCTACATATGTATCTCATTCTACTATATATGTAGAATCATCATGTCTGTAATTATCTTCTTTTGAATATATTTTAAATATGATGTAAGTACTTCAGTGTTAAGTTTAAATATATAGAAAATAAAGGTACAAAGACACAAGAAAATAAGTAAAAAGAAAATGGATATGAAACGAATGTAAAAAGAATAAAAACAGAAAAAAAAAAAACAGAAAAAAGATTCATGAAACATGTAAATTTAAATAAATAGGACACTTTTTGAATTTAAAAGAAATTTAAAATAATGAAGATCGTGAAATAAAAAAACAAGCCGCGCATGCGTGGTTCCCCTCTGTATGTGACTCGATGAGGCGAGTGTAAAATGCAATAAATTTGGGCAATTTGAGGCATTTCTGACCCACTTTACCCCCTGGGGGGGCGAACCAGAATTTTTCTGAGGTCAACGATGCTCATTTCATATCCTGAAAATTGCCTTTACATTTTGGCCACGTTTCAGAAAAATTGAATGGATGGATCAAACGTTATAAGAGAAAAGGGTCATTTTTTGTTATTTTGGGGGAGTTTGGCCCCCCGGTGGCGCGAAGCAAATTTTTTCCAAGGTCAGTGATACTTATTTTCTATTAGCAACAATTGCTTTCACATTTTGGCCAAGTTTCAGAGAATTTGAATGGATGGATAAAAAGTTATGGGGCCAAAAATGTCATTTTTTTCCATTTCGGAGCCTTTTGACCATCTGGGGGGCTAACCAGATTTTTTTTCAAAAATCGGAGAATGTCACTTTCTAACCTGACCAAAGCTACAACTTCATGCAAATTTCAGAGAAATCCAATGGATGGTTGCGGAGAAAAATCCGGACGGATGGACGGATGGAAATGCCTGAAAACATAGGTCCCCCGATTGTATAAATCGGAGGACCAACAAGAATAACTATTTCTTGTAAGACGCTATTAATATGAAGATAGTAGTTTCGGCGTAATTATACTAACATACAAGTACATTAAAACAATAATAAATAATAACACTTGCAACCAAAATAATCTTGAAATACAAAGACATAGGTGTTGATGAAAAATTATTTGATGGTTCATTAAACAAAGTTTATAATGTTTATAATAGAAAATCGACTATGTTTTAACCTTGGCTTTGATTTAAATATATCGGGATTGATAACATAAACATGTCGTAGTTATTTTGTTTTCGATTTTCCGATCGTGAGTTGATCTGCACTTTTACGATTGACTATGTTGTTGCAATTTAGTTGCCTTTCCATGAGGTGAGAGTTATATGCTGATGTTTAATGTTTTGAAAATCTATCTCCTGGCGAGAATAATGGCCGCATCTTAGATGGAGATTATCTAAAATGGCCGCATAGTCAAATAGAGGGGAATAAATAAAAACATAAATTGCCGCAGTCTAGAAATATTTCTCCTTCACTAACCGAGAAGAAAAATAAGAAATAAACGGATACTGCACTTTTTGTTTCATTATATTTAGAAAAATAGAAATTAATATTATTTTGAATATCAGTTGTAGTTTTAGCGTAAAAAGGTATGTAGATAAGAAATAAAATAAAGTTGTATAACGTTCAGTATGAATTATTATTGAACAATGTTTGATGAATAGGAAAATGTTTATGGAAATAATGATGTTAAGTGTTACGCTGGTCTGTGTTCGAAATTTATTTTGAAGCTTTTTAACTGTCGTGAAGTAAACACACTAACGTTATTGGTAATTCGCCGAAAATGTAAACACGTTTATTGAGTTAATTAATGTACGAGTTAATTTTATTGATACAAATATATAAGCATACCTAGCTTCATATATATATATATATATATATATATATATATATATATATATCATATTTATAAATGAATAAATACGATTTGTCCACGATTCCGTATTATATTCACATCAAAAAGATGTATGCTTACACTATTCTATGATACAGCATAACATGTTTTATACTGTAGATATAGTAATGTGAACATAGCAACAATTAGCATGCTAATGTGTGTAACAGTTTCTCATAAATGAATATTCTGTAACATACATTTGTAATTTGTATTGTCATATTTTCTTATTCATACGAAATAGTTTTGTCGATTGTAATAGTATTATAATTATAAATAATTTTAATTATAGCGACTTTATGACGAAAAAACGTTAGCAAAACATTATTAGAAGTTGTGTTTGATTTAATGGTGTTAATTAGCTTCATAATTAAAAACGTTAAATCTAGTTAAGAACATATACAATATTTTGATATTTGCTAAAATGTTACAACACTATGAAATTATATGTTTTATGGCAAAAAATAAAGATACCTTATATCAAGAGAAATCTATTGTAGTATGTTTAATGTAAGTCAATAGTGTAGTATCGGTTCTGTTGTCATATAACTTTCATCTCAGAATGCAGGATTAAGTAGTATAACAAAATTACAAAATATGAAATCTTACGTTGGGCTAGGAAGTAATATAGCAGTTGTTCTATTGTTATGACACAAACTTCCTAGTAGCGCTGTTCTCTGAGTGTAATTGTAGCTATTATTTTAACCTTCAGCTATTTCATTGTTTGTTATGTACGTATCGATCCACATAATACCTCCTTTGTTTTAGTTGTATGTTGTACATGCTCTAATCTTACTATGCAATACCCACTTTTTTAGGTATAAAGCATCCTTCTCTATTCTTTAATTTTCTTTTCAGAGATAGTGTACATCTAGAGATTGACTTGGATTCAGTTGTGGAATAATTACGAAATGACTCGTTTCGTTTAATGAGTTTGAAGACTCAAATCATGTGTTAAAAGAGGTTTGCGTGTTCCTTTCCATTCTTGAGATTCTCATGGATGCGTATTCTCTTGAGGGGCAATCGATTCCGAAACCTCATTAGTCTTGCCTTCTCATAAAATCTTTATTGGTGTTTATATATTCTTTCATTGCTTTTTCTGCTTCTCATGAAGTCGCTTGTCTTTATCGTTCCAAACACTTTCTAACCCTAACACTAACTCTAACCTAAGGCTACACTCAGACCATGTATGGAGTATTTTTGTCATATTTGGACTGGTGAATCTCTGTCCAATTTGATGGTTCTTAATAAGGTGCACAAACTCATCTGTGATTTGATTGTCCCATCATTTCTTATTCTATGATTCCTCCTTCTCAGAGGCGTGATGTTGCTAGTCTCAGTATTTTCAATAATTACAATCATGACATGTGTTATTCATAATTGTGTGATGTTAACCCTCCTTATTTTGTTGGAGCACGTTTAACTCGTTAGTGAAGTGGTCTCTAGTAATTCGTTGTTTTAATATATCATTGTAATACAGTGTACTCACTAGTAGCTTTTTGCTATGCTTGTGGAGCTCTCTTCCTGTTGACGGTAGTATTGCTACATATAGAATTTGTCTTTTAAAAACAAATATTAATAGGCATATCTTGTCATTGCGATAGCCACCTTTTATTCTTTTAAACTCATTGCATCAGGTGACTTCATTACTTGTCTGGAGCGATTACCTCCCACCTTAACAAATACTCGCACTGACTTGGGCAAGCTGTTAGCCTTTACCCGACCCCACTAATAAGAACTCGATCGTTCCCAGGAGTTCCTCTCTTTCCCTATTTACCAAACCCTATTAGTAATTCAACGCTTATAATCGTATTATCATGACAGAAGATTGAATCCGGTTATGAGGCAAAGATTCATAAGCCGTCTCGTTATTTGCAGTCAACTCTTAGTTGTTCCTACTTCCATGTCCGATCTGGAATATGGTAACAGTACATGTATATCCCCTATCAATCGATACATTGAAAAATCATTTACAATCTATGTGTTTGGAAAATATACGCATGTAAAACAAATTGATCGTTAAACCAATCGTATACAAATACTATATATGTGTTCGGTTAAAAATGACCCACAGACAGTTGACATGCCGTAAAACACAAAAGAAAACTAAATATTTGAAAGGCATTAATTAGTTATTCCGCATATAACTCAACGATCAACCCATGGGAATAGTTCATTGTAACGTGATTATTTTCTATATAATCAAATTTCTCGTCTCGACTATAATGTATAAACGCAGCCCTTCTCGTTTACAATACGAGGTTATCGTAAATTATCCCCTTCTCCCTAAAAGTATTTGTTCAATTAATATAGGATCCGCTGTATGAGTTAGTGATGCATTACGCAAAATATAATATGCGACAGTAAATTTCGCTTATACATGCCAAAAGATAAAATCAAAAAAATGATTGAATCAAGGATATGTATATTTACATATTTATATATTTGTTAAAAAATTATATTCATATAAATATCTGTGTACACCTTAGAAAATATTTCTCTGAATAAAGCTCACTCGAGGAAGCCGTCATAGGTCTCCACAATGCCACCGATGCTGGGATTTAACATAGAGAATCATGTGGTCCTTCCCAATGATCTTATTTTAGGTTTTCAGACGGTGCAATTATCGTAATTCTTGTAATCAGACTAGTCGGCTGACCATATGTATAGACATATGTACTTGTAGATGCTCACAGACAGATACTGCATGATTTTCCCGGAGCTGTGACACGGAACTGAATTCTGCCCAACACGTATATTGTTTTCGAATGTACAGAGCTTTTGACGACAGTGCATCGCAACTTTATATAGAATTCTGAAATAATTATGCACGACTGTTCGATAATGCTGGCAAGTCCTTCTCTGTAATCACATCTTACTACATGACACTTTTAAAGAAACTTGGTCTAAAACTTTTTATGCAATGAATTTTTATTCATACAGTTGTTCGCCTAGGCATTGGCGATGAGTAGTCGGTCTGCACACTCTGGTATCAGGTGCAGCAAATATCTTGTTTGGCGCTTACGTGTTAGTCGGTATTCGACTCCAATTCTCATGACAAAGCTCGAATCGTCTGGCATAGTTCTTGTCGCAAGTTTACTGAAGAATAACGACGAATTGCATTGTACTATCTCCGTCAGAACACATTTTTTTAAGCCAGTGTTTTAATATATCAACCGCAATTCCCCAGCTAAAATCTTACTACTTAAATTTTACAAGAATCACTGTCCTGCAACTATTTTCCAATGGTTTTTACACTTGCGGCTCTTTTACAATATATGTGTGCTTTCCAGTCGTTTATGATGTCTAATTTGCAAGTCCTTTAATAGAACACACAAATACCTATTCTATTATGTTGGTTTGCTTTTAAAGACTTATGAAATGAATGAAGGTAAAAAATATAAAATATGTCGCACACAAACCTATTTCTTTTATAATTTGATCACCTACATCTTGTAATTGCTTTCAACAGCAATATCAAACATGAAAACCTATTTCTATTACAGTTTACTAAATTTGTTTTCATTGTTTCGATTTGGTATATGTTGTGGGGTAGAAATCACCCCTATTGAAGAACTAATGGAAGCAACCATCTATAATAAATACCATGGTTGCAAAGACTCAAACAGATGACACTCCTATCATGTGAGTGTCCACGGGTGGTATCTGTTCCGATGGATACTACACCCTATAGACCGGTGTTGTCTTGGCCTTCGGGGCATGATTCCGCCGGTCTATGGGTCTGTCCTGTGCAGTTCTAGGAGGTCCACCCTCCCAGGCTTTGCCTCTCCTCTTTGGGGAGGAGTAAGTTGATAGCTTACTGCCTGAGGCGCCCCTACCGGGGAATGCCGACGGGGCTGTCCAGGCAATTTTTAATGGCTAAAGCGCTCACGTTCTCGGGCGCTGGCTTTTCAAATCCCACTTTCCGACCTTGTGTCATATACTCCTAACGTGGGTAGGTGTTAAATATCGAGGACATTCCTATCATGTGAGTGTCCACGTGTGGTATCTGATCCGATGGATACTACACCCTATAGACCGGCGTTGTCTTGGCCTTCGGGGCATGATTCCGCCGGTCTATGGGTCTGTCCTGTGCAGTTCTAGGAGGTCCACCCTCCCAGGCTTTGCCTCTCCTCTTTGGGGAGGAGTAAGTTGATAGCTTACTGCCTGAGGCGCCCCTACCGGGGAATGCCGACGGGGCTGTCCAGGCAATTTTTAATGGCTAAAGCGCTCACGTTCTCGGGCGCTGGCTTTTCAAATCCCACTTTCCGACCTTGTGTCACATACTCCTAACGTGGGTAGGTGTTAAATATCGAGGACATTCCTATCATGTGAGTGTCCACATGTGGTATCTGATCCGATGGATACTACACCCTATAGACCGGCGTTGTCTTGGCCTTCGGGGCATGATTCCGCCGGTCTATGGGTCTGTCCTGTGCAGTTCTAGGAGGTCCACCCTCCCAGGCTTTGCCTCTCCTCTTTGGGGAGGAGTAAGTTGATAGCTTACTGCCTGAGGCGCCCCTACCGGGGAATGCCGACGGGGCTGTCCAGGCAATTTTTAATGGCTAAAGCGCTCACGTTCTCGGGCGCTGGCTTTTCAAATCCCACTTTCCGACCTTGTGTCACATACTCCTATAGTGGGTAGGTGTTAAATATCGAGGACATTCCTATCATGTGAGTGTCCACGTGTGGTATCTGTTCCGATGGATACTACACCCTATAGACCGGTGTTGTCTTGGCCTTCGGGGCATGATTCCGCCGGTCTATGGGTCTGTCCTGTGCAGTTCTAGGAGGTCCACCCTCCCAGGCTTTGCCTCTCCTCTTTGGGGAGGAGTAAGTTGATAGCTTACTGCCTGAGGCGCCCCTACCGGGGAATGCCGACGGGGCTGTCCAGGCAATTTTTAATGGCTAAAGCGCTCACGTTCTCGGGCGCTGGCTTTTTTAATCCCACTTTCCGACCTTGTGTCACATACTCCTATAGTGGGTAGGTGTTAAATATCGAGGACATTCCTATCATGTGAGTGTCCACGTGTGGTATCTGTTCCGATGGATACTACACCCTATAGACCGGTGTTGTCTTGGCCTTCGGGGCATGATTCCGCCGGTCTATGGGTCTGTCCTGTGCAGTTCTAGGAGGTCCACCCTCCCAGGCTTTGCCTCTCCTCTTTGGGGAGGAGTAAGTTGATAGCTTACTGCCTGAGGCGCCCCTACCGGGGAATGCCGACGGGGCTGTCCAGGCAAATTTTAATGGCTAAAGCGCTCACGTTCTCGGGCGCTGGCTTTTCAAATCCCACTTTCCGACCTTGTGTCACATACTCCTATAGTGGGTAGGTGTTAAATATCGAGGACATTCCTATCATGTGAGTGTCCACGTGTGGTATCTGTTCCGATGGATACTACACCCTATAGACCGGTGTTGTCTTGGCCTTCGGGGCATGATTCCGCCAGTTTATGGGTCTGTCCTGTGCAGTTCTAGGAGGTCCACCCTCCCAGGCTTTGCCTCTCCTCTTTGGGGAGGAGTAAGTTGATAGCTTACTGCCTGAGGCGCCCCTACCGGGGAATGCCGACGGGGCTGTCCAGGCAATTTTTAATGGCTAAAGCGCTCACGTTCTCGGGCGCTGGCTTTTCAAATCCCACTTTCCGACCTTGTGTCACATACTCCTATAGTGGGTAGGTGTTAAATATCGAGGACATTCCTATTCATGTTTTACCGCATGGTAGGAATCCGGTCATCTCCTACCACATTTAGTGGCATTACTGTATTGCTATGAATAAATACATTGTATATTTTAACCTGTCACAATTTGTGGTTGTTATCTTTGTGACCCCTAGCACGGGGCTACAACACTGGCGACGAGAAATTTAGTAAAGAACATACGTGAGGATTTTGATTTTATACCAGTCACGAATACTGGCTACCAGGATTACTCAAGAAAGTTACGGGATCATTCGACAAAAAACTGAATAACGAAGATTCGGGCAAGGATTTACTTGAAAAAAACAAGTCAAACAACAAAAGACGTCGTCAAAAATCTTATCTTGCTGTTGAAAAAGAAAAAGCCACAAGAAGCCTAAACTACGAGTTAAAACGGAACTCATAAATGGCGTGGATTTACGACAACTGAAAAAAAAACGACTCAAAGTTTCAGTAAGTACAAAAAAAAATTGTTCGTTCTAAAAAGATTGTCTTAAAAAGGCATTAGCATTGAAAAACAAAATTAAAACGTTACGTCGGATTTTTCCGATTAAAATAAATTTTTCTCTGACTGACTGGCACCTTGAAACAAAAAAACACTTTCGGCAAGCAGGTACGCCATAACACTTTGTGTTTATGAGAAAATATGATATTCTGTTACGCACTTAAAGCGGAAATTATGGCCAATATTTAAATAAATGCTATGAACTTGTTTTTTTTTCACAAAAAAAAAGGTCAAACTTTTTTCTGTATAAACACAAACGCTGAATTATTTTCTAGTGGAAAATTGCCACACAAGGAAAAAATAAATTAAGGAAATACTCGTCAATATAACCAGATACAAAAATTGTAAAAGTTTTGTTTGTAGAGTTAGTACTATAGAAAAAGAATTGGTTTGTTTCTGAAAACGCTTTTTTGTCATAGAAAAAAAAATGGAGGATTTTTCAAAACAGATTTTAGAAATTATAAAACTTCAACAAAATCAACAATTAGAACTTGAAAAAAGGTTTCGAGAAGAACAAGTGATAGTACAGAAACAAAATGACGAGAAACAGTTAAGTTTAATGAAATACTTCGAGAAAAAACAGGGAAGAGAAAATAAAGAAATGATGAAATACGCCGCGGAAGAAAAGAAAGAAATGAACGAACAAATATTGGAATTGGGAAAATTACATTTAGAGCATCAAAACCAATCAGATACAAACATGGATTTGTTAACGCAAGTTTTAAGGAATAAGGACAACGGACAGGAAAACAGTACGGCTTTTTCCCAAAATGCGATCTGGTCAGCCATTGATACATTTCGCTATGCTACTGAGGAAGACCTAACGTTTGAAACATACTTCAGAAGATTTGAAGACTTATTCAAGATTGATTGTGGTTCATGGACGGATCAAAAGAAGGTTCGTTTATTACTACGGAAGTTGGGTGCATCCGAACATAACAAATTCGTGGATTATATTTTGCCAAGAAAAAACAACGAATTGTCGTTTGACGAGGCAGTCAAACTGTTAATTGAGTTATACTGTCCAAAGACAAGCCTTTTCCATAAAAGATGGAAATATATGAATATTACACATAAGGAAAATCAGGATTATACGACTTTTGCGTCGATAGTTACTAACAAGTGTGACGACTTCAAGTTGTCACCATTAACGGCAGATAATTTTAGATGCCGAATATTCACACAAGGTTTGATAGCCACAAAAGACGCCGATATAAGACGTCGTGCTCTAAATAAACTGGAATTAAAACCTGATTTAATGCTTCAGAAACTGGCTGAAGATTGTCAACGGTTCGTGGCAGTGAAACAAGATTTCCGAAACATAGAGGAAGCAGGTATCGCTCACATAAAAAAGATACGCTCCAAAAATAAAGGACACTCACTCGCCAGCTATTACCAACCAAGAGGCAAAAAGAACCCTTCATAAAATTATCAGGATAGACAAAAGCCTAGGACCCCTTGTAGTAAATGTGGAGGACCTCATGGGTACAATGCATGTTGGTACCATAAGAAAATAACGTGTGACTTATGCAAACGAGCAGGGCACAAGGCCTCATATTGCAGAGCAAAAGTAGGAAAAAAGAACTATATAAAAACTGCAAAAAGGGACCCATCACCAACAGAGAACATAAAGAAATATTCGGAAATAGAGAAGTAAATCTGCAACTCGATTAAGGGTCGGATATATCGATTATAAATGTTCACACGTGGAAGAAATTAGGTAAGCCCACGATGATGAAGACGAATAAAATCGCAAGATCAGTAACTGGTGAATAGATACATTTTGAAGGTGAATTAATTATTAATGGTTCACTAAAAAGAAAGACAAAAAAGTTAAAAGTATTCGTTCTTAGGAACACATCAAATTTATTTGGATCTAACTGGATCCAAGAATTTGAATTATGGGACTCGCCAATGAGTGATTTTTTCAAAAAGACGAAAATTTAACGGCCGAAGCCGTCAAACTAAAAAAAGATCTAAAAAGAATTTTTCCAAGTTTTTTTTCTGAAAAGCTTGGATGCTGCACGAAAATAAAAGCGAGATCTGAATTGCTGGATGAAGCAAAACCAATATTCAAAAAACCGCCGATAACTACAGTTCCTAAAAAGAGGTATTTTCCTGGGGAAAAGGTATTTTTCCAGGTACATAAAAATAATAGTATGATGTGGGAACTAGGAAGGGTCAAGCAGAGGACTGGGCGGATGGTTTACATAATCGAAGGTCCAAAATTTACTCACAAGAAGCATTTGAACCAAATTCGGAAACGTGTCAATGATGACGACAGACAACCCCCTGTTGAACAAGAAAAAGTAATGGACCATATATATGACACGTTCGACCTGGTAACACCACAAGCAGCCGGACAACGCCGATCTTCCAGAGAAAGAAAAAGGATCGATCCCATAGAGATCAATCCCAGAAAAAAGAGCTATACGATCATTCCAGGGGAATGAAAAGCTCGGGAGGGGGGTGTTGTGGGGTACAAATCACCCCTATTGAAGAACTAATGGAAGCAACCATCTATAATAAATACCATGGTTGCAAAGACTCAAACAGAGGACATTCCTATTCATGTTTTACCGCATGGTAGGAATCCGGTCATCTCCTACCACATTTAGTGGCGTTACTGTATTGCTATGAACAAAAATTCATTGTATATTTTAACCTGTCACAATTTGTGGTTGTTATCTTTGTGACCCCTAGCACGGGTCTACAACAGTATACTTTACTTTCACAGACATTATTTTTGGTTGAGTAAATTTAAGAAAACTAACTCTGAATCATGGTTAAAAAAACTAATCAAGATATAAAGGCACACCGTTTTAAAATATCATTGTTAAAGCGTTGATAGCTACGTGTGATAAAAAAGAGAACATCTAAATAATTAGAGTCTTAATTATCCAGAATAATAAATGTGTATGTGAAATGCAAGATTCCCTTTCTATTCTGATTTCCGGGTAAAAGTCTCGTTACATCTTAAATCACTCATTCGTTGATAAATATATTTAATGTCAACGATGTACTTTCCAAAACGTAGCGACGATACAGATATATACTTGAAATTATTTATACGATCACTACTATAAAGCAATTACCTATAAAATAATGAGATAATCCTTTAGATTAAGTACTGCTTCAACATCTTGAGTTGTCGGTAAATCTCCCTTCTGCAACCCTTTTCATACAAAAATGACGTTGCTAATCTTTCTCTGCTTTATCGTTATTTCAATGGAAAACTCAAGTTAATCCCAATCTTTAATTCCTCATTGTACGAAATTCTCAGAAATAACTCGTCATTTTTCCACAAGTAAAGAACATTTTATTTTCTTCACGCATGCGCGGAAACCAGCGGAATTTTTATGTAAGGTATATTTCCTATTATTTTTATTTTTCATCAGTGGAGTACATTACAATGAGACTGTCTTCCGGCATCATGGCCATTTTCCAATTCAAGATCAACAAATGCTACAATGTGTCGTAAAGGTTTGTCCATTAAATTAATAATTTTTCAATGTTCTCATATTAGTTATCTTATAACCAATAACCCAACAACCATCCTGACCTTTTTTCCTTTTGAAGTAGTCTGGCACGTATTACGGAAGACCGGAGACCACGTATAAATGAATCACGGACAGATTCCTCTCTGTAAGTAGTAGCAGTAACATCTTTGAAGCAACAGTCTGCGGCAAGTCGGTTCAAGGCCTGAAGGTACTGGTCTACAGACTCATTTTCCTGTTGTAGACGTGTAGAAAGCAAATGTCTAGCATGAATAACGCTTGGAGACTTATCATAAACACTTTTCAGCAATTCAACAGCATGTTCGAATCCAGAACAACCCTCGATAATGTCAGCAACGGTAGCACCAATGTTTAAATAAAGGACTTCGAGTTTGTCTGGATTTAAAGAAGCAATAGTAGATAAGTAATAAGTAAAATTACGGTACCATAGTCTCCAGAGCTTGCCAGCCTGAGGGTCTGCAGAAGATATATCAAACTTGTCCAGACGAATAATCTTATCCATGAGAAATTTAGTAAATGAAGTAATTGAATAAATTGTAATGTAAAAAGAAGACACGAATAGAAAAACTTTTTCTAAGGCTTTATTCAATTAATTCAAAACTACAATGCCAACAAGGCAAGAGGCCAAGAACGTATATATGGTAAAAGAAAGAGAACGCATTTAAATTAAAAAGTCACGTGGACAAGAAAACCCAGTAATTTTACTTTAACGGAAATATATGCAAGTGCACGTAATCCATCTCGTAATCCCAAGGTGCTGAGTTCAATCCTGGGCAAATGCAGCTGAACAAATATAATATACATAACAATGTCTTAATCTGCTGTTTTGGATAAAACCGCGATACATTGCTGAAATATGTAATATACAGTATCTAAATATATTATATTAACTCTCTTATATGATCGATCACTGTATTTAATTTCTTTTCATATACAACCTGACAGACTATACGGCCCCCGTGACCGATTTTCTGTGGGATTGATTCTGATTATATCTTCACATAGACCGGTTACATGGTTGAGCACTCTTGAAAAAAAATCGTCAACTGTATGAGAAAATCACCCGGAGAAATGGAAAAACAAGATCTGAGGTACTCCACAAAAAAACATATTGACACCCAGCAACTAATCCTACATAAAATCCCTTATAAACAAGATGGGAGACGTAGTACAACGTATGAGATTGAAATATAATACTGCTACCTCTACGGAAGACACGATTTCGACAAACTATTACGGTCTTAAGTCTAGCAAGTATCCCACACAAGTCGACGAAATGGAGGCCTTCGAAAGGAATTTGCTTGACATAATTCCAAAATCCAATTTTCACAACAAAAGAACTCCTTTCAAAAAATCTTATTTGCCGACTTAAATAACCTTAAATCTAATGACCACCCATTAGTATTTTTAGATAAAACCAAAAACCTTTATAAAGTCAAAAACGATAAATACAAACAACTAGCAGTAGATAGCATCACCAACAAATACCAATTAACATCAAATCTCACACACAACGCCATCAACAAAGAAGCAATGACCTTAGCAGCAAATCTCAAAATTGATTACAAAGCCAACCAGTTAACCTCAAATGGGGCCTTCCTTACCTTAAAAGACCACACACCAAACTTCAACAACAGACCCACGTGCAGACTCATAAACTCAGCAAAAAGCGAAATGGGCTCAGTCAGTAGATGTATACTTAGAAATATTAATGACTATGTTATAAAAAAAACAGACTTTCGTCTTTAGACAAATTCACAAAAAAGCACTAATTTGTTCAAGGGCATCCCAGATCACAAAACAATGCCGTTTCACACAATTTGATATCGCTGACTTCTACCCCTCTATTAATAGGGAAGTCCTCGACAAGGCCCTATCGTTTGCCAAAACATTCGTGGAAATAAGCGACCTCGAAATTAACACCATCGTCCATGCGAGAAGCTCACTCCTTTTCTTCAACAATCAAACATGGGTTAAAAAAATCATACCCTGAAGCCCCTTTTGATGTTCCCATGTGAGTCTGCGTCAGCGCAGATATATGCGACCTGATTGGGCTTTTCATCCTACACTCCTTACAAAATAAATTCCCTGACCAAGAGTTCGGCCTCTACGGAGACGACGGTCTATGCCTATCCCGCAACAACAACGCGCAAGAACTCGACAGATTCAGGAAACAGTTAACCGCATTCCTAAAAGAAATCGGATTTAAAATCACCATAGACACGAACCTGACTAGCGTAGATTTTTTAGACGTATCCCTAGACCTGACCAACAATTCAACTAGGCCATACCACAAATCCAACGAACAACTCCGGTACATCCACACAAAATCCTGACACCTCCACTCATATTTAAGAACCTTATACCCAATATTAGTAAAAGAATTTCTAAGCTTTTCATCCACACCTGAGATTTTCCAACAAGCCGCCTGTATTACAATAATGCCCTTATTGAGAGCGGTTATAACGAAAAAATATCCTACATACCCAACCAATCCACTAGTCAACACAGACGCAAGAGACAAAGAAATATTATCTGGTTCGCCCCCATTTTTCCCTCAGCGTCAAATATAGCGTAGGTAAGCAATTTCTCAAACTAATAGACAAGCACTTCCCGCAATCAAATAATCTCCATAAACTTTTAAACAGAAATACAGTAAAAACTAGCTATTCATGTTTTCAGTCCGTGGAATCAATTCTGACCTTTAAACCACCAACTAATTCACTCAACCCCCGTTGCTCTTGCAAAAGAAGTGAGACTTGCCCCTTTGGCGGAGGATGCATAGTCAGCTCCGTTGTTACGAAGCCAAGGTTATATCCGGGGTGTATACCAAAAGAGAGGATATATACATCGAAATGACCCAATGATATTTTAAACAAAGACACTACGCCCACAACAACACTTTCAAATACCCCAAAAATTACCATATAACAACACTGGTCACCTATTTATGGGATCTACAGAAGTCCAACACCCCCTACAAGATAGAATGGAGAATTACCGACAAACCTAAATCCTACAACCCCACTTCCAGGACCTGCCCTTTGTGCACTATTGAGAAATTCAGAATTATACAAGCTATCAACAACCCTTCCATAAAATGCATGAACATTAAAACCGAGGTCCTCAGAAAATGCCCCCACAGAAGAAAATTCCTGCTAGCCCAATGGTATGATTACAATATTACATAACCCACCAATTATCCCTTTAAACCAAATACCCCTATAAAAAGATAGTAAAGTATTTCTGAAAAACATATAAAATAACTATTTCCCCAAGACCTCCCTAAACCCATAACAAAATTCTTATCTTTCTATTTACGTACAAAATACCCCCCAAGATATATGTTAAACACACCACGGGCCGACTACATAAACCCTGCCTACCCTGATACAACCTAGTCCTAACCCAGATAAAACATTCAGCAATAAACACCCCATCCTTTCACCACAGATAATCACATCATCCATACTAAAACTAACCCCATCCACAGAAAAGTATAGATTTATCAGCAGATACCCCATCTCCATGTGACCCTCCTATCACGGGAATACAGATACACTACAGAACGAAAGTTTTCTTAACTCCTAAACCCCCCATCCACCCCCGCTTCATACAATCCATATAATAGATTCTCAAATCACACGCCCACCACTGTATAAATGAAGATGAATGTACAGGCGTATGTATACAAGCATGTGTGCGAGTGCGCGTGTGCATGTATAGAAGCATATTATATATAAATATAAAATATAAAGTAATATTAATAAAATAAATAAAAGATTAAATTAAAGACACAAAAATAAAAAATAAAATATATTAAATTAATAACTCCCCGTATATGTGAGAGAAGATGTGTGTACATGCACGCATGTGCATATGCGTGCAGATGTTGTGTACGGGCATGCTTGTTGTTCCATGCTCGTGTGTGTATATAGGTTTATTTGCCGCGTCGCATGGACGTAGGTATGAGGGAATAAAATAACAAGATAAGGAATTTAATGAATTGCACTAAATATAAATACAAATATAAATATTAATATTATTAACACACTATTAATAAAGAGACAAAACTCATACCCCTCAAACGAAAATAACATATAGCATCCATCCTTCCGTGTATAACCATCTTTTGTTCTTTTTTTGTTTTCAACACTACTGGTTATAAACGGGACATATCAACGAAACACCGCTCTCCTCCGTTTAAGATCTAGAAAATACGAAAACACTAATTCCATAAACAAAAATAAACAAACACGTTAAATCAATAAACCCATTATTGCATCATGCTTTCCAACACTATATCGAACAATTAATCCGATACCTACATTTATTCCCAAAAACGAAAACAAAAAAGCACCCTAATTCCACAAACCAGACGGCAAACTATATGGCCGCACCTTTCGTATTGTTAGACTAGATATAACAAGAGCATTACAAAAAGGACAGAAAATACTAAAACACCAATTCAATAAAAAAAATTAAACAAACACGTTAAGTCCATGAAAACATATTTGAATCATCTCTTTCAGCTCTATATCGAACAATTAATCCGATACATAATTATATTCCCAAAAAAGACAACAAAAAAGCACACTAATTTCACAAACCCAAACGGTAAACTATATAGCCACCCCTTTCGTATTTTTCAGGTAAAACAATAACATTACAAAAAGAACAGATAAATAAATAAATAACTAAAACATGCTAGATATAAAATGAAGGCCTTCCTAAAGCCTTATTTAATCACTATCCCACATCGGTTTTGTTCGTGGACCCCGTCAGAGATACACCGTTTTATGTCATTGTTGACGCTATTCTCTGTCGGGCGTGGCTACAATCGTTTCAGCTTGCCGATGATTCCACTGGGCACGGAGATTTACTAAAGATGTCTAAATCTGCCCTTTAGGATGAAACCGCGGTACATTGCTGAAATATGTAATATACAGTATCTAAATAAATTATATATATATATATATATGTATATATATATTTATATATATATATATATAAAGAGAGAGAGCGAGATAAATATATAGAGAGAGATAAAAAGATATATATATATATATATATATATATTTGTGTTCGATACCTATATTTATATATATATATATATATATTTGTGTTCGATACCTATATTTATATATATATATATATATATATATAGAGAGAGAGAGAGCGAGAGAAAGAGAGAGATATAGAAAGAGAATGAGAGACAGAGAAAGAGAGACACACACAAATGCACTTTCAGAATTGCAAAAATGTTTGTGAAGTTGATTGCATATGTGAATCATTCATTATTTTTTATTATTTTCATATTTTAGTAGGTTTAACCAAGGAAATGTGTTTGCTATTGAACTATGGTATAAATATGTCGCTTTACATTTGAAGTATAAATTCATGTTTGATGGCACTTCTAATATACACGGACACATATACGTTCTGGCATATATATATATATATATATATATATATATATATATATATATATATATATATATATATATATATATATATATGATCCAATGTGTGTGTCCGTTTGCGTGTAAAATATATCGAATCTACATAAAATCTAAAAGGGTATACTCATGTAACATCGTACGGAGAATCTATGAAAGGGTTCTCGAATATCTAAGTGTACACCTAAGAGTGATATGGGAGTAAAACCCATTTAAAACATCAAATATATATTATCTTTATTAAATTTTAATCATATGTATAACATTACCTAGGGAAGACAATGAAATTGGTCCCGAATATTTTTTAACACTATCGATGAGTGGACGACTCCTTGGCAGTCTCGTTGATTTATCTCTTGGTTGTGCTTTTGTCATGGCGCTTATGTAATACTGTCGCTCGTGCGAGAGTGTAACTTTGTGTGCCCGCACCTTGATGCAAGAGCTGTTATCGTCCTGGCGCGGCACTAGCAGCTAACCGATGGAGTACAGTCACATTTCCGTTGATGAAGTAGTTAATCCCGTCCGTAGGTTTGCCGAGTATAAGGCGTCATTAATTCTCACTAAATGATTCATTATCTGTGCCGGTACCATCTTCTGACATTTAGACGCTTGTATAAAAGGAGCGAACTACATAAAACATATAGAATGTATTTATTAATTTTATCTAAAAAAACAACTCATAAAACCAGAGAGTTGGCTATGCTGTTTTCGGCTACATATCTCCCGTATGACAAATAAAATAATAACTGATTCTGTTCCCTCGCGATGACAAAAACGAGGAGAGAAATGAGAGATTGTAGTTCCACAGGATAAAATAATGAAATATTATTAATATAAAAAGAAAGAGAGATAGAGAATACGACGACAGTTACTGACGTTCTCAGTTCTACATAGCCGAGTCGACATTTGATTTGATCTTAAATCCGACAGTTGTCAACTAGAGTTGTTAACACTTACACTATCGTCGACAGCGACCAATGATATAATAAAAATCCCGGGGTGACGTTGGCTGACACAATGCTTCAATGTAACAATATCATTTTTTTTTATATTATTCCATCCCACAAAGGCAACAAAATGTTTGGAAGAAGGCTTTTAAATGTGGGGAATACCAGTGTTCTTACAAGAACGCTGATACGTGTTTCCGAATGTACGTTAACCTATATGTGCTGCATATCGACGTGCCCTTACTTTTAAATGGCCTATTCGGATACAACTATCATAAAACGTCTATACGTATATCCTATTTTGATAACATTCAAACTATATGTATAGTCCATACATTCAGAGAGTGATCCAACATATCAGCTTCTTTCCACTATCATACTAGTTGAAACCACAGAAAGTAGTAATAAAAAACTAATAAGTAATCTGTAAAAAATATACATAGTAGTGATCTTCATTCAATACCCATCAACTTCGACTCATCGTTATAGTATAGTATAAGCATATACGATTTGCTTGATGTTTAAAAAAACTACATTCAGCTGTAAGCTAATATTTTGATAGAATGTAATATAAATTGTTGCATTGGAAACAACTTTTCGTCTAACGCAGTGGTACCAAAACACATGAGTTGATAGAATGTGTCTGCAGATTTGTCTGATACGGTGACGAAGCGAAAAGGATTACCACTATTTAGATTTACGGCAGAAGTATATAAATAATATAAAACTCGTGAGGGAGCATTTTTCAATGTAATTCTAGTAAAAGTGCTGATTATATTAACGATACGTCACTAATTAAACAACAGTTGCAGGAACATCGAGGATTGAAGAATACTAAAAATATGGGTTGCTAAGAATTAAAAAAAACAGATGTTAATACTTGTGAGAGATCGATAGTAACGTTTTGTGAGGGATCCCATTGCTTATAAGTACTGGGTTCCCTCACAAAACGTTACTATCGATCTCTCACAAGTATACTAAGGATAATATATACATACTATTTAGGATTACTAAAGGGAGAAGAGAGTTAATTTATAAACAGCGGCAATGAAACAATCACAAGCACGTTAAGGATGCTGACTTGCATAATCTCTTAAATAGTGTAATATGCTGTTGATTATCTCGGAGTTCTCATCAGGGGGAAAGAAACAAAACCAGAAAGTGACAATAGTGATACATACATTGATTACAAACTAACGAAGAAGTAAGAAAAATCAAAATGAATTCAGTGATTGTATAAGTTGATTGCAAATGATCATACAATAAATAACACACAATTTAATGCTTAACATGCTTAAAATACCAGAAAAATATATAAATATAATTATGCAAGGAGGGACTAAAACTGACAGCGAGGAGACAATATCTTACAAAAGTAAGTTTAACAGTGGCATTTACCATGAATACTATCTATCCAACTCACAGTTCGTTATAGCGAACATTGTATTTACAAACATAAGAATGAGAGGCGAGAAATAGAATATACACTTTCAGAAGGAAACGACGAGCAATCACCTTGTATAGATGGGTGACGTAGAATTACTACGAAATAAGCACAACTAGAACATCTATTCTGTATATATGCATTGGATTAGGGATTATGATTAACTGAAACACACGCTAAAAGCTACAGCATATATAAATCAGAAAAGAAACCCTGAATTATTTAATGAGATTATGAATACGAATACGTTGAGACTTTTAAAGTGGGCACGGGAATACAACATATATAACATATATATGTATATAACAAAGGCGACATTTACATTCATAACATATGTATCGATATGCAGGGTCTGCCAAAGCTTTACAGCATATCTTGGGAAAAATTATGAAAAAAACTAATAACTTACGACGATGCACAAGCCATTTCGCCGGAAATATTATGTTGACTGATTCTTTGCAAGAGGGTCGAAAAGAGAAAGGATATTACGATTGCGGGTACAACGTGATCAACAAAATTGATAAATATATAACACAAAATAGAGAGTGGGCGATAAAAAGTAACACTGTGTATGAATTATATTTCAAAAAGCAAACGTCAATATATAATACACCAACATCGTGTTATTTCTGATGTCGTAACTCGTTGTTATTCACTAGCTTATATTTCCATTCCACACATCTGTGTTTTATTTCATTTCTCTCTTCTTTAATATACGAGTTAAATAGTATTAATAGTACTTGTAATATTTTATTTTGTGTATAATGTGTTGTTAGTATCCTTTTCTTCTTTCTACTCGTATAGACTTCAAGTGTAAATCTGTAGAGAGATACGAAGAACAGTAGAGAGAGAGAGACAGAAGCGGTAGTGATTTACAGATTTCTTACATCAGCTTTAATATAATTGATATGTATATCTAAATGAATAAATGTTGAAGTTTTTATTTTTCATTTATCACTCTCATATCACATCAAATCAATGGTATTTAATTCCCTCGCAGAAATATGCGACACAACGTCGAGAAGGTGGGGAGATAAAGCCAGCGCCCCTAAAGAAGGAGCACTCTGGCCTAGCAAAAATAGCCTGGGCAACTTCGTCGGCACTCCCCGGTCAGGGCGCCTCGGGCAGCAAGCAATACACTTACATTTCCCAAAAGAGGGGAGGCAAGGCCTGGGAGGGTGCACCTCCTAGGACTATCAAGGACAGTATACATCAGCCCGGCAGATAAAAAATTATCGAAATAGTCCACTTCCTGCCACACTGATTCTCGAAAACGGATCCTTGACTAGTATTACTCCATCCCGACGTCCTCAATCAACCGAAGGTCATGAGAGACTGAACAATCAAATAAATAATACAACATAGAAATCTGAACTTATCTAAGTATAGTAGATAGAAAGTATCTTAGGCCACTTATATGATCGGATAATTAGCATATCTATTTTAAAGCACTTAATAATTAATCAATATTTTATGTTATTTATTTCTCCTTTTATAGTTCTATTTAATATATATATATATATATATGCAATAGTTTCGTACAATATAACATGATTAATTAAAATTATTCAATAAATAATGCTTAACTTGAGATGCACTTTTCTTAACACCTCTCACATGAATTCTTACCGACCGACATGAACGAGAAAGAAAAGTAGAAAAGTTGGTGACTGGCTAGGAAACCGCTACTGAGTGACTATATTATTCTCTCTCTTTTTCTCCCTCTCTCTCTCTCTCTCTCTCTCTATCTATCTTTCGGTAACGGGACCCCACACGTTTCTTCCTTGGTGACAGCATCAAATGTAAACATAGGTCGCAGTGCCGAGTAATACAGATATCTTACTCTGATCCGGTGTCACTGAACCACTGTAACATAGGTGGTCCACTCGTGTCTCTATCTCGGTACTCACACATCTGGTCCTCGGTGCAGGAATCCTTCTAGACTGTGAACATTCTCTTTGGGCTCGTGATGTCGTAGCGGCAGAAAAAGAAAGATGGTTCGAAACTCCTCTCGGTCGGATGACGATGATAGCTTGATTCGTTGTGGAGGCAAAATTACTCAAACAACAAACTGACAACAGGAATAATTCAACAAACTCAGCGGTTTCCTTTTGTATCCAATTAATTATTAATAAGATAACAACTGTTTTTAAAACGGTGAATTAAAGTCTGCTTTTCGATAATGGCTTTGTTTACTAACTATCTCGTCTCTCTGTGCATGAACCTCTATTTACGATTTCCAAGTTGTTAATTAGGTTGTAACTTGTCTACTGAAAACGGTGTGGGGGGACACTATCGTTAACACCACCTATACAAGAAGTTGTTCGCGCAAGCCTCCCGTCCGGCGAATGTTCGTCCCCGAGCCCGGGCTGAGACGTCTGTTCAAAGCGAACCCCAATTTCTAACTGCCTGTTACTGTCTTCTCGTTTAAACAACAAAGGTCCTCTCGTTTCCCAGAAAGGCATATCATCACACCCTTTCTTTCCCCAGCCCATTTCTCCATGTCTTCCCTCTCTCTCTATCGGGGCCAGGGTGGGGCATACTGACTTACTCTCTCTCTCCCTCTCCACTGTCTCTCTGGTTGGGTTGTTTTCTTTCCTGTTATCGTAAAATACTTATTCTCTCTCTCTCTCTCTCTCTCTCTCTACCATGGGGAGAGGGGAGTGACCAAAAGACTCTTGACCAAAATTGTACAGCCGTTATCAACATTCCCTCTTTCTGGCCAATGTTCCCACATTGTGTATAGATAATTATAACCGACAGCTTACACGCTTTTTTCCAGCCATCCCGGCGCCACTTTCACAGCTGTTTTGTATAGCCGATCCCGTGGAAAATATGTACTAGTTCTTAGATCTCCACTTGTTTCTACGTAGGGCCCGATTTTCCTGATGCATATTAGTGCGCTCTAAAGGGGCAGATTGCGTCGGCTACAATCACTGTTTCACATCCGTCCGCCTTTTATTTTGTGTCATTTGCAAGCAATTGACATCTCCCAGACTGTCACTCCTTCCCCACACACAGAGAGAACAGCAGGTAACACAATCAAACAATAATAACAACAAGAAAACTGTAGCTAAAAATGAAACAACATTTTTATTTTTCTGTTCGGTTTCCTTTGGTCTGTCCTTCTTTTTTCTTTCCAGTCTATTAAAACATCAGGACTACGTATGTATGAGTGTATGTGTGTATGCATTTTGTGGTTCTTGTGTTGGGAGGTGGGTAGGTGACAAAATGAATTATTATGCATGCAATTAAAAGTGTGTTAATCCAAATGGGAGCTCGCAACGCCCCTTACAAATTACGTCAAAATCACCCTCTCCTCGGAATCAATCTCTACTACTTCACTGGTCATTAACCTGGATTTCCGACAGGGGAAGCGATTTCTGTCCCCGTTCGCGATCTAAGTGCAGTGTACTCAAGGGTAACCCTTCTTCGCTCATGCACTCCGTTGTCATTGTACTCGCGCCGTCCAATTTCTCCCTACGTCTTCCTCACGCCCTTTTGTCTTTTCTGCAAAAGCTAACAATATTATTTACGTGTACAATTCTCACTAACATCGGTCAAGCCCTATCGTGCCCGTGTCTAGTTCTACCTTTTAACGTGAATTTTCACTTCCTGCCGGGGTTAATCGAAACTTCAATCTTTTTAAAGCTAATAGCTTATTACCATTTGGTTATGCAACACATCTTAACACATTATAATACTTTCGATGGGGTCTATCGGTAATCTCAAACGATTTGGTAATTCGGCCTGTATCTGTAACAGCGCCTCTCTTAATCTGCCGAGGTGATTATATTCGGCGACAAGTGTCTTTAGGATAGCGTATCAAACTCTGCACCTGGTGCACTCACTCGTCAATGTAAACAACTGAAATTCTCTTGGTACGGACCTGTCTGGTTCGCATACCGTCACTGTCATTGCGTCGGCCACCTCGGTCAGTTTCTCTTCGTTCCCTTCTCTGGGAAAACAATTCTCTCAGACTAACATCTTCTTGGCTCACTTCGGCCCGGTGACATTCGATATCGATGCGCCTTCTCTGGCTGCATGGGACAGTAACCCTTTAGGTTCTTCCTTATAACTACCGATGTCTTCATGATCATTCTCTCATCGCTTCCCGACACTGTCCCTAATTACACATCGAGTGCCTCTCCCAGCTACGGGGGCACTGATTTCTTCTGATTCGTCTGTATCAACACTGTCTATCTTAGATAGGATCTCATATACTTCTCTTCGCTTATCATTACTTCTGTGCGCGTTCGTAAAGCGCACCACAATCTATCATATTCAAGGTGGTTCGAACATCTGTCGATTACTTCAAATTTCTTTTGTTTTTAAAACTCACTATATATCTGCCTGGTCGTTCGGCAACAACCCATCCAGCTGCAGGTATATTACTACTTATGATCGATCATTTGGATCTAACCACGACGACCCTCCATCGGTCCCAGTTATGCATCTCTCTCTATCCTTATATGTCCGTTTATCTCGGGGGGGGGGCACTCAAAACAACTGTCCGTGCCACAACTCCCAGCACCGCACATACATGGGGGCCCTCCCTGCAAGCGGTGGAGCGAACAGATGCGACACAGAACAACCTCGGCCTCTCCCACAGGTCCCTGACTATCTTTGGCTTGGCTTTCCTAATATTCTGTGGTGGGGCGTTCTGCTCCCCTTTACCGTAACTTCATAGGTAATTCCTCTACCTTTTTGGCTTATCAATTCTCTCTCAGTCTCTTCTGGAGCTGGGCAGAGGGGTATTTTGCCGCTCTCTTCCCACTAACAGGCCTCATCTACTGACTGAGCAGTCGGGTTTAATCCGATCTCTTTCTCTACTTGGGGATTTATTGCTTCTTTCGGTGTCTCATAAACCGGCGAAAAAACCCAATCCCGTCTTCTTCCCATTTAATTTCGCTACCCTTCACTAAACTTATCATTCTGGGAGCCACCCTACTTTTTATACTCTGTGGGGTTGCCTCTGGGCACTTCCCTGGTTCTTTACCCTAGCGTCAGGTGGCACACTAAGGTTCGGAATCCTAATCCCTCACCTCTGATCTACGCTGCTGTGCACCACAGAATCTCATGTCCGAACTGACCCCACCTAGTGCAGTTCGGTCTAAACGTGCTGCGTGAGTGCCCATAATGTATGTGACACTCTGCTACTCTATGCCCCTCACCCCTACAGGTCCAGCAGACTGATACTTGTCTGGCCGGTACGGGCTTATAGTACTCATTTTGAAGGTCCCATGCCTTCCTTCTTGGATCGGAGTCTGCCTCCCAATCCTCTCTCCATTCGGGCCCCTTTCTGGCCAATGGTCCCCCATTGTGTATAGATAATTATAACCGACAGCTTACACGCTTTTTCCAGCAAGCCCGGCGCAACTTTCACAGCTGGTTTGTGTAGCCGATACCGCAGAAAATATGTACTAGTTCTTAGATCTCCACTTGTTTCTACGTAGGGCCCGATTCTCCTGATGCATATTAGTGCGCTCTAAAGGGGCAGATTGCGTCGGCTACAATCACTGTTTCACATCCGTCCGCCTTTTATTTTGTGTCATTTGCAAGCAATTGACATCTCCCAGACTGTCACTCCTTCCCCACACACAGAGAGAACAACAGGTAACACAATCAAACAATAATAACAACAAGAAAACTGTAGCTAAAAATGAAACAACTTTTTTATTTTTCTGTTCGGTTTCCTTTGGTCTGTCCTTCTTTTTTCTTTCCAGTCTATTAAAACATCAGGACTACGTATGTATGAGTGTATGTGTGTATGCATTTTGTGGTTCTTGTGTTGGGAGGTGGGTAGGTGACAAAATGAATTATTATGCATGCAATTAAAAGTGTGTTAATCCAAATGGGAGCTCGCAACGCCCCTTACAAATTACGTCAAAATCACCCTCCCCTCGGAATCAATCTCTACTACTTCACTGGTCATTAACCTGGATTTCCGACAGGGGAAGCGATTTCTGTCCCCGTTCGCGATCTAAGTGCAGTGTACTCAAGGGTAACCCTTCTTCGCTCATGCACTCCGTTGTCATTGTACTCGCGCCGTCCAATTTCTCCCTACGTCTTCCTCACGCCCTTTTGTCTTTTCTGCAAAAGCTAACAACATTATTTACGTGTACAATTCTCACTAACATCGGTCAAGCCCTATCGTGCCCGTGTCTAGTTCTACCTTTTAACGTGAATTTTCACTTCCTGCCGGGGTTAATCGAAACTTCAATTTTTTTAAAGCTATTACCATTTGGTTATGCAACACATCTTAACACATTATAATACTTTCGATGGGGTCTATCGGTAATCTCAAACGATTTGGTAATTCGGCCTGTATCTGTAACAGCGCCTCTCTTAATCTGCCGAGGTGATTATATTCGGCGACAAGTGTCTTTAGGATAGCGTATCAAACTCTGCACCTGGTGCACTCACTCGTCAATGTAAACAACTGAAATTCTCTTGGTACGGACCTGTCTGGTTCGCATACCGTCACTGTCATTGCGTCGGCCACCTCGGTCAGTTTCTCTTCGTTCCCTTCTCTGGGAAAACAATTCTCTCAGACTAACATCTTCTTGGCTCACTTCGGCCCGGTGACATTCGATATCGATGCGCCTTCTCTGGCTGCATGGGACAGTAACCCTTTAGGTTCTTCCTTATAACTACCGATGTCTTCATGATCATTCTCTCATCGCTTCCCGACACTGTCCCTAATTACACATCGAGTGCCTCTCCCAGCTACGGGGGCACTGATTTCTTCTGATTCGTCTGTATCAACACTGTCTATCTTAGATAGGATCTCATATCCTTCTCTTCGCTTATCATTACTTCTGTGCGCGTTCGTAAAGCGCACCACAATCTATCATATTCAAGGTGGTTCGAACATCTGTCGATTACTTCAAATTTCTTTTTTTTTTAAAACTCACTATATATCTGCCTGGTCGTTCGGCAACAACCCATCCAGCTGCAGGTATATTACTACTTATGATCGATCATTTGAATCTAACCACGACGACCCTCCATCGGTCCCAGTTATGCATCTCTCTCTATCCTTATATGTCCGTTTATCTCGGGGGGGGGGCACTCAAAACAACTGTCCGTACCACAACTCCCAGCACCGCACATACATGGGGGCCTTCCCTGCAAGCAGTGGAGCGAACAGATGCGACACAGAACAACCTCGGCCTCTCCCACAGGTCCCTGACTATCTTTGGCGTGGCTTTCCTAATATTCTGTGGTGGGGCGTTCTGCTCCCCTTTACCGTAACTTCATAGGTAATTCCTCTACCTTTTTGGCTTATCAATTCTCTCTCAGTCTCTTCTGGAGCTGGGCAGAGGGGTATTTTGCCGCTCTCTTCCCACTAACAGGCCTCATCTACTGACTGAGCAGTCGGGTTTAATCCGATCTCTTTCTCTACTTGGGGATTTATTGCTTCTTTCGGTGTCTCATAAACCGGCGAAAAAACCCAATCCCGTCTTCTTCCCATTTAATTTCGCTACCCTTCACTAAACTTATCATTCTGGGAGCCACCCTACTTTTTATACTCTGTGGGGTTGCCTCTGGGCACTTCCCTGGTTCTTTACCCTAGCGTCAGGTGGCACACTAAGGTTCGGAATCCTAATCCCTCACCTCTGATCTACGCTGCTGTGCACCACAGAATCTCATGTCCGAACTGACCCCACCTAGTGCAGTTCGGTCTAAACGTGCTGCGTGAGTGCCCATAATGTATGTGACACTCTGCTACTCTATGCCCCTCACCCCTACAGGTCCAGCAGACTGATACTTGTCTGGCCGGTGCGGGCTTATAGTACTCATTTTGAAGGTCCCATGCCTTTCTTTCTTGGATCGGAGTCTGCCTCCCAATCCTCTCTCCATTCGGGCCCTTTTCTGGCCAATGGTCCCCCATTGTGTATAGATAATTATAACCGACAGCTTACACGCTTTTTCCAGCCAGCCCGGCGCAACTTTCACAGCTGGTTTGTGTAGCCGATACCGCAGAAAATATGTACTAGTTCTTAGATCTCCACTTGTTTCTACGTAGGGCCCGATTCTCCTGGTGAGTATTAGTGCGCCCTAAAGGGGCAGATTACGTCGGTTACAATCACTGTTTCACATCTCTATCTCTCTCTATCTCTCACTTACTAGCTGGCTATATGTCCATCTATCGACTGTAATTTATTTCCTTCTTATCCGACACCGAATTATTTGTTATTGTGTTTAATTAACGTACGATGTCGCTTGGATGCGGATAACATATAGTATACGTTGAGGTTAGCCTAAGGCCAAATAACTATGAATATGTGTTCATGTCTAGGTATTTGAAAATTAATAGAAAATACTGATTTAATCTATGATTGTATTATTATTTACTGAGAGTTGGCAGTGTAGTATAACTTACATTGTCATTGGCAGTCATCCAAATATTAACCTCCTCTTTTTTTAATTTGCTGGAGGCATATATCCAAGGTATTACATCCTCCTTTGGCGGATGGTTAATGTAGTATCTTTTCTGTCATCATAAGACCATGTTCCCAGGTATTACTTCTTACGTTTTGCGTGGTGTGAAAGAATAATGTACTATATATAATGCGGTTCCGTTTCGTTTCAGGGGAAATATCCTCCCAGGTAGTGTATTCTCTATTTTGGATGAGTATTGTAGTATAAGTTATGTTGTAATGATAACATCCTACCACGCATTGTTAAGTGTACGAAGTTCGTTCAGCATGACATCCTCCCTGACTAGCAAAAATAAGACATCGAGAAGAACAGATGTATATATATATATATATATATATATATATATATATATATATATATATATATATATTGAAAATGAAAAAAAAAGTGATACATTCATCAGCGTTTCGTCTTCATTTAAAGGCTTTCCTCAGATGATTTATTTGAAGAAAGCACATACAGGTAAAATATTTGTGAGTAGGTGGTGTGTTTGTAACGAGAAAAGAATTGGTTTTCCAACGTAGAATGCAGTGCGATTATAACGTCAACAAAATGTGTTGTGCTTTTTCGAACGTAACATCGCTGTTAGTATTTAAAATGTGTGATGTGTTTACGAAATAAAATGAGGTTTTACTTGTGTTATATATCTATACATATATATATATATGTATATACATTTAAATACACGCGTATTATAATATAAAAAAAGGTTAGGTATAATGGATAATTCGTATGCAGTTTATTTGTTTTCAAACCTTAAAATGCCAACGAAAATGCAAGCAACGAAATAGTTTCCATAATTTATATATTCATTCATTTAGTTTTCTAACGCCATATAATGACCACGGTGTTTCTGGATCTGAGAAGCAAGCATGTTTCTGAAACTCGTTTTCAAAGCAATCTCAGGTATTTGGCCTGTTGGCTATTTGATTTGCAATCCACGTTTAACGGGTTTCAAGGATAATTAATTCTCGACCCATGCTGGGATATCGCTTCATTGCATCCTGATCAGGGTTTCTTTAAATTGTGCAATCAGGCGACTAAAAATATGGGACGCTTTCTGATGAACACATATCTACAGTAACGAAGTAAATATGATTAACGAAATTAAACCATCAGAAAAGATATTAGGAAATATAATTTCCAAAATAAGAAATGAATGTATATATATATATATATATATATATATATATATATATATATATATATATATAGCTGGACGACAAATCTCTCATACACACATACACACACAAACTCACACACATACATATATATATATATATATATATATATATATATATATATATATATATATATGTGAGTTTGTGTGTGTGTATGGGTATGTGTGTATGAGAGATTTGTCGTCCAGGTTTAGAATCTAGTAGTGGGTAAACTTATTACGTCTAAAGACAACTAAATAACGAATCTGGTTATAACTGTATTTTACACACACACATACCTATGTTATGTGTGTTGTTGTTTTTCAGAAAACCATACTGGGGAAGTCTTATAATAAAAGCGTAACGTTAATGAATACATGAATAATATTTTTTGTTTTTTCTTTTTCCAATTTTCATATATATATATATATATATATATATATATATATATATATATATATATATGTATGTATATATATATATATATATTTTGTTTTTTTTAATGTATTTGGGACCGATTATTTGCTTGTTGGCTTGGTGGAAGAAATAATGAACGAGCTACTTTTCTAAGACTTTTCTAGGACTCTCTTTTTTATCGTTGTTCTTCCTTGTTTTTTAATTTTGACTTTTATTTTTATTTTTATTTTATTTATTTATTTTTTTCCTCTTCTCTTCTTAAGTGACCTAAACTATTGCAACGCCACATTGTGTATTGTCGGCAGTTGAAACCAGTATTCCAGACATTTAATTTCCCTGATGATCTGCCAAGCAAGTAACTGCTTGGTAGTGAAACACGTGTAGGAAAAGACATTTAATTTGAATAAATAATATTTGTAAGAAAAAATATATTTAATGGTGATCATTTGTGTCCTGAAAGGAATGCTTTGGTAAGCCTTCATAAAATAACATATATATATATGCATATATATATATATATATATATATATATATATATATATATATATATATATATAAATAGAAAAGAAACGCCTGCCCCTATATTATTTATGTATCCATCAACGTTTCGTCTTTATTGTATACTTCCTCAGGGTGAGGAAACATGCAGTAACATCATACAGTTATTAATTGTTATTAGTTTAAAATTGTTCGAGTTTCATCATGGCTGTGGATGAGGAAAGCTACAAATAAAAAAAAATGGCTGTTTAGCTAAATCCGTTATCTGCAGCAGTTCAAGGGAAAAAGAGAAAATGTGGTGACAGTGGTGACAGCTTGGAGTTATTGATGCCCATATACATTTTAAGTTTAGAGTGCATGTCTGGGTCTAAATATGTCAGAGCCGAGCTTCGCCAAGGTGATGGGGCAGTCTTAAATATTCTCATGCTTCGAATTAAAAAAGAAAAGAAGAAACAAAATAAATAACAAACAATAATATTTGTTACTTGAATGTAAAAGCGTGGAGATGTTTACTATTTTGATACGCGCATTCTGATTAAAAACGAAAAGTTGTGGAATAAGGATAGAGGGAGTACATCATACTTATGAGTTTATTTATCCAAGTGTTAGTGTACCATTTAGCATTATTTATTTGATTACTTTATTTGTGCCTAATCAAATAATCAAGCATTGTTTTGCAATATGTAGGAGTGTGTGAAGGAGAGCTGGAAATAATATAACACGTTTATTTATTCATGTATGAATATGTTTACTTATATTTACTTAGTTCATAAGATGTGTATTATTCATTGACTAATAATTATTAAAATATTAATGATCATATAAGATTATGTATATGCAATATGTGAATATACGTAAAAAAACAAAGGACAGAATACTAAGTTGTTTCTTAATTTGTGTGTGAATGTATTTGTTTATTCCCGTTTATTTAATTGTTAGTGTAATATTAATGAACTAAATAGCATTAGCATAGTTATGAGCATAAAACTAGATGCATATGCAATATGTATGTATAAGTGTGAAGGGCGATTAAAATAAGTTCATTTATTTATATGTTAGTGCTTAATTTATTCCGATTTATTTAGTTGTTTGTGTATATTTATTAATAGAAGATGTAGTATAAAATAGTTAGCTAGATTCTGATGTTAGCAGACTCTTAAATACGCCTTTCTCTTACGTTGCAACTCACTACCACTCATGTCATTTTGAACAGGCTAAACTCCTTAAATTACTATCTAATAAATTTCGACGTTGACTCCTTGAAGTGACACTCACCACAAACTCCGACACCATCAAACAACGAAATCGTTTCTATAATTTATCTCCGTTAATTTGAAAACTCATTATGGTGAAACAAAAGTTAACATCAAAGCCTGGATAACCATCCCATACTAAAGTGCACTATTGTACATGGTTTATATGGAGTGTCTGAAGAAACCGTAATCTACGAAGAAAGATGTTACTGATTATAATTTTCTGTCAAAACTGACATCATTGACGGGTGCATATATATTACTCTACTGTCAATTGCGAGTTTGTTAGCGCATTATAGTTTGCACTTGACACTCATGATAACATTTGGTTTCGGCCGCGGTTTCGGCATTCAAAATCGGCATGATAATCTTGCTACGCCAGGTCTTACTAAAAGGTACACATGCAACGGAATGACTGTATGATGGTGACTATTACATCTCTCTCTATATATAAACTGTGTTTCTCTCTTTATTGCAGATCATAATATTGTTAATAACTTCAATAATATTAATCGCACAAGTTTGAAATTTTGCACACTGAAAGAGTGCTCCTAAGTAGGTAAGATACCAAAGTATTTTGTAAATCTATACTATATTTCTAAAGTTATAGACATTTATGCATTTGTTAGCCATTTTTACTGTTTATAGCTTCATTGAAGGTTTGTAAAAAATCCCAAAAATCGACGTTAGACTGCTACTGAAGGGCAAATCGTTGTAGCTGGCCTTCCAGAAGGACTGACACATCTGGATTTAGCCAAGGAACTGGGAAGGTATAAGAGAACCTTGGTTTCTTTTATGGAGAATATATATATATTGAAGAGCTGTGAAACAGCTAAATAGTCTATATGTGGATGACTATATAAATCTGCCTTTCTTGGTAGAGCTTATTTTTAAGGATACCGCTAACTGTCATTAGATTAAAGGCATAGGTCATTGGGTAAAACCTATTCGAGCTCCCGGCACTTGACAATGTTTACATTGTGATATCATTTACATGCAGTCAGTGTCGTATGATAGCGCAGGTGTAGAGGTCCCGATTGTCAGCTCGACCGTTGGGTGTGAATTCCGGTGTGAGGCACTAGCTAGACTTCTTACATTTAAGAGCTATGATACAGCGAAACAGTATATATGTGGATAACTATATCTATCTATCTATCTCTCCCTCTATCTCTCTCTCTATATATATATATATAAATATATATATATATATATGTGTACGCTAACTGATCTACGTTTTATATATGACGCATAGTTTATTTATATTAGTGTATTTATGCGTATTTTCTTCGTATCTCACTATTCTTATATGACCGTTGCATAATGGGCAGTCGTTGTACATATTCCGTATCTCTGAACTCTTTTCTCGCGTATAATGGTATTGCAATGTATTTCAAATAGTTCTATTAAATTAGGTGTGTATCAAGTTACAGTGGAAGACACACAGTAACAATTGCACATGCATTTACAACTGGTTTTATGTATGAGACTAATGTTGTGTGGCACCCGGATATATATGCATATTGTTTAAATGCATAACGTGTATGTTGTCAGTGAAAGTTATACTTCATGGAAAGCAGTTATTCAATACGAATGTGTATTTATAAGCCTCTTGAGTGTGCATAAATAATGATGTTATACTAATAACTAGTATTCTGATTTTATATTTTGTTTAGCTCATATATCTCGAAGTTTGCACGCCTTTTATTGGAACTGGTTTCGAAAACATAAAAAGGCATATTATTAAACAATTTTTAATCACAGCACTAGGAAACATGTGGGAATCCAATTTTATATGAACATTTGCAGAACACCCTTAAAATAAAAGTCGATATTGCAATTTGTTATGAAGAATATAGTTGAGGTATAAGCTCTCAGGGTAAACATGTTATGTTAGAGTTTTATCTAGTATGACCACGTTAAATGTTGTATATTCTTTTCATATAAACGAACCGTTATCAGGGAAGGTCAAAGACGAGCTAACATCAACAAAACATGGACATTATTAAGTATCATTTTTTATTAATTATGCTAATAACATTAATCAATTGGCATGAAAGGCAATTGTATACTTTACCAATGATATATAAGGAGAAAATCGATAAATATTCATGATTTAATAAACACAAAATTGTTTTACTATTATACCTAAAACAGAATGTATTCGTGACTTTCAAAACATACCCAAGTACATTATTCCACATTTAGACCTCGAACTCAGTATAAAATAAATAATTAACAAGGGTGCATTGAGTACTACATCTCATATAGCTTGGTATGTAATTCTAATGAAACGGACACGGGGGCATATGCGAATCACCTTTTGCGTCTAGAAGAACATGTGTCAATCTTCTGCTAGCACTGGCACAAAAAAAATACAATCTTTATTTCATCTTTCGTAGTTTATCTATGTTTATATACATCTAGCTTGCTTATCTGTTACTTCGCTTACGGGAGATGTAAGTGTGGACCCGATATATTACATAATTTCGGAAAAATATCCTCTCATATCGTATTGTTTGCCGGTTGTAAGTATTTGCATATGTGTGTTTGTGAGCATATTTTAGTTAGTGTGTGGGATCTTGATTTAGTTTTTGTGTGTGATTAATACTAAAATACATACACATGTGTGTGTATGTATATGTGTAGGGTTTTACCTGTCTGTGTTAATATGTTAGTGCATAGGTATGCTAATGCATGAGTGTGATAACCTATAAATATATATATATATATATATATATATATATATATATATATGTGTGTGTGTATATATACATATATATATATATATATATATATACACGAATATATGCGTGCATATATGTGTATACATATATAGGTGTGGGTTTGTATGTATGCGCATGTACATGCGTATACGTATATATATATATATATATATATATATATATATATATATATATATATATTGACATACATATATATAAATACATAAATGTATTATTTTCTTTGCGTACACTTATATCGAGCTGTTTTATTTTAAGAATTAATATTGTACATTGCAGACGTTACCAGATGGAGAAAACATGGCGATTTATATAAATGACTTAATATATTACGTGCATCATTAATTTTATAATAAACTGCTGAGAAAATATGTTAACCTTTTAAGATGGGTTAATCTTATATATAAAATTAAGTAAATCGGATTCAGCAAAATACTTTAGATTACTTTAGAAAATGGCAGATCACTATTTTAATTTTGACTTACGATATGTGTATTTATGTTTCATTAAAATATGTGGTTTACATTACAACTACAAGTTGTCTTACTTTCTTCTTTAAGTGGGAACAGCAGTAAAGGGAAGTGTTTCTTTTTAATTCTAAATTATTCTTCCTGTGTTCCATTCTACATATACACTTATATATGTTTTTTTAATAATATTAACCTACTAATATATTTAAAAAGTATATCTTATAATGATAAGTAACATATATTCTGGGCAAACATATGTACATTGTTTTTTTCTTTAAAATGATAAGAGACACTGACTTCTAATCGTGAGGATTGCTGAGTTTATTATTATGTATTCAACACATTAATACCTAAAAGTATGTATAAAGGGTTATACTCAATTTTTCTCGTTTTGCAGATATAGCAATGGCCGTCTGAACAAGATAATTACCTATTTTGTCATGAACCAATAACGACAAATATGAACACATGACAATACTACCAGAAAAATTCCAATGCATAATATTCGCAGATAATACCACACTTTTCACAAACTGCATTATTGTTACACAATACATACAATAATGTGTAGCCCGTTTACGTTGGCGAACATTACAACTATTAAAGAATATCTATCGGCCAGAGCCCATTTTTATAACTCATGTAAACATCTGAAAGTATACATTAAATGTATCTGCAAAAATATCTTACATTAAAATATACAATGGTCTAATAAGATCCATTTTCATAATAAAATGTTTTTCTGGATACTTTTATGTGTGCATCGCTGCAAGAGTCAGATTCCCCTCGTCAGTCTCGATATGCGGATAATTTCATATGTCCTACAACTGATATTAACATTGATATACTAAAATATATAATTTCATATGTCCTACAACCGATATTAACATTTATATACTAAAATATATTATTTTATACGTCCTACAATCGATATTAACATTGATATACTAAAATATATAATTTCATATGTCCTACAATCGATATTAACATTGATATACTAAAATATATAATTTCATATGTCCTACAATCGATATTAACATTGATATACAAAAATATATAATTTCATATGTCCTACAATCGATATTAACATTGATATACAAAAATATATAATTTCATATGTCCTACAATCGATATTAACATTGATATACAAAAATATATAATTTCATATGTCCTACAATCGATATTAACAATGATATACTAAAATATATAATTTCATATGTCCTACAACCGATATTAACATTTATATACTAAAATATATTATTTTATACGTCCTACAATCGATATTAACATTGATATACTAAAATATATAATTTCATATGTCCTACAATCGATATTAACAATGATATACTAAAATATATAATTTCATATGTCCTACAACCGATATTAACATTTATATACTAAAATATATAATTTTATACGTCCTACAATCGATATTAACATTTATATACTAAAATATATTATTTTATACGTCCTACAATCGATATTAACATTGATATACTAACATATATAATTTCATACGTCCTACAACCGATATTAACATTTATATACTAAAATATATAATTTCATATGTCCTACAATCGATATTAACATTTATATACTAAAATATATAATTTCATATGTCCTACAACCGATATTAACATTTATATACTAAAATATATAATTTCATACGTCCTACAACCGATATTAACATTTATATACTAAAATATATAATTTTATACGTCCTAGAATCGATATTAACATTGATATACTAAAATATATAATTTCATATGTCCTACAACCTAAATTAACATTGATATACTAAAATATATAATTTTATACGTCCTACAATCGATATTAACATTGACGAAATATATTTATGTCCGGGTGAACTTAAAAATATGTACTTGATTGCTAATAGCTTCAAATACGTATTTCTCTTTGGATATAATTTTACAAATTCTCCTTACTTATGACATACACGTTTTTAAATTTAATTGTGTTAATTTTTTGGGCAACAAAATAATGACTGAAATCAGTTTAGTTCTGAATATATTGACTTTAACGGATTAATTTAAACGGTTACATTTCTCGCCGCAGATGTTTGTAGGAGTTTCGATTGCATACAACTGCCAGTGGGAGTTGATTTTAACTTCATGCCAATACAGTATTGTCGTGGCAAATACGCCAAAGCGGTGGCCCGAACATCTACTAATCTGTTAGGATACTAGTAATTATCCTTACAATAAAAAAGACAGCTCCGAATATATTTGATTATTTTTTTTTATGTTCTTAATTACTTCAAAGGTGTTGGCGACAGATACTAACATTTTATATACTTTTTTATTCGAATAATATTTGTGTATTTTTATGGTTTAAAAGAAAAACAGTAAAATCGACGATATTCTTTTTAGTTCAGTAATTAAATTTTAGATGTTTTTGTTTTTCTGCTTGGTACCAGGAAAATAACAGAAATAGTATGTTTTTACGGCTTTACTTATATTTATATCGATTAGTGTTGTTTGTCTGCATTAAAAGGATTTGATATATAGATGACACGTAGTTATATATGACTTTACGATCTAATAATCTGGCAGTAAAATAATAAATAATCCGCATCATAATATATGCCATCGGTTGCGCGATACACAGGAGCACCCGAGTTATAGCCAATATGCTAACGCCACTAAGGGCCACTAACCGTACATCCCACATAAAAGAATCCGGTGAGTTATTAAACAAACTTCGAAAAAGGTAGCAATGTACTAAATAAAACTAAAAACGGCTTAGATGGAATATGTTTATATGCCAATGTTTCCGTGAAGATATGTTTAAGTTTACTTCATATACACATTACAAATACATATAGACTTCACGGTTTCTTCCCTAATAGAAATAATAAGAATAATCATTGACATGGCTTATTTTCAATTGAACAATAATTTCTAAAAACATTTTTGAACCATGTACGATTAACCGCTTTAGTGAGTACTCGCCATGCTTATTATTAGAATTCATAGACTCTACGCTACTAAAATAAAGATCCCCCCAAATACTAAATACTTTAGATATATTGATGACATTTACATTTTTATTCATGAAAACACACAAATATACATTCTTGAGATAAAATGTAACGCAGTCTTACCCTCCATAAAGTTTAACAGTTAAACAGAAAAACAGAATTCGATTCCATTTCAGGACATACTTATAATGACATTCAACAATAATCTATTCTCATAAGTAATTACACACACAAATGACTACACACATTTTTTCTCACAACAACATAACAAAATCAAAATCGGTATGATAATCCGTTTTTTTCAACGTGCACTCATAATTAATAGTCATATATTCTAGGAGAAATTTTCAAACACATAACAAATGAACTTAACACATTGCAATTCCCCACATATTTTAAATAAAATTCAAATAAAACATTCCTATAAATATTTTCCTAAAGCAATAAATAAAAATCGTATACATCAGAACACTTCTCTTGTAGACAGAAGCCTATTTTACTTAGGCACGCGTATAATACATTGATTTACAAGATTCTAAATCAACTAGAAATTCAAACAATAGAAACTACATAAAACAACTATAAACAAGCATTTTTTTTCGTAGAATCCCACATCTAATGCAAGTATAGAACTGTCGAATCTAATAATTGGCATCAGGTATACCATAGGAAAAACTCAACGGGTGCTAAAAAGAAAAAGATTGATTAACATAAAAGAGAGATAAAAAATGCTCAATACACTAATGTCTAATGCATTACAATATAGGATTTGTTTCTCTTTAAACAAGCGAACCCATTAAATCCATTGTACATAAATCTCGACAATGACTTCTAAAATCAGCACTCATTATACACTCTAACACAGGTACATAAAGTAACGGCTTCTACAGCGTATCCCTTTAATCAGCGAATACTACAAACCGAACATAACTGGAATTGAGACACATGCTAGCTTTTTAAAATTATATTCCTACATTAAATCGATATTATATCATAATTAAAAAAAAAAACACTCGTACTATTTCATAATTCCACCACTCTTTTTAAATTCTTGTAGATATTGTTCGTTCGGAAAAAAGAACAAACAACCAACAAATAAACATACTAATCACGTCACAAAAACATCACGTACTTTGAAATATTGCGTAATAGAAATTGAAAAAAGAAAACGAAAAAATATGATATAGGTATCTGTTACCGTTTCCTCTTGATTATAAGACTTTCTCACACAAAACATGACGCAAGTACAAAATGTTTTCGCAGCCGGCCTACAACCTGCGAACGTTTTTGAAAAATTATGTTTTGTGGTTTTCCTTTTTCAAATATTAACTATAAATGCTTACAGACGCAAGCGTTTCAAGCTAATTGCTCTCATCAGTACAGGGAAATTACAATTTCAGACGGTCAGGAGGCGCGAACCAGGTTCACAGAGTTAATCATGAATGTGCAAGCAGTCGTCATATCCACTCGGCCAACGGAAAATGTCACGTGATTAAGGAAAATTTAAATATATAAGTACCTAGAAGCGGGCACATATAGAATACTATTCGAGAGTGTTCGACGAATGTATTTGGAACTTTGCATTAAGGCTTTTTTACAGTCTATTTTTAACATTCCCGAGAGTGCTAAACTTAAATTTATTAAAGGGCTTAATATACTGTTTATAAACAAGTATTAAAATAGTAATACCTACAGACGCTAGAGTGTCAAGCTTATTGCTCTCATCAGTTGAGGAAAGTAACAATTTCAGACGGTCAGGAACCCGATTCACAGAGTCAGCCTTGAATCATCTAAATGTGCGTGTTTTTGTCTATGAAAATTTGAATGAGTTTAATGCCTTATTTATTAATGATTTTCTAATATATGAATTTATATATTACATATACGATTAAGCTATACGCAACCGTATGACGTAAATGCGGCGGTGTTAGGTTGACTGCTAAGTGAAGATTCTAAAATATATCTAAACTGAAACGAAATGTACTTTCTATAAGAGAGTATTTACATATGAATCTGATGTATAACGTTGAAAACATGTATATTTTGTAGTGTGAATTAGAATATATAGGAGAAAATGTATGTTGACCTGTTTTAATTTAATACAGTTTTCTTTTCAAAAAATACTTATGCCATTCACAATGATATGCCCATTATATAAAGTTACATATATTTGTTTCAGATGTATTGACTTCATTTAGTAAAATACTATCATAAAATACATAACTAATAGAACTTGTTTTTGTTTTTAAAAAATTAAATATGGTTTACAAAAAAAAGTATTATGGCAGTCTGATTAGGAAATACTTACATTTTAAAAGATGAATGTATGGATGTATATCTGTAATTGCCATCCCTTTTAGTAATTACGTAATCCAACAAAATCTTTTACAATAGTTCTTGCGTGGCGAAACAAAATCTGAGTACTAACGTCTCTAAAAAGCTAATAAAAACTTTGTTGAAAAATATTTAAACTATAATTGAACCGTTGCCAAAAAAAAAGCAAACTAAACAGAATTCTGCTGTTTTAGGTGCAAAAATATCCAAGAAATACATATAACATAGTTTTAAAAAGAAGAACATACATTAAACATTAGAGTAGTGCGTATCACTTTTACTTTGAAAGTGTTAATGTGCACTCTCTGCTTCATCTGATAACATTTAAAAAGAACGAGTGAACATATTTTTTTATCAAAATCGTTTTATGTTGTTTTTATCATTAGAAGGTTGTTATTGGCATAAATCGACAATGAAACTTTACATCAACGACACTTATCTCTATATAAACTAGTTCAGCCGAATCCTGGACTTGACCACGATCCCATTTTTTTCAATCAACGCGTCTGTATAACTAAATGATACCAAATTGAGGGTTTGTACGGAACACAAAATTAGCAATCTTCACTCATACATAAGGTAAGTGTAAAAGTAAATTAAAAGCAAAGTTATCATCACAATCAAAACCAGCATCATCATCATCATCAGCAGCAGCAGCAGCAGCAGCAGCAACATAATCAGCCTCATGTAAATTCACTAATAATTTATTTAAATATCGAAAATTAGTTTTTATCATTCGATATAAAGTTGTATCTAAAACCGATATAAGTAGAGACACTGAAATCGATATTATTCTTATTGAAATGAGCAATTCGGTTACGTCAAATAATAATAGGTTTGTTATGGCTACACTATTTAGTAGATAGTTTACTAGTTGCTTCAATTTAAATGGCTAAATTAAAGCATCTATGTTTCCTTGTGAAAGATATTGTGTAAATTACTAAAAATATAGTAAATCATTTTTAAAGTGATTTATAAGTTAAGGATTGTTGTTGATTCTTTTATTTTTACTTGATTATATACGTTATTCGATTTTGCTTGTTGTTATTCTTGTTTCCCACTTTTATTGGCACACTCACTTCTTTACTTTCTCAAATATACGGTTGACTTATATAACATATTCGATAACATTAAATCACAATAAAGTTTACTTATGATAAAACGTGAAGCAATTCCTGAATAAGTAAACCTGATGGAACTCGTGGCGTGTATTTATTTCCTCTCATTTGCTAGTCGAAGAACATTTACTACTTCATTAATTATATTAATGGCTGCGTTTATTTCACTTGTACACAGAGTTACAACTAAATAAAATGCGATATTACGAAATCTTTATTTCATATTTACATTATGTTCAGGCCGGGTTCATGCAAAGTATGTTTTATCACATGCGACAAGCTAAAAGTAATTGATATTTCATCATCGAACTCATAAACTAAAAATTAGAAAGATGAACGTATATATATATATACATACATATATATATATATATATATATATATATATATATATATATATATATTCAATCATATATACCGACAGAGTTCTTTGATATATTTATAAAACACAATGTTATAAATACAATATATATGTATACACATGTATAGAGAGAGATGGAGGAATGAGACTGATAAAGAAGTATGAGGGATAAAAGTACAATATTATAAATGCAGATATGGTAATACAAATATTGCCATTAGTTTGTCTTTGGATTTTATTCGCTGCTTATACATGACCGTGAAACAGATTCCATAAACAGTGGGTTCATATATGCATAAATAGGTTGGGATAAACCAATATATACAAGCTAAAACCTGTCATCAATCTTTATGATGGCTTTAAATCGGTAATAAAAAGCTGTGCTAAGTCAAACAATGATTATTTCCTTACGTAGACAGCTTAAACTCTATCCTCTGCGCAAGCTTCTATACTTGATTGGAAAGACACTTAATTTCCTTCAAATACATTTTTGTAAACATTCTATTTGATAATCGTTCATATAAACCTGCTATTTTTTCACTATATCCGTTATCCTTCTGTAAACTCATGTACAAAGTCACGTAATAGTCATGTACATCACCCACATTGATCTACATATACCATATTATGTTCTCATTATTTCTCGTGTAGGTCTTTCACAGAAAAACATTATCACTAGCAGTACTACTCTGTCTACACTCTGTCTACACTCTATAAACTCATATTCATTTTGACCTATGGATGAAAGAAAAGGGAATGTAGTAATGTGTGTGTATATAAGCACGGGTGTACGGATCATTGTGAGCTGTGTAATACTTAACTGGACCAGAGCAAACACATATCTTAACAACCCACTCTTCTTCTTCATTTCCTCTCATACAACGAAAACGATTTGCAAGAATATGTTTCTATCCGTCTTAGATCATTTTCTAATATGGCCCGATGAAGCTGGATCTAAAACGAGATCGCAGCTGAAAGAAATAGAACTAATCGTATAGATGGGTAAGGGAAAGTATGATTCATGCGTGTGTAAAAAGGATATGTGGTTATATATATATATATATATATATATATATATATATATATAATATTTGTTTTGCTTATGATCTATGTACGTATACTTTCGTCCTTTATTATCGGGACTCATCAGCATAGAGATATGACTATTCACTGATGACCAATTCTGAATAGCGAATAAACATTGATAACTTATACACTTAATCTGCCGGCTTGACGTCATGAAACGTTCTACTTAATGAGAGCAACGATTCACATATAGCTAGCGGTATCATGCTGTGTTAATACTGCACTCACTTTTAAGACAGGTTTTGTAGGAGCTAAAAATAATAAATACATATATGTATATATATATATGTATATATATATATATATGTATATATATATATATATATATATATCTAAATATAAATGAAGAAAGAGAGAAAAAGAGGTGCGAATGACAAATCTATTTCATCTTCGATTGTTCAATGCAAAGTTTTCCTGATCAAAACATGAGTATTTATCTTTCCTTAGGCCAGGCTTTTCTAAGATTAAAATAGTATTATCAGAGGAAGTACATAGATAGATATGTTGGCCAGGGAATTGCTAAAATTCAAAATTTGAAAGAAAAAAAAAGAAACAACATAATGTAATGGAAAGTAAATGTGTGTGCACAAAAAAGTTATCAAAATATAGGGCCTGTCCAGTTGTGGAAATTTCCGTAGACAAAGTTTCCGGTGACGAAAGATATTAAGCTCGAAAAAGGCGATTTCGTTGAGACTCCGTTGGAAATTGTCAAAATGTAGAAAATCCAACAGAATGATTTTCAGCTCAACCGTAGATAAACAAGCGCTTATTGAGATATAAGTTGGAGAATAAGGACCATTTTAAAATACGCCAGACATGACAGACTTAGAGATCAAACTAATAATTTTGTCTAGAAGATCCCTATCAGAATTTGACGATATATTGTGGACTACAAATGATCCTCCCAGTAATTTCGATATTACTATAGGATTATTTGGCTTCTGCCTAGGTTTCTGACCTTGTGGGGTTGTAGTAATTAAGATAATTTAAATTTGACTTCAGATATTTACACAGTAGGCTATACAAGGACGACACACTTTTTGTATGAACATATAGATCGAGACAATACAATAATACAATTAAAATCTGCACAACTTATTTAAAAACTGTTGATTAACTATTACTATAGAACCTGAGAAAAGAACATCTAATTTCCATGACTTAACATTTGACCTAAACTCCGAAATGTTTAGCCCCTAACACAAACCAAACGTAACCCTTTTATTCGTACATAAGCTATCTACCCACAGAAAACCCATCATTAATGCAATAGCCTTCTCAGTTTCTAATTGAATTTCAGAACTATCTGCTAATACATCTATATTCGAACAAAATTCGAGTTTCCACAACAACGCACTGCTAAATTATGGTTATAATGATAAAATTAAATACAAAACGTATCATTTCGTCCATGTAAATGAACATTTTAGTGGATTCACACACAACATAGCACTACATGATTAAACGCAAATAAATACTACATTACTCAAGAAAAGCAGAACATATATAAATATGCCTACACAAACTAGCAATATTGACAAACGAGCTGAAACTCAGAAACATAGAAAAATAAAAGACTTAGAAAAAAGAATTTTATTTGTTTTAATCAAACCTATAACTGCAATATTAACTTTAATATATTTAAGGAATTCTTCAAAATTATAGATACCTGCTTAAAGCACACGCATAGATAGAGCACACTTTTAATTTAAAAAAAACTGTATTAAATATGCTACTCCACAATACCCAATTATAGCGCAAACAATCATAACCTCTTCTAACAAAAAAATAAATTTGTCAAGCAACAAGCACATTTAATACCTCCTAATAAGTAGTGTAACAACCAGAAATCCAGAGAATGCCCGTTAAACTGTAATTGCATACACAGTGACGTCACATACGCATATGCTGCAAAACAATTCCCCCAGAGTGCAATGATTCGAACTAACACCAGCATGCCAATTCACCCCTTACCTTATAGCCCAACACATCTCCGAACTCACTGGAGTAACGAAAGCATAAATAACATCCGCTACACTTACTAACAACCCCCGCTAACTAACCATAACATTAATCTCACCCCTCAGCCTCTATAATCTTAAATTAACTCTAGCCCAGAGCTCGAGCATACAAACTATAACTACTCCCAATACTACAAATAACACAAAGATCATAATAACAACCCCCATACAAAATACACACTTACATTGAGGCGAGTGCTTTTCCCATCAAGATCCTAATCTCAAACCATGTCTATTCTTCAAATACAATAACAACAATACTACTGGCACATCTTTATCTAATTTAATAGAAGACATTAACCACAAAAAAACACTAACCACTCCTGTCAATAGAAAAAATATGTATCTTACTCTCTAGGATCAGCTTTGTACATTAGAAAAATGTATGATACCTACAGCAGCTTAAAGCAAAAACTAATATTGACTCTATAAACGAACATATCTCAAATTGCACGTACAAACGAAAATTGAAATACATACATTTCATTACTCCCTCTGGCACCCCTCCTCCCAGCCAACAACTCCCTCTAATATTATACTAATTCTTTATTTTTTTAATTTGATAACTTTTTAACTCCTCACCTCTCTAACTGTACAGCTAATCATCCTAACAACATAGCGTATTTTACCGTGTGCACCTAATAACTTTATTTACCCGTAATAAATAATATAAATTAAGAACTAACATTACTTTTCTCTACTCCACTCATTTTTAATCTGCTCTACACCAACACTCTAATTCCTACATTTTTTTTCAATAATTAGCTAACCCCTCTTACATACATATCCATTGTATTCCTTATCTCTCTTTGCATACAATCTATGGACTCTGTAGACGCAGCGTTCTACCGAGAATCGTTTTTTCTCATAGATAATTCTTCCCTTAAATTGCGCCTTTTGCTTACTTCTATGATGGCTTATTCACTCCCTTAATTCTATCTGTAAGTTTAATACTCCATGTTAGCACTTTGCTTGCATAATCAACTCAATACTACTCCATAACACTTATATTAGAACTCTATTGATGCAAACATATAAACGCCTCTCCAAATCATAACATCAGTTATATATTTAAGTATATTAATTAGTCACGCCTCTAATATTTACCTAACTGGGAAATCCATGAATCTTTTAAACATTAAACTGTGAAATACTATAAATCTCCGGATAATTACATCTTAAACACGCAAATTCCAGATGCCCAACGATATGATCCCAAATTCCCAATTTGAACCTTCTGAATTATATATGATGTTGTCTAGAAATATATAGTTTAATACGGGGATAATCCACACACCAAAACTGTTTATTTATTCACTTGAAACGCTACTGTATAAGCTTATTGAAACCCAACCCAACTCCTGACTTAAATAAACTAGCAGTAATTTAATTATATTGATGCTTGCGAGTGATGAGCTGTAACTAAACAAGCCTTTCTTCTACCCCATTCCGAGAATTAGTCATAGTTTTCTTTGCTAAACATTCTCCTCCTACATCCCTAATCTCACACTCCTCTCCCACTTTTTCTGACCTCGTCTTCGACCATGAAATTCTCTCTCAGACCTTAGGTTTGATCGGAGTAACACACACTTTTCACCAGTTATTCGGCCTATTTGAAATATATACAATATTATTAACTGAATTTGTTAAAAAACTATGATCATTTGCGATCCACAAACGTATTTTAAAATACCCCTAATTCGCCAACTATTATCCTAATAAGTGCTTTTTTCTACGGTTGACCTGAACATCATTCTGTTTTATTTACTACGCTTTGACAATTTCAAACGCAGTCTCCACGAAATTTTCTTTTCAACTTTTTAACTTTCGTCACCAGACATTTTGTCAACGGACATTACCCAAACTGGACATACTCTATATGTTGATAACCTTTTTATGCACACACTTTTACTTTTCATTACTTTATATTGCATTAGTATTTTTTTCAAATTTGGATTCTTATCAATTCTCCTGCCAACTTATCCATCTATGTTATTTCTTTTTATAGTAAGATGTTTATCTTTGAAAAGTATTGCTTAAGCAAGGAACATTCATATGTTTGTATCGAATACACTTAGCATTGAACAATCGAAGATGAAATATATTTGTAATCTGCACATCTTTATCTCTCCCCTTTCATTCATCTTTATAATTGCTTCATCTTGTATATTGAGCTTAAATCATTTCACTATAGGTTCAATTCTGTAAATGTATCCTTTTAGTCTTATATTTTATTTATTTATATATGTATGTATAGTTATATATTTATATATATATATATATATGTATATATATATATATTCATATATATATATATACGTATATATATATATATTCATATGTATATATATACGTATATATATATATATATATATATATATATATATATATATATATATATATATATATATAGTAAGAAGTAACCGGATCAGAGCGAAAAAAATTGCCTACTCAGTATTCTCTTTCTGCTTCATTCCCTTCACCAATTAATGTGTTTAAATCCTTCTTAGTAAAGTTCTTACATATCCCGATGAAGCTTTATTTCGAACAGGATCACAGCTTAAAATGTATTTCAGCATAAATACAAGAAATATTTACTGTAATACAGCTCTACATGTAATTGAGCATCATTTAAACACTGTTTTTTTTTAAATTTACGTCTACGAAAAAACAATAAAATTACACCATATAAATATATTCTGTACATGTATATATGAAGCAAGATTTTGACCCCCTTTGTTGGTGTTGTTGAATCACTGTCTACTACTCATCATACGCGCCTGCCGATTCGGCGTTTATAGATTTCAATCCCTCCTAATTGTCATACGATTTGACGCCGGTCGAAGGGAAAATACACTCGAATACGTATCGGTGGTCATTTAAGAGTAAACAAAGATGCGAAGGCACTGAACAGTTAGACATGGCGCACATAAGAAATGTACGCTAGAAACTACATTTCAACTAAATTTTTTAAAACATTCAAACAACAGAGATTATTGTCACGCTCTTGCAAAAAACAAGCCAGCCTAACAAAAACAAATCAATTGCTGCCGAGCCCTAGCTCCTGTTGTGGATAACTTCATTGGTGTATGAATTGCATATACCGTTTTCAAACCTTCACACTTGTAATAGAAGCATACACACGAGGTTATATTGCGGTATGAATAGTAGAAATAAAATTCAGTTTAAACCCACAAAAATCCCACAGTAAGCATAGTCGAAATAAAAGTCGGATAAACCCGGGAAAATCGTTTAAGTTAAAACTCAAAAATGTATTAGAAGAACTAAATACTATGCAAAATAAAAACGATGTAATATTTTTTTTTAATTTCTGGATTTGATTAAAGAACACATATCTATACAAACAATTATTTTAACCCGTTTATTTTTATGACGCATTTCTTTTTAATTTTTCTTTGCATATAAATACATTTTGAAACATAATTCTGATTTGTATCAGAAGAAACGAAAAATGTAATTATAAAGAAAATTATCTTCTTTTAAATTGTAACGGTTTCATTTTTGTTGTTTTCACTGACGCGGGGAAAACCCGGAACGTTGCTATACCTTCATAAATCCTTTCGAAACTGTTCGATACCCGAGTAAATGAACTATTTTCTTCCTTTGAAAGGTCAGAGATCTGACCATATAATACGAAATTAATTAGAAGATTATTGCAAAACAAAAATCTTTCAATTCTATATAAAAAAATGCCTACAATTAATAACCTCCAATACTACAATGGATCATCAAACTATCTATAAATAGCATCCATGTCAAATGAGAAGTTTCTAAAATGTGCCCATCAATTAAAATGTTTATCCAGGCAAAATTGCCTGATAATAAAAGTGCATACAACAGAATAGTAAACTACCACCAATAGAATTATAACACATACCAAAATATAAAAAAATAGAAACCAATATCAATTCACCTAAACCATAAAATTAAAATAATTCAAATACATATGATGTATACCCTCCTCACCCCTACACTTGATCTATTATAACATATACAACCACAATACTTCGATTAACAAACTCCCCAAAACGCTCTACATTCCTACACACTACATCCCCATATAACTTAAAACAAAATATGCTCAAATTAATATAACAACGATAAGTACATACACATAATATATATGAAGGGAAATGTGAGAAATATATACGATAAATATATATATTACAAACAATATATAAACAATAAAACAATTATAAACAAACAAATTAAAAAACATATCATTTGATATCTTCTCCACTATATACACAAACTCCGAATTATTAACATCGATAAAATCATAAGAACCACGATATTATCCATCTCTCATAATCATTACAGCCGACCTGCCTTTTCAGAAGAGTCCTGTCGTCATTATAAACGAGTATTGACAGTACGTACCCGAGACAATCCACAGGTATCAGAAATAAATACAATAAGTATATAAACAGACTTTTTTCTAAACACACGATACACACTATTATAAATGGCGTCTACATTTATGGGAAACAACGAATAAAATGCTTTATTTTAAATAACTCGATACATACACGATAAAAAGAGATATCCGGAATATCCTATATCGGTAACAATATACATAACATATTGTATATACAAAATGTTAATCAAATACACTTAAACCAAATATATAAATATTAAAAAAAAAACTTAAATAAAATATATTAAAATTGAAACAAAAATTTTAAAAAATAAACAAACGATTCAGACAGCATCTAGCGAACTACTGTCAATATGTTTTACAGTTAAAATCTGAAAACGCAGAAGTTTGGCAGAGACACGGTGAAATTATTTCCTTCTATTTTGCCCGGGTTTTCTATACGATTCAAAGGTGCTAATGATTAAGCTGGACAATAACAAACGGTGTCTACTTAAGAGACCGTTTTACTAGTTCTACGAAACACGATTTCTCTAAAAAGACATTGATATTGATCGTTCATAAATAACATAATGGGAAATGAAAAAGTAAAACCAAAAATGGTATTATTTTTATATACTCATGAACGTTTCGTCTTTATTTGTAAGACTTCCTCAGGATGATAATTTTAAGAAAAATGTCATGCAAGTACATCCACAACAAAGTTCGGCGAAGACTACTGGAAAGCGCACTAATCACAGCTTCCAACACCATCAGACAACGAAAATGATTTTATAATCTATACAAATTAATAAGCAAAATTGTCCTCGCGGAACAAACACTTAACCGAGATCATGGCGAATCTATATGTTTTTTCTTTTCTCTTCGTTCTCAGTTATACTAACTTACAAGTCTGCGCATACAAACCCACACACAGCCCCCCACCAAGACATTTTCATTCACCACGAATCCAAACCTTCTAACTTAAACATTCAACACATTCTTGACATAGCCAGCTGGTCAAACACTACTACTCTCCAAAAATATCACACCTAAACACAACAAGATTTCCCCTCTCCCCCTCACACATTTTACTCTTTCGACTACTTCTTTCAACTTCTTACCCACCCACCTACTGTCAAACCACCTTCATAATTTCATCATGTCTTCAAATCATTTCTAAAACCATGACATTACTCACACACCAACATCACAGAGCCTCCCCCTCACCTCCTCTTTCCCACCCCTCTACTTCTTCACTAACAGCCATCCACATTAGGTCCGTTCACGCCTACCCCTCCACTTTTTCACTCAGAACAATCCTCATTAATCTCATTCCATGCTACTGACTTCTCTCAGCACGGACCTCGGTCCTGCGCTCCCAGTAGTGGCTACTATTGTTTTTCTCATCAACCTATCATGTAAACCCAATATTTTCACGTACTTGCATGACATTTTCCTTATAATTATCATCCTGAGGAAGTCTAACAAATAAAGACGAAACATTGATGAATATATAAAAAAAATATAATTTTTGGTTTTACCTTCTCATTTCCCATTCCGTCGGATTACCTACATGCTTCCGTTCTCATATATATATATATATATATATATATATATATATATATATACATATATATATATTATTATTTTTATTTACACGGACATGTACAAAATCTGCGACACTGGCATGTCGATGTTATCTATCAACAGTTATTATAAACTGAGATCTGATCAGGGAGAGTTAGAATCCGATCTTAACCTCAGATCATATTTGGAGAGAACTTGTCTCTCCAAATAAAACTGGATTATTACCATTATATATATATATATATATATATATATATATATATATATATATGTATATATATATATAAAATAAGATTGTAGTTTGCTTGAAGCATTGCTGGTAAATATAAGTGTAGGTTTGTAATCCGAGGCTGTAGCAATGCGATGTAGTTGCCGGAAGGTGTAGAGGGTGAACAGAAACAAACGAGAAGAGAAAACGAATCTCAAAACGTTTTCTCTTCTCGTCTGTGTCTGTTCACCCTCTCCACCTTCCGGCAACTAACTCGCATTGCTACAGCCTCGGATTACACACACACACACACACACACACACACACACACACACATATATATATATATATATATATATATATATATATATATATATGTGTGTGTGTGTGTGTGTATGTATGTATGTGTATATATATATATTTAGGCAGCAAGTTATTATTTAAGCAGGTGTTGTTAAACAACACGCAATTTTCGCGTTTGTGTTGCTTATTTGTGAGGTTTTCGAATCGTCAGGAATTATTTCGGGTTTTAGGCAATAGTCTATATAGTAGTTCACCGATTATTCGTAATTAAGCTATTTCTGTAGCGCTTTCGACCTTCTTGGTGGTCCTCAGGAGCAGTTTTTTTAAATTATTAATGAGAATACTTAAGTTATTTTTTTTTAGATATTTTTAAAAGGTAATGAAGGAAAATAGAGAGGGTGCTGTTCAGTTAATGATTATTGTATGTTTATTTTCGTCTGGTCGTATTATATGTTATTTTAGCTGTGCGTGTGTTTATTTTGTTTCATTATTTATATATTTAGTTAGTTCAATTTTTATGATTATTTTTTTTTATGTATTATTATTTTTTTTTTACTTTATTGTCATTTAATTATGCAATACGTTTAATATGTTATTGTTGGTGTTGAAATCTATGTTGTTTATATTGGGTTGTTTGGTTTAAATTAAAATTGCTTCTAGTGTCTTGAGTCGGTTAATGCAATTAATGTTGCGTATGATTTTTCTGTAGATGTTTATATTTTCCGTATATCGACCGACTGCAGTATTTTGCTATGTTAAGTAATGTGACGTTGGATGTGCTGGTATCGTATAAATGGTAAGTTAGACGTCGAGAGAGAGAGTTATTGTAGCATTGTCAATATAAATGCTTCGTACTTGTTCTGTTAGAGTTGTAGCGAGACATTACTTAAAAGGGCATGATAACTTATATTTAATGTTAATGTTGCTAAGGGTTGCAATGACGATATTATTATTAATAATTAGGTTATTTGGTTTAAATGTTGTGTAATAAATTATAAGTTTGGGCTTGTTTATGCTGGTCGTTAGTTTTAGTGTATCTCCCGATGTCAAACGTACCATTCATATATATATATATATATATATATATATATATATATATATATATATATATATACTGTATGTGTGTGTATTTAGGCAGCATGCTTTCATTTAGACATACATTATGGTATATCAGGGAATGTTTTTCTTTAATTGGTAATTATTTTATAATCCCCGTCTATCGAATTACCTTTCTTGTATTCCTGTAAAATTGTTGTAGTTAGGTTCCGTAGTTTTGTGTTCCAAGTTTTTGTCGCGAGTACCGCCGTAGAGTTTTTTTTTTTAATTTTACATTGGCACACTAGTAGTACAATCTGCTAACATCTGAACAAAACTCCCCTGGATTCGGAATTTATACAACTTTTAGTTTATAACACGAAAAGTCTACACTACGACTTATATATGAAAATACTGACAATTGTACAGGTTATGTACATAATAAATAGACGTCCAATGAGAAGCAACATTAATTATTAATTGTGTAAAAATATTAACTTTTAAAATTTTTAAATTCTTAATAAAATTGAAAATAAATACACGTTCACCCTTATTAAATGGTGTAAATTAAAAACGTTTAATATCGTAAATTATAATTATTCGCACGATTAACACATTAGTATGTTCCAAATAGGAATTTCATCACATATTGTATTTTTAATTGTTATTAATTTACCGCACAGCTAAAACGTAGTAGACATGTATATGCAAGTCTAACTCATCGTCTACAAAACACTTGAGACAAGTCAGTCGAAAGTACTTGCGACAAAATATGAAACAACACATCTACGGAACATACGTCAGACAATTATACAATAGTACAAAAAAGAATTATCCGAAAGATCGAAAACGTTCAATTAAACAAAACCTTACGTGGTATACAATGACGTATGCTTAAATATATACTTCCGAATAAGTGCGTTCTACCTACGATTGAACTAAACATCTTTCTGTTGGATTTACTTCATTCTTAAACTTTTTCAATGATGCCTTCACGAAAACCCTTTTTTATCTTAAAATTTCCTTTCAGTGGACACCTTATAAACAAAAATTTACCAACTGGACAGACCCCACATCATTTTACACGCACTTTCTGACTCTCCATTAGTAAATATTTTTTTCAAATTTTGAATTTTGACTTTTCCATTGCCAACTTATCTATCTATGTAATTCATCTGATGATGATATTTTAATCTTTGAAAAGACATGGCTTAAGGAAAACTAATACGCATGTTTTACCGGGGTACTTTGCATTGAACAATCGGAGTTGAAATAAATGAGTCATTCGTATATGTTTATCCCTCTTCTTTTATCTATCTTCATGATTACTCTATCTCGTATATTGAGCTTAAACTGTTTTACTATAGGTTCTATCTACTAAAAGTATGATTTTAGTTTCATATATATATATATATATATATATATATATATATATATATATATATATATATATATATAAACATATATAAACGTTAAATATGTCCTATAAAGATAAGGGCGAAAAATAATGGCATTGGCTGCATCTTAATCACTTATGAAGTGCAAATATCGAAGTAGTAGTAAGCAAGAAACACCAAACACTGCAATCACCAATAACAACAATTACATAATATATATATATATATATATATATATATATATATATATATATATATATATATATATTAACAATATGTAAAAAGTATAACAAATACATAATCTAATATCTAAGCGATAAAAATCGTACATATTTACATATTCCATGCAAGGCGGCGTAGCCCAGAAGTGAAGCTCCTCACTACAGATACTGTAGTCGTGGGTTCGATCTTTGTCTAAGTAATTCATGCTGTTGACGGTTTTATAACAGGGAACACGTTCCCAATAATTTTGTTTTTATACGTAACAAAAGCGGTATGTATTATGTATATATATATATATGTTTATATATATATATATATATATATATATATATATATATATATATATATATAAAATGAAGTAATAAAATAAGGTGTCAATCAAATTTTATTAGAATTCAAAGTTCAAGCAAAGTATCCTTAAGTTCTTAGCTCATGAGTTTTCAAAGATAAAGATACTTTTGCATTCATATTGCTTGAACTTTGAATTCTAATAAAATTTGATTGACACCTTATTTTATTACTTCATTTTATATTATAATATTAATGCTCTATCCAGTATATTGAGCTTCAGTTTTTATCCGGATGTTTCACTAATTATAAGATATTAGTTGACGCTTATATATTTTGTTGGATTGTTTCATATATATATATATATATATATATATATATATATATATATATATATATATATATATATATATATATATATATATATAAACATATTGAGAGTGTAAGAAAGGCTGGTATGTGGGGTATTCCTATATATTTTATTTGGTAAGTTCTTGTAAGCCCAGCATCAAATTAAATACGGAAATTTACTAGTAAAATGGACCGAAGAATACAATGTTGTTTAATTTATATTTTATAAATTTTTAGAATGATATATTTGGATCCAAGACGTTACGTGTTATTCTATTTCTCTTAAGTTTATATAATCAAGGGAGGCGCGATAGCGCTCTATCCCGTAATAGACTTCAAAAACGGCTGAAGCTAGAAATCTCATTTCTTTGATCAATCATTACTCAAAAACCAATGAACCAAATTAGTTAAAACTTTGAAAACATTTTTTGTTTATAGGTTCTATATGTGTGTAGAATTTAAGCATCATTAGTCAAGGCAATCCAGAGATCCAGAAAGGTCAGGCATGATTTGTTGTCATCCGTTTGTACGTACGTACGTATGTGCAACCCTCTATCTCATTAACTATTTGATGGACTCAGCTGATTTTTAGCAGATATAGAGGTTCTAGGGTCTAGTTGATGGCATTTAAATTTAAGTTTACCATATAACTTAGTTTTCCAGAAAATTAAAAAAAAACTTATTATCCAACGTATTCATGTACTAATCCGATAAAAATGCTGAGTCACTTGAAAACGTTTCATAATCCCTTGCTGGATGTACCCGATATTGCCACAAATTCTTTTCGGTTGCATTAGGCCATAACATAATTTCTGTCCGGATGAATCAATAACATCATAGGAAGGCTACGTTAAGAGTGTGAAGATGAAAAGGAGGAGAAATCAGTAATTTTAGTAGTTCTATGGATGCCTACTTGATTTTCTAAGTTCTCGGCGTTGTCCAGGAGAAAAGTGATGAATATCCTAGATAGAGATTCTGTAGTGATAAGTTTGTATGATATTTTAACGTCATGTACGTTTCTCATCAGACTATTGTGCAAATGGAAATAAAGGGGAAATTAGTAAGAGTGGTTTTAGTAGTGCTCTGAATGCCTCCTAGATTTTCTAAGTACTCAGCGTTTTCCGGGATAAAAGTGCTCAATATGCTAGATAGAGTTGCTGTAGTGATAGATTTGTATAATATTTTAACACCATTTACGCTTCTATTCGGACTATTGTGCAGATGAAAAGGAGGAGGAATCAGTAAGAGTGATTTAGTAGTACTCTGGATGCCTCGTTCATTTTCTAAGTACTCGGTGTTGTCCGGAAGAAAAGTGACCAATGTCCTAGATAGAGCTACTATGCAGATGAAAAGAACGGTGGGTCAGTAAGGGGGTGTTTCTGGTGCTTCTACAATATAGGACCCGTAGGCTTCTGCAGAATAAGGACCATGGGTGTTTCTACAGCATACGGGCCAGTCGTGCTTCTACAGTATAGGCCCCAGCACCGGGAGCGTTTCTACAATATAAGACCCGGAGGCTACTGCAGAATAGGGACTATGGGTGTTTCTGCAGTATAGGGGGCAGGGGTGCTTTTACAGTATAGGACCCATCACCAGGGATTCTTTTACAATATAGCCCACGGAGGCTTCTGTAATATAGTGACCATGGGTGCTTCTGCAGTATACGGACCGGGGGTGCTTCTAGTGATTCTACAGTATACGGACCAAGTACCGGGAGTGCTCCTACAATATTGGACCCGGAGGCTTCTGCAGTATGCTTCTTAGATATGACCGAGGCGCCTCGGAATTTTTTTTTTCTTTCATTAACTAAAAATATTTCTATGTATGGGGGAGGGTAAAAAATAGGGGGTGGGCCGAATATTTTTTTCCTTTTTTTTCTTTTTAATTAAAAATATATGTATGGGGGAGGATACACATTTTTTTAGGGGGGTAATTTTTTTTTCTTTTTCAACCTAAAAATATTTCTATCTATGGGGGAAGGGTAAAAAAAAAATTGTGGGTGGTCAAAAATGTTTCTTTTTTTTCTTTCTAATTAGAAATATTTCTATGTATGGGGGAGGATGAAAAAAAATTGGGACGGGCGGAATTTTTTTCTTTACCTTTTAATTACAAATATTTCTATGTATGTGGTGGGTAAAAAAAATTGGGGCAGGGTTCTAAAAATTTTAATTAAAAAAAAAAATATTAAAAATATTTCTATGTATGTAAGAAGATACAAAAAACAAATTGAGGGGGTGGCGCAAAAACATTTCTTATTTTCTTTTTTTAACCTAAAAATATTTCCATTAATGATAGTGACACTACATGAATGAACACGATTTTGTTTTTCTAACATGACACGGGCACATTAATATGAGTTCTTAGGTATGCGAAGGTGCCTGGAGATAGGTACATATATAGTAGGTGCACCCTTGCAAAGATAAGTAAGTATATAGTAGGCGCACCGGTGCAGCGATAGGTATATATATATATATATATATATATTATATAGTATGTGCTATAGCAAGTGCACAGTGACGGCAATAAGTACTATATAGCATGGCACACCGGGGCGGCGATCAGTACGTTTATAGCACACGTTCCGGGGCTGCGATCAGTACGTATATAGCACGCGCACCGGAGTGGCGATAGGTACGTATTTAGCATTCGCACCGAGGCGGCGATAAGAACGTATTTAGCATTCGCACCGGAGCGGCGATAGGTACGTATTCAGTATTCGCACTGGGGCAGCGATAGGTACTTATGTAGTATGCACGCCGGGGCGGCAAAATGTACGTAATTAGCATTCGTACCGGGGCGGCAATAAGTATGTATTTAGCATTCAGGGGTGGCGATAGGTATGTATATAGCATGTACACATGGGCGGCACCCAATATGCGTATTGCATGCGAACCGGGGCGGTGATACGTATGTATTTATCATTCGCTCCGGGCGGCGATCGGTACGTATATAGCATGCGCACCGGGACGGCGATAGGTACGTATATAGCATGCGCACCGGGGCGGCTAAAAGGTACGTATTTAGCATTTGCACCGGAGCGGCAATAGGTACGTATTAAGCATTCGCACAGGGGCGGCGATATATGCATATTTAGTATTCGCACTGGGGCAGCGATAGGTGCGTATGTAGTTTGCACACCGCGGCAGAGATAGGTACGTATTTAGCATTCGCACAGGGGTGGCGACATGTACGTATTTAGCATTCGCACCGTGGAGGCGATAGGTATACATTCAGCATTCGCACCGGGGCGGTGATAGGTAAGTATTTAGCTTCTGAACAGGGCGGCGATAGGTACTTATATATTATCTGCACTGGGGCGGCGATAGTTACGTATATAGTATGAACACCGGGTGTGAGATAAGTACCTATATAGAAGCCGCAGACAGAGGTGGTACTTTTTATAGATATATGTCATACTATTGCCCTGGGCAACGTAGAAGGAATGGTGGGGAAATAACAACTTTCGTAAAAAGCAAAATTAGAAAGTAGCGGTGAAATGGGGCGACCATTGTATTGAGGCATAGACTTTACAAAAGTAGTGACATTCCATGAAAAATGCCAGTATACTGAAATCATATGCCCTTAATAAGGTTAAGATGACAATTCATATACACTAAACACTAAATGTACAAAAGCAAAGAAATTTCCAAATGTTTACACTTTTATTGTCATTAAGGGTATGCGAGCAAAACACGGCTATGTATTTTACCGGTAGGAATTTTTTTCAGCGCAAAACATCGAACAAGAATTAATCGTTTATACAAACTCTATTGGGCTGTTCCGAAGGGAATTCGGCTGTAACTCATTGTCTTTTATTGACAAACATTCTGATCGATCTGATGTTCTTATGGAAGCTACTTAATATCGACTGGACCTAGGTCGATCTAGTAAGAACTTAGAATTTGGTTGTAGACCCTTAGGCAAGGTTACAAAGAAAGAACCGAAATAAAATGCCATTCTATTGCCTATATTTGTGATATTAGAGCCGTAGAGTACTGTTTTTAGTTCAGAGAAAACGAAAATTTCAGTGAAATGAAAAATACCAAGATTTACAGTTCACATTCTTTTAATTTATAACATTTAAAATTCTTCTTTGAGGATCTTCAATCTGAATTGTAAAGAAATGTATTGTACTGTTGTAAAAATACAGTAAACATCGTTTATATATCAAAAAAATTGTGAACGTAGTTAATTCTAATAAATTAAAGTGTGAAACATTAAATTGACTTATATACAACAAGAATACCTTCATTTTCCTTAATACATAACAATGCTGCAAGTGTCGTATGAATAATGGTTCCACTCGAGCGTGATTGATAAGGATACTATAAAGGTAAGTAAAATACCAGTTAAAATGTTTATTGGATATGCTTATATTTACAGGGCTAAAATAGTAACAATATTTATATTTTTATGAGAAAAATTCCTACCAGTAAAATACATAGCCATGTGGTGCTTGTATACCCTTAATGACAATCAAAATGTAAACATTTTGGAATTTCTTTGCTTTTGTACATTTAGTGTTTAGTGTTTATGAATGTTAATCTTAACCCTATTAAGGGCATATACTTTCAGTATACTAACATTTTTGATGAAATATATAATAGAAACATTGAATATTATGTACATTGAAATATGAAAACTAAATTCGTAATAATGTGTACAGGGATAGAAATTTGAGTAACAAGGTGTTCTCATTGATTCTGAAGCACGCCGTGTTTGTCAGGTATATTGCATATTATTGCCTGCTCAAATAAAACATGAATCATGACAAAATTGATACATTATTTTATTAAATTATTTAATTTAATTGAACACACCAGATTGAATAAAGTTATATCACTATAATAATATAAAAGTATTATTATTAAAGCAGCATTCGCCAAATACATACAAAACTTACTTGTCCATGACTTGATGAAAACGTGCCATTTGATTCCTCCACATTTCCTAAGTATGGGTATTGCTGTATCGCTATAAATATTGGTTCCCAAATAATTGGCAGGATTCATCGTAATCTATAATTTGATCCGTGTCAGTTATCTAAAGATAATAACATAGCATGTTTAATGCTCTGAATTCTAGTTTATAGCGCTTGTCTGCTCCGGACAATAACTGGCCATGGGTTTCCATAGTTAGCTTGTGTAAATCCGACTCCGTGGCGTATCCATATTGCATTCGCTATTAAGCAGATAATGTTTAAGGAATGAGATATTGTTTGATCTGAAATAATCTAAATTCGGGACAATGCATCGCTAGTAATGTTCAATGCGAAATAAACCGTGGGTAATATGAAATAAGCAAATCGATGAAGATACTTATTCTGTACCCTCTAAGAGTTTGAAGAGAACTCATTACCACTGATCGTTCACTGTCTAAAACACAGATCGAGTGACACCAAGTCTCTTCAGATTTATTTTGATCACCATTGCAGCTCACATTACTTTATTACTACCACTGTTTTTTATTGTGTTTATAGTATTGACATGTATCCCAACCTATAATATAAATAAATCAACGGCGTGTGCGAAAACACCAGCAACGTCCAAAAATAATACTCAAATCAAAGAAATGACATGTTTCGTACATAATTTGCGTCAATAGAAATATTACAAATAAAGCTAAAATAGCTGTTACGGGGTGTAGCTTTCAACTACGTCCACCGCAGGTTAAAACAAACTAATGCACCCGAAATGTGGTTTACCGCCCTAAAGTAAAACACCACTCGTTTCGGGCCGATGTAAAATTATTAATGACCAGAAAATTCATCAGCTCAAGCAATTGTTTTTTAAAAAATAGAACACTTCTAAAAATAATATGTATGATCAGCTTCTAAGCCTTTTGCTGGCACTGGACAAATAATCACGATTCAAAATTAACGCACCTACTGTCACACACGTACGCACAAAAAAGTAACCCACCACAATGTCTAATTACCTCACATAATGACCGGAATATATATATATATATATATATATATATATATATATATATATATATATATATATATATATATATATATATATAAACTTACAGGAAACACAGGTATAGACACATAAACGCAAACCGTTTGACAATTAGCATTCTACTTGAACATTAAATAACAGAAAATAACTTTCAGTCACTTGTAATTGTGTATATATATATATATATATATATATATATATATATATATATATATATATATATATATATACTGAGTGAATTTAATACCAAGCTATACTACTAGCTTCACTGCGAGAACCAACACAGTTTGTTGTTGTAGATCACCATTCGCTGCTCCTTAATTCAAAGCTAATTTGTGGTGGCCAACGGGAAAAGCTGTTTATTGCGAATCAGTGGCGATTTGTGATCGGAGTTCGCGCCCGCCAACCGTCGGATATAAACTTCCTGCAATGAAGATTGCGTAAGCATGAAACATCGATGTCTGTAGGTAATAAATAATTAATATTTATTTATAAATACTATATATATATATATATATATATATATATATATATATATTCTTTGAGTCAAACATGGGTACTCTATTTTCCTCAATATCCATGTTTTCCCTTTTTTGTCATATATTTTTCGAACATCTCACTCATTTTCTAATGTTTTAAACATGCAATGGTCAGTATAAATGTTAGCACCTTTCTTTATATGCAACAAAAGTTATCACCTTAGCGAAGCTACAATTCACGCTGCTGCATGTTCTTGCTGATAATAGCCGATTTCACGTTTTGTTGTATTATTGTCGAAATAATTTCGTTATATTAGATGGAGTACCTTTCTTCATGGGTTAAATATAATTTATAATTATGGTGGTATTCTCTATTGTTTATAATAGACAATTTAAATATTCAGTTTTATACTTAGTCTTCTTATCTTTGACGGTTAAAAAATTGGATACTCAAGAGATATTGAAAAATACTAGACAACATAAGAACATAGGTGCACAACATGTAACGATAGAAGTTCAGATTAATAGAAATAAATTTCGCAAGTGATGGGTGACTTAGGGAATTAATTACAAAACTACTTCTTCAAAAAACAGAAAGTAAACCCAGTACCAATATATATTTCTCTATGCATTTTGTGCGATAAAAATATATAGTTAAACGATTAAGGTCAAAATAAGATTAATTCACTAAGCATTGTTATAATAAGAAATATAACACGTTTAGATCTATGTGTTTAGTTATATTACCTCAATTATTAAGGCGAATATTAGTCATTTGATAATGTTTTGAGCACTAGATTATTTGATCGCCTCAGTTGTAGACCAAGACATTTAATTCCTGAAGAACGTAATTGCCCTAATTTATTTTAATAATATGCCTATTTAACCGAAGTTCCATAGATCGTGAGCAAGGTTCCCCTACTCAACAGGTAGGGTATTATTATTACAAATTGCATAGTTTAAGTTATATTTATACACGCATTTTAGGGGATAGCCGGTTGTTCTTAAGCCTGTTCTCAACCAAGAAATACATGGATATATACTTATACGCATCACCGATTATTAGTAATATGAAAAGTAAGAATTGCGTAAGAAAATTCTACTATGAATAAGTGAAATACGCTTATCACATTTCTACTAATAAACCATCGATATTATAAACAAAATAAGGTCTAATCAATATTTTTTTAGAGTTTATAATTGCTGATGATAATCATGTTCGGATGTTAATATTGTTCTCTTAAATAATTTTACAACTAGCGCAGTTATAATTTCCGCGCAAAAAGAGTTGCAGTAAAGGCTACACAAAATTAAAATAATTCATTTAAAAATGTTCCTTGATCTAATTCAGATCGAGCAGCCAATTGAACAAAATACAGGCATTACTAAGCAGACAAGCATACTTAGGAGCTGGTTGAGTGTTCCTTTACATTACGCTAACACTATTATGTCCATCACCAGTGACCACAGGTTAAATCCGTATCAGCTTTAACAGCGGTCTGATTAATGTACATAATCGGCGACAAAGATTATTTACATACAAGCATACTTTTAGTTCGTCTGTACTTTGCTTCTTTCCTTAAATAGATAGACCCACTATGGAACTACTACCTCATACATTATTCATAAAGCGGTTACGTTTAGATCGATGTGCTTCAGTGATTAGTTATAATTCTGCCTATGCCAACAAATAAATAAAATGAAATTAGAAAACGTATATATTAAAAGTACGGATATATATTTCCAGAGTAAATGCACAAAGATGTAAGTAGTGGAAGAGACACCATACCACTACCACCGCAACCACAATTAAAAAGGACAGACATTTTAATCAAAAGAACTGCAAAATCCATTGTGCATACGAGTTTAATTTCAACATTACTGACGGAATTTCTCATAGAGCGTTATTACTTTAATTCACTATGATTTAGGAGAGAAACACGACTGTATGCATTGCTAGCATGAGAAGAACACGACTTGTTTTCCCGTGGTTTTCGTCTCCCAAGCTACATATATATATCATCCAAGCGCCTGTTGTCATTGGATCACTGTAGTTGAGCAACATTGACCGTTGGTAAACGTTTGCTAATATAACGTGGCGTTAGTTTCAATTAAATCTGATTGTGGCCGTGTATGTTTCATCTAGTAATATAGCAATTAGTAGAGTAGAAACGGCTCTCATTTAAATATATTAACTGTCCAATCAAATAAATTGAACGACACATATATGAATGCAATACTTTGGTTCAACATAACCTATATAGTACTACTGAGTAAAATTACATTAGATCTAATTTGAAATGTAAACATATAATGTTAAGTGTTCATCTTAGAAGCACGAGATTGGAACAAATAGTCAAATGCATCCTTAAACAAAGCAGAACCAGCCAAACATGAATTTCTATTTACGATCTGATCGCATCAGAATGCTAGACTCTATTTGTTTACCATTCCTTTTACGCATGCGCGCCGAATATGATCACACAACCATTCGTTATTGTCGTCCTGCACTCTGCGACTTATTCGGCGATATAGTAGTGCAACGGTTAATCTAGTATTGTTTTAATTGTATTTTTCACCTACAGCTAACTTAGTACGTACAATATATTACGACGTACTATTATGTAAGTGAGGAATATATATATATATATATATATATATATATATATATATATATATATATATATGTGTGTGTGTGTGTGTGTGTGTGTGTGTGTGTGTGTGTGTTTCTGTATGTGTATATATACATACATATATATATAATATGTACAAGAAGTCGCTTTTGGAATATACAATAAAAGGAACAATCTAAATAGGCATCCTATTTCAAAAACATGGAGTGAACGTAGACTTACATTAATCTGGGAGTTTCAGATAAGTTTAACAGTGTTTCATGGAGTTTCGGTGTGGGTTACATATATAACAGTTTCAACAAAAGAATGTGGCAAAGGTTACATATAATTCTTGACTGCAGGGAACAGGAGATCGCATTTTATTAAATGAAACTGTAGAAAATACTAGTATCCATTCTTCGTTTTGACCAAAACTGTTCAGAACAAAATAACAAAAAGATTAGAATCACACATCTATTGTAATTACAGGAAACCCTTTTCTGGCTTTCCTGAATACTGTGAAGAAAGATTTAACTTTTTGACACCAACCAAGAATCGCAGAATCTTTATGAAAGGGACACCGGAAGAAAGCCTCAATAATCTTCATCTACTTTAATCCTGACAACAGAAACTTCAGGACAAAAGAGAAAAAAAAAGATAGATTGTATAATGTCATTTATACTAGGATAAGTACATTTCCTCGGGTCATTCATTTCTTGCCTTGGATTTCAAGCGATAATATTAAGATCGCTAAGTGTGCATACCTGTCGATTGTAAATAAGTGTCTCACTATATATATATATATATATATATATATATATATATATATATATATATATATATATATATATATATATATATATATGTATATATATATATATATATATGTATATATATATATATATACATATATATATATATACATATATATATATATATATATATATATATATATATATATATATATATATAAGAATGAGAGAGGGAGGGGGTAGATATATCCACTTTCATAAAATGTATTATATGATAAATAGTATTTATTAACTGCTAGAAAAAAATCATACATATATATATATATATATATATATATATATATATATATATATATATATATATATATATATATATATATTTATATATATATACTGTGTGTGTGTGTATCAATATATAAGTATAGTAATATATATTTTGCAAGTAAGCTACGCCGAGGCGTCCATGTTCTATTCCCGCAAGAAAAAAATCAAGTTAAATACATTTTACATTGGCTATTCACTTATGTTATTCGGCCATCTTTTTACAATTTATAACATTAATGAGCAGATTAAAATTAAATTATTTAGTCGGCCCTAGCGTATTTAAATAATTTAGTCAATACATCCGGGTCTGCTATTGCTGACCATCTTATAAATAGCGCCGAATGTGCGTCGACGTACACTAGTGACTGGTTTTCCGTCATAAGTAGATCGCATTCTCTATTCCATCTCAAAGTCCTGGAAGCCATATATATAAGGTCAATCAAACCCTCCCTTTGTAAATAAAAGGAGTGGTTTTTAGGACTTAATGTGATCAACTTGTGACCCTCCTCCCCATATTTTTTTTTTCATAATTTTTTTTTTGTCCTAAACTAGTTTTCATTATATTTTTTTTAGGTTTTAGTCGTATTTAATTACTTCCACGTTAATACTCTGATGAGTGTGGACGAAAGCCGGCTTAGTACATTAATTAATTTTTATTTAATCGTTTCTTCCGGTTTTTATACTTGTTTAATTCTATTCAATCCTCCCAAAAATGTCCCAAACGTCCGTATTCTACGCCGATATATATATATATATATATATATATATATATATATATATTGTCAATTAAGATTTTATTGCTCTATAAAACCTAATGTGTGACTAATTAGCAAGCCTATCTCTGATTCATTCAGATTACTCTTTGGTTTCTCGCTTTCTGTGTATCAATTTAATACCAACTCCTTTGTGTTGTTTATGCTGGCCAGTTCCTCTTATCACCTTTCACCCCGTCTCCCCTCCGTCCAGCCCATACTTGCTCAGTAGGTGTGAAAGTTAAAAAGTAAAAGAAAATAAATAAAAATTTAAAAAGAAGAATAAGAAACAAAGAAGTACGTGTCACGCACTTGTCATATTTCAACGTCACTTAATGTCTTCTCATATGTCGAATCGGATCACCCTTTCCTCATCCCATGTGTGTGCGTTCAAAATAAAATTATTTCCAAATCTTCACTTTTTCTGAAGACGTAGGCCAACACGAACGAAACCGGTAAAATCCCTTGTTTTTGTTTTTCTCCTGCACTTTAACTTGTTTTCCGTTTGCCATTTTTCGCACACACACACACACACACATATATATATTTACATATATATTTGTATATATATATTTATATATAAATATATTTATATATATATATATATATATATATATATATATATATATATATATAGTAATACAATGTGTGCTTAGTGTATATGTTTACATTGTGTATGTGCATAATAAACTCCGATCATTATGAATTTTAGAATACACCTGCAAAACTTAAGTGGTAGTAATGTGGGCTACATTTACTGTATCTCTACGTATTTTAATTTAACGTATAGTGGCTTCTTTTATTTCTGCGTGTCTGTTCCTTTGTCCACGGTCCTCTACCATTCAGTGTGTGTGTGTCTCTCTTTCTCTATCTGTCTCTCCATTCACGGCGTTTATTATGTCGACAATGCGACTGAGTAGATAGATTACAATCTCTCTTCCTTTCATCTCCCTAATAACCTTCCTACAATCCATTGTCCTTTACCTTTTCACCGGATAAATGTCAATCTCTTCATGAGTTTCCTGACTTTCATTCAAGTATGGACGGAAGTAAATATATTTCCGATTTTATCACACACACACACACACACATGCATATATTGATTGCTCTACTCAACGTATTGAGCTTTATTTTATCGAGATAGATCACTCTACGATATTTCACTTATCGTTAATTCTATTATCATTAGTATTTATATATGTATATATATATATTCACATTTATATATATACTAGACCACCCGTGACCCGTTGGGTCAGTTTGTTATATTAGCTATGGAATTCATGTATGTGCGTGACACTTGTGGAGAAAACAAAAAAACTATTTGATGAAATTAAATGTAATTGTTTAAAAAAGAATATAGATAGATTTCTATGCGTCGTTCTGTTTATTATAATTGTTTTTTTTTTAAATTATAGTTACTGAATTATAAGTGGTTGGCCATACTTATAGGTAAATATGCACTGAACAGGTGAGAAAGGAAGGGGGTACAACCGGCTGTCTCGCGTACGTAACGAAAACAGAGTGAGTAGGAGTGGTGAAATCTGTGAGAGGAAAAGTGGGAGGTGGTTTCGTTCACCGCCGCTATTGATATTAATAATGATTGTTGTTGTTTTGTTTGTTTGTTTTTGTTTTTTAAAAGGGTGGAGCTTTTTTGAAACTGCGACAGACTTTACAAAGTCCTGCCGTTGAATGTTTTTAGCCGTGGAGAAAACAAAAAAACTATTTGATGAAATTAAATGTAATTGTTTTATATTTAAAGCGATATAAACATTTCCAGAATGAAAAATGTCATGCGTTCGTTAATAATAAGAGTTCAACGGAATTGGAATAACAGATTGGAAGACGATGCTATTTACGCATGCGCAACCGGATGTTGAAAACCGGAAAGCTGAAAGCTGATTGCAAACATACAAGACAATAGACTTTTAGTATTATATAGATATATATATATATATATATATATATATATATATATATATATATATATATATATGCGCTGATGAAAGGGACCAATATTTATAGTATATACACACAGACATATATATATATATAAAAAATTGAAATATAAGCAAAATTAGCAATACAAGATTATTTTTTTTTTTTTTACATTAATCCTATCGATTACGGAATAAAATTCCTTCTTCAGGGGTGACCAGTATTGAGTCATTTTTTTTTCTATTTTTTTTCATCAAAAAACAAGAATAAAGAAACTTATTTCTTTGTTAATTTGATAAACGTCCTTGGTGGTACGACGTCATCGAACGAGAAATGCGCTGGCACGCTGTCAAGTAAAGTGTGTGATTGGTAACTGCGTATCTGTATGTATGTATGTTTGTCTGAAGGTGTAACTATATTACCAGTTTTGGTCGCTCTCTTTTTAAATCTACTTATCGGCTCCTATATATATACACATTCCAAAACTTCCCCAAACATCACGCGTCTTTCCAATTTACATAATTAATTTGTGTTAAAGCGTATAATGAATTAATATTCGCAAATATACACTTATAGTGGCCCTTGAAAGTTCTAGATGTTTTAATATGTGTTTCTCGATTATAATAATCTTACTCCAAATTATGAATAGAATTAATTAAGAAAACGCTGTAATTCTCTATATAACCAAGTTACGTAATTAAATTAGATTGTACCATATGGTTATCCGCCCTCGTATTATAAACTATAACAGTCTATTTTGAACGCACAGAAAATTGTCATTTCAAGAAAGAAAGAGAAAGAAAGAGAGAAGGAGAGAGGGGAAAGAGAGATCACACACAAGCCAGGGGCGCGTTATTTTATTAATAACATGTAAACAACACATTCTCTGAGATTTATCGTACGAGTCACTCAAAAAGGATATAATTACCTTGATTTTTTATTAAAACGTCTTGAGTGTCTGTGTTTATTATCTAATAAGGAATTATGTTTTAAAGCACACATTTAATGAATTAACTTGATTTAAAAAAGCACATGTTAATGAGCAATGAAATAACTGAATTTTGAACTGCGTTCACTGGATTTTATTTTTTTAATTGTTCATTTTGTTTTAGGTAGACTTATTTTTCGATTTAGAAAAACTTCAAATATTACCATCTTAGTACGACTTTACGTGAGTTTAGGATTTTTGTTTTACATTTGAACCCGTAAAGAGTAAAATTTGTTTAAAAACTATATTTTTATTATTCCGTGTTTTAATTATCAAAATAAAGGATCGGGTAATCTTTTTTTTTTTGTAAATAAAAACAAACTCATTTTACTGAGCAATTAAATAAAACAACTAGCAAAAATATGCGACCATATATTTTAAAGTATATATACTTTCACGATAACTATTATTAAACCCTTATCCACATACACATATGTTTCATTGTGTTGGCAAGCAATTATTATTAGTGTGGTCGCACAATGTGTAACCCTGATACCCAAGTCAGCATGTTAAATGAAGATAATTAAAATCTATTCATGGGTAAGAAAAGAAAAACACATAGAAAGATGTCAACAACAGTATTCATAAAAACGTTTGCCGTATTATATATTTAAATTTAACAATCTAATTTTATTATTCTCGTAAAGTGCCCGTCTGAGTATTAAAAGGTCTAAACAATATTACGATGAATATTATTCTTTTTGTTATCAACATACACATGTGTTTCGTTTTTTTACCGAGAATCATCGGTGTGGAGGCGATTTCTCTTCCGGCCACACAAGTCGAAACCCTCATATATATATATATATATATATATATATATATATATATATATATATATATATATATATATATATGCCAAATTTATTTCATATTTACACATGTACGTTTACATAAGACGCCTTGAATTATCTTAAATATTTCCCTGAATTTTTTCTTAAAAGTGTTTCATGTTTCAAATATTACCTTCATATGGCGAAAAATAATACTCTGTATATTGACAGATAAAGAAAATATATTTTAAAATATTGTTAAATGTAACTAAATTTATCCAGGGTTTAATCTTATATCGTTCTCATCAATTATTTATCTAAGTGAAAAGTGATGTATTAGAGAAATAAATGCTATACCTACAGCTATTCGATTAGTTGATTAGTTTAGTTTTAATGAAATAAAGAAGTAGCAAAATTACCAATTTTTGACCTGTATTTCACATCTTCCAGAATGTATAGTGTATCAGCGTCTTGATTACTTTTTGTAATTACTCTTTTTGTTCTATTATTCTAAAAAAGATAGTTTCCTCCTATCCATTAAACATCGCAATTTCCTTGCTATCTACACTAATCAATATTTGCAATTGGAATTTGAATGTTATTAAAAAAATCTATTTGAGGCTAGAGTACAAAACATTTTTCATCATGTTAAATAACTTTTAAAGAAATCAAGTTCCATCACATGTCTTGTTGTTTGTCTAGATGTTCTATGTTTTCTTTTCCTTTCATAATAATGTTCATTTTTATAACAAAAGTACTAATACTACTTCATGTTTGATCATGCTACGAAAAGAAAACACGTACCCCACCTGTAAAAGGTACACACACAAACATTGAAGAATTAGGTTCAGGTATGCTACTACATGTTTAATCGTGTATAATCCTGTCGGGAACTCTTACGAACTTTAATGTCCTTCTAATGAAGGTTCTAATAGAATATGCTGTTTAATTTCTGACATGTCTATACAACATTTTAATCTATGAAAACTAGCATTACACCGTAATGCAGGATAATACAACAATCACAATGATACATATGAATAGTTCTATTTTGATTTTCCGCATAAATTTTCTTCTGAAAATCTTTACTCTTTGTTACAGATGTTTATAAATACAAATCTGGCATACATTTAACAGCAAATTATTGGAGTATCATGCGCATTTACATGAATTATACTACTTATGATATCAAAGAATAAATAATTATGTACAACGTACAGAATGCGAACAAGAATCGTGATGGACGCTAAGTAAAGGGACACACTTGTAATTATTTAAGTTTACGTATACAAGGCAATTAAAATCCTAGCGAATACATAATACAATACACAAAGAGGCTTATAAGTGGCACCGAAGCCGTGCCAAAGTGTACGCTACTGAACACCTGTGAAACAGGTAATTTAAAATTGAATCATATGATGGAGAAAATAAGAAAATAATGTGATTAAATCGTACTAAAGAAATTTAACCTAAACAAAAACATTAGCATGGCAAGAAAGTTAACATTGAATCATATGACCAACGGAATCGCTTGTGACAGCCGTACATAATAACGCGATTAAAATATAATTCATGAAATTCAGGACAGACAAGATCTGTATGAAAACAGCAACTGAAAACTATGTAGACAAGGTGTGTTATCATCAGGGAACGCACATATTTTTAAGAAAGCGGATATAGAAGAATACGTTAGTTAAAGGTATTTTGCAATTAACTATATATAGATACCAAGAAGCAGGTTGTCTGGGGGCAATAAACTATGGCAGTAGAGACCTGAGGAAAATTTGAATTCAACAATGATTACAATTATATCGAATCGCATTCAAAGGCAGTGTCTGGTATCTCCCTATTTGAAGTGATGTCTGCGAAGAAGCTAAAATCAATATTTTGTTAAATGCCTAAAATGGGCACAAAAAGTCAAAGAATTTAAACAATGAGTGTTAATAGTTATTAACATTTACAAACGTTTAAATCGACAGTTATGATGAATAACCGGTAGTGGAGTTGCAATATAACACGTGTAGCTCTTACTTCTAAACAACAAATATAATAAACAAAGTCTAATTATCAATTAATTACTGATGTTCACTCGGTGAGCAATTTATAGTTATATGATTTTCAAATAGGCGCAGTGTCACAACTACTTGAGTACAATGGTTTACGATATGGATTAGTTTATTGTTGAATGACAGTTAATAAGACTGCAGACTTGAATATCTCAACATACAACCAACTCAAAGTATCAGTCTAGCCAGAACACAACAATCATCTACCCTTTCTTTGAAAATCACTTATGGGGTATGAAGAGTAAACAATTCACAATAGGTAAATTGTGGTTTCAATTAGGTGGCAAATGCACAAGAGGTTCACGTGCTACTCCCCCTAACATTATGTTTTGATTAAATGAAGTTTAATATGAAAACATGGCACAAATGATGATGAGATTTAGACAGACTACGTTTAAAAAAGTGAATTAAATAATGAAACTTCATAATTCGAACATTTCAGTAATATTCAAGTCACCACAACTATGGGGAGTTTGCGCCCACGTACGTGTGTACGTTTTTCATGGAATTATTTAATTACGTGTAGCTTTGCGTATTGTGTATGGACTTATACTGTCAATACGTATCTCCTCATGATAAATGTATTTTCTCGTTCTCCGCTGCAAATGATGCGCCCTCTGTCTTTCTCTATCTCTCTCTGTCTCTCTCTCACTTCCTCTCCACCTTCACTGAATGTGGCCGTCGGCTTTTAAGAGGCCAAACCAGTGAACTGATAACATAAATCCGCGAATTTCGCTTCTTCATTCGCCGTTCTAACAAAAGATCACTTTCTCCCTCCCCCGTGCCGTCTTGTTTTCCATAGCGAGAAACGCCGACCAATTTCTCGCTGATGCTCTTCAGAAATCCGAACGTTTCCTTATCAGCAACCTGCACTTCGGTGTCTTCTGTACTTACGAGACGCACGGAGCCGGGTGAAAATCATTTAGTGGAAGTAACTAAAAAATAGGGAGGATGGAATAAGAACGTCGATAATACATTCAAGCAACACGAATTAAGGAATGAGATGTAACAGCAGAAAGAGAAAGATAAGGAAAAACGTTGAAAGGAAGAAACTGTTTTTAGAAAAAGTGCAAGACCGAATAAGAGAGAACACAGCACTGAAGAGAATAAAGATAAGCAAAAAGTAAATGACATTAAAGAAAGATAAAAAAATAATGCATGAGAATATATGCGTTATAAATAAATATAGTAACAGAGAGGTAGAAAGAAAGTATAAACCAATGCAAATGACAGTAATATACACGAGTAATAAAAATAAGACATCTTTAAAAAACATATACCACAGTTTAATTCATTCCTATTTATGTTATCAAATGATGAAATTCTAATGGTTTCCTTTAATGCATAAGAATAAAAATGCATGATTATACTTAATAGATGACCCGTTATCCGTTGTATTAACGTAGGTACATAGTACATTTCTTATTATCTTCCACGTCTCACCTTCTTACAAATGCGATGAGAAATTAAACGACTTAGAAATATTATCAGAGTATTCGTAGAAAATAAATATATATCAAAAGATCGATAATGTTATGCTGTCTTATGTAAATCATTTCAAATTTTAAAATAAAGTTCAATATATCTCCTCGATTTTTGTATACATTTAGCATATTTTAATGGAAGTTGTTTAACACAAACGAATGAAGCAAGTAGGTGTAAGCAGCTAAACAGAATGAAATATTATAGGCGCAAAAACAGAAAATGCCCATTAACCGTAATCTTGAAGAGACAAAGTAAAAAAAACAGTAATTAGAAAGAGAGTTCCACAAAACTGCAGTTCTCAGAAAGATGCATGTGTTATAACAAAGTACCTTATAAGTGAAATGATGAAGACCAGAAAACCGATTTATAAACGCAATAAAATACTCAATGGAACACATTTAATAAACTAGCAAATATAAGCTCCCTCTGGGCGAAACCCTTGCGAATCTCGGAAGATTATATGATAGTAAATCAACTATAGATAGCACGTTGTTAATGTAAAACAAATTGTTTTAGACTATTAAAATAATATTTACCGCTGTTGATACGGTTTACCATTTCATTTATTTGTTTTATTATCGTTTATGTTTATTTTCCAGCTTTGCTACAGATAATTATCCCACGTCGCGTCAAAGCTGAACTCATTTTGTTAAGGTAATGTTTTAAGCACACTTTATAAGAACACTGAAATATGTGAGTTGGTGGAACCTAAGACTGAAGATCTCAAAATTTTAGTTGTGATCGTCAGTTATGGAAGCCGCTTTATTCGTGGAGAATGTATTATTTACAATAATTACTAAATTGTATTTATCTTAAACTAATAATAGTATTTAATATTTCTAAAGGAGAGGATTTTCGCAACGTATATATTACTTTAAAATAATTATAACATAGAACAGAAGGAACAAAATCACAATTTATATGGGATAAAACAAATAAAAGACAGGGTATAGTCGACTTGCAAACTTCACATCATGTAAATAATAATTAATCGCAATTTGTTCTATTTCGTGGCACATTATATAAGTAGATACAGCTATAAGTGAGAACTTGCAATTTGTGCACATTTGAGCTAATTATCAACTATTCAATTGTGTTTATAAATGATTCCCAGTAATGTTATTGTATACACTATTTTATCCAAGGCTTTGTTCATTTTTGACAATGAATACACGATATTTGAGATATTTGCATAGTTTTTTTCGACAATAGAGTGGAGTTATTCAACCTGAGAACAGTCGATATTTTTTAATAACATCTGTCTACGTACGTTTTCCGTGGTGTTGGCCATATAAATAATTAGACTTTTCGTGGAAGCTTAATGAATCATTCATAAAAACTAAGATGGACTAATGTACTGCTAGGAAAAGCATATGTTTATTGAAGAAAACTCCGGAAACGATAGATGAATTAGTGTTTAAATATAACTAAATTTCGTTTCGCATTATTAAGACATGGGTGTGTGTAAATGGAAAAGAGATTAAACTGTCCACGTTAAGTAAGATTAGGTCTACATTACATAATAAATCGAGGTGTTAGAATCAAACTGGCGTCTTTAGGACATCACGTCATGGACAGGAATTCTAAGTGATACGTAGCAGAGCAATATAGTGATGAACTTCTTTTTGACTAGCGATCCGTACTAATACAAATTATTTTTACAAGAACTATATCCCAATCCACTGACATCATGCTATATGAAATAAAACATCGGATCAATAGGAATCCATAGAGAAAGAATAGTGCATATGTTCATGTAATCCTTCGCTATTACAGAACACCAATTATAAGAGAACGTAAGAGTAAATTTATGTTGCTATCAAGCTAATTAGAGAAAAAAAGAGAAAAAAATGTGTTTTTGCTATTGCATTGCTAGTCCGGCGACTGCTGTGTTTAAATAATATGCATCGCTGTTACGACGATATGGGCCTTACAATTAGATGACACTACAAATTGAACCGCTATTTGTGATTTCAACATTATACACAGCTGCTACGACGTGATAGCATTGGCAATTAAATGACACAACAAATTGAACAGCCTCTTGTGATTTCAACATAATACACAACTACTACGACGAGAAAGCCCTTACAATTAGATGGCACACCAACTTGAACCGCGTCTTGGTATTGCAAACAAAATACACAGCCGTTTCAACGAGATCTCCCTTACAATTAGATGACAAAATAATATGAACCACGTCTTATGATTAAAAAAAAAACATAATTGTATTGGTTATATTTGTGAATAAGTATGTGCTGCAATAGGGAACGATCAACCTTAAGCTATATTTGTACGGAATTATTATTTCCTTATCGATCATTCGAATAATCATGAAAACTGAGGTTATTTAGTTAAATCTATCTAGTTTATAAGAATTTGTAATTACACCGATTTAGTAATGAAATAAAAAGGATAGACACCAAGAAAAAGAAAGAGAGTATAGTGGTGTGCATTTTCAAATATAAAATATCAGGTTTTCATCTGAAAAAGAATGCTATTTCTTGGTAACTGCTATAATACCGACATCAAAATATATTTTGCTTAGATATTAAATATTACAGTATGTGTGATCCGTGCCTGGTTTACGCCATGCCAATACTGTTCAGAATAATTAGCTATGGAGCCGAAAATATATTAACATGATAAAGAAAAGTACTATAAGCGTTTGGAAATTACATTCTACTTAAGGCTGTAGCATGGCAAACGGGAGATCATCCCATTTTAAATATGTGTGATAGATTGATATAATAAGTATAAAGCCTGAACGAGCGGCGGACGGACAGATCAGCTAATATATGCGCTTAAGTTCATCAAACATCATACGTGTCTTTGAGGTAAGTCTTCCATCATACTAAAGCTGTGTTTATAAATGTATATAAGTAATCGCATAAAATACATTGAAAACCATTGTATAGTGTCGGGGTTGAGTTATTTTTTAAATAGTCCATTAAATTATTTTACTTTATTTTCAATTTACAAACCAAGTTACCACTCTCTTTCTAAATGTTCGTCTATTTCTCTCACACTTTTTTCCATGAATGATGGTTTTAACCCTGCTCGCATGTATTACTCTATCTTTCACCATCCTTTCTCTATCTCGCTGTGTGTATCTACATACAAAACCATATGAAACTAAAACACATTCTAAAAACAACATGGTATAGTGCATTATAAACGGTACATATAATAACCATAATATTAATACTATTTAACGAATAGGTGGAGGAAAAGGAGATTAAGCTAGAGGGGTACAAGTTATATAACGAATATATGTATGGAGTTTTAATGTTATTTTCTTACATTTAACTGTCCTTGCAAACTCACTTTTTTCCTGATACGAACAATTTAATCTGAGCTCAACGCCTGAGCGACATAGGTACTTTTATTCTGGTTCCATGTATAACTTCATATCTTAATCTGTCCAAAAATGCTTTTTAAAACGTCAGTGTTGCAGAAAGACGGACGGATAGGGCTCTAATAAATGTATGTTAATGGCAAACCGCCGGGAAAAAAACTGTTCTACAAATACCTAGATACGGCAAACAAGTAAAGCACAGTAAAAACGATGCAGTGTAAACAATCATTAAATAATAAGATGCAATTCAAGCAGTAGATGAAGGAATGTTTCGCTAACACATTTCTACTTTAATGAACGCCATTGGATCTATAGCGTGTGCTACCAGATCAGGCTGATGATACCGGTTGCGTGACTTAAAATGTACAAAACATGCATGTCATTGTTTTTTTCCTTTCCATTTATAAAACTGAATCATGTTCTGTGAAACTATACACAAATACACCATTGTTGTATCCACAAAACAACTAAACGATACGAAACACCATTCAAGATTTTTTAAATATATGGTTTGGTATTAAATAACAAAGACAAGTGTTGATATGCCGTCAAACAAAACAGCCATAGATTCATAAAATGCATAATTGGTTTAGCGGCGTTCGTACCAATTATCATAAACACCAACGCACAATATATGAGGAGAGTAAGATTGAATATACGACACAGACTATAACATTAGAACTTGTCGCGATTTTTTCCTTACTGTCTATTACGATAAAATTAATCCGGGAAGCACTAAATATATTGAATGACGAGATTACTGATTTTCTTTTCAATTGATGATTTTTTGTGTCGTTTGAAACAGTACACTCTCCTTTTGATTATATGTGTATATGTGTCGATAAAAAAAAATCCTGTACGAGAACAGCAAACTCACAGTCAGGAAATGTGTTATTACCTGATATAGTGGAATATGAATGTACTAGCTGCGATATCAATACAATGATACTATTTTGATTGTCTTATATATTGGTTCAAGTCGCCAAATCCCGCCATAATTAGAGCAGTGATAACACAATTTAATAACAGTTTATATATTCATTTAATTAATACACGTGCACTAAAAGAGAGACTCTAATTTACTAACAAGACAAAAATTGTATCTCTATATTTTAATCAGTGATAAATACCAAAAGAAAATAATCATTTTGATATGATTAAGAACACTTAAAATTTAAACTACTAATAGATTTAAAGGGTATCGGAGAGGATTGCACTCTAAATAGTTTTATTGGAATATTTATTTAAACCTAGATGTCTACTGACCGGAGTGTAAGATTACTTTTGTGTAAAAGTCATAGCCTACACAATAAACATAACTTACAAAAATAGAGATGGATTGTTCTAAAATACGGAGTCATTTGCTGAGTAAGAAATATTGAAGTTTACTAAAAAATTGGATTTTTTCTATATAAGCAGAGGTTTACGACATCCCTGAAAATCACACGATTATGACTGGAAAGAACGACGAAGAATATGAAACATGTGTCTAAATCTCGATAGCAAATACTTAAAGTTCTCTTTCTAATTTTACATAGTTAGTGAAAATGTTTTTATTCAAAATATACTTCATCGTAATTCGAGATATAGACAATGTAAATATATTTCTATTTTATTCATGTTTTGCAGTCCTCAATGAAAATAAACCACTTGCGATGTATGCGATTCGTGTGAATTGCAAACGAGGAGCAGGGGCAAGGAACAGGTTCACGGCTGCGTAAGGGCTTGGATAATAAGGAGTTTAATGTATATTATCTTCAAATACATACGCACATATGTGCATAGCACACTTTAGTAATTCGATGAGAAACCTATGTAATTATGGGTCATGAGACACTCATATATTGAAACAGAATAAGAATAACATACTAGCTAAAACCCATTTACGTGTTTTGTGCCAATAGACATGATACACACGAACAGCTAAATGCCATTATCTTGGTAACAACTGGATTTAATAACAAATTGAGTGGCATTAGACTTTGCTTGTATACATGATTAACTGTGCATACCAGATAACAAGTTATCCAGTGTGAATCAGCTTAAGATGCACGCACAAACAGAAATAATAATCTATACTAATAATGAGATAATTACTGTATCGTATGAGGTTTGAGCTTGTAGGTTTCAGGAAAAACGCACATACGGAAAAAATGTTCTTGACTCACACCCTAAATTGTATCTAGTTTCGTCTCTAGTTCTTCTTGGAGATGATTACGAAGCGCAGTCTACCGCTCTACATTGACTTCTGAGTCACTGAATGATGATTATTATCGAACAATAACTAGCATGAATAACGGAAAATAAATTATCACTACAATCATGATCTGACAATAGATTCAGTAATATATAAAATATTTATACGACTTGCAGGTAAACAAAAACACTCTGAATGTATTAAACATCTATTCGATTTTTAACGGAGTTAACGTTTAAATACTTACTAAGTTATTTCTCACCTAACAAATTGGCAGGTTTCTAAAAGCTTGTCGAGTTCATGGCCAGTCTCAGGAAAATGTATATGAATTATGTAGTTGTGTTTAGTCTGTGTAATCCTGATTTCACACGGATGGTTTATTTTAGTTTAGTGGGAACGGTGAGTCTGCAATTTCAATATATATGTTAGTCTAACCTCAACACATTTCCTTATTAATATTTTGTAATAAAGCAATTACTCTCTTAGAAAAATAATTTCCAGAACTTTCTAGTAGGACAGTTTGATATTAAAACACTCCTATTTTTCATAAACAATTCTGTTTGGTAGTATATAAATTATACTCAAAGAACTCTCGAATGGATTACCCTTGATACAATTAGTTAGTATTTTAGAATCAATCAGGTAAATTGTTTTATCTAATTACCAAAGTAAATCTTGCAATCTGTGATAAATTAAAAAAGAATATTCGATTTATATTTCTAGTTTTTTCTTAATTCCGTGATATTAAAACCTCCTCAGTGTATGGCAGACATTCCAATCAGATGTGCTCATTTAATTGATCGATTATGCATTAGTTTGTATGCAACTTATTCTGTTATTAGATTCGACAATTGTGTTTCTCTGACAATTTGCTCGTTGTTTTCGTTTCATTTGTTATCGTAAAAAAACTCATTGTGGGATTCGGTTCGATTCCCAGAACATATCGTATTATATTATTGTTATTTTTATCACTATACACTTTTGATCAAGTATATTTCAGAATATTTATGCATTTTTGCCGTCCATCATGGTGGTGTAATAACCTATTCAATAAAATATTAACTACTTGATGTCAGTGTACCGACAAATAGACAAAACTAATCAGGAGGAAAATATGAAACAATTAAACTTATATTTTTTAATAGAATTCACCAAATTAAGGAATTAAACATAAAGTTGTTTTCTTTAGCGACATAACATTCTTTTGTTTTTATTTTTTTTTTAAAACCATTTACGTATGTTTTTAATTGTCTTAAATAGAACGAAACTATTAATAGAGTGAACATTTAATTATGAACATGCATTATTTATAATCATTATTTATAATCATTATTTATAATCATTATTTATAATCAGTGATTTAAGGCAAAAAAGGATGAATTCATTTTATAAAAGAATGATAATATAAAGAATAAAAATATTCTACCAAAAAGAACCGTTTCTAATGCCGGTTTAAGTCAATCGTCTTTTGACATATATATATATATATATATATATATATATATATATATATATATATACATATATACGTGTTACGCTAATAAGAAAAAACGAATAAATGTCATATAGCATATAATGACGCCACCAATATAAGAAAATATATCAACCGCATGTATTGAAATTCGTAAGAATATATTGACAGTTATTGTGCCCATAGATTCAGATCAACGAGGATCCAGGTATAATTTACTTCAGTTACTATCATATAACAGTGTACGTATACACGCGCCTCTGACAACCCCATGCATAAATAGAATATATTTAATATACTAGAGACTTATGTTAGACATATGCGCACATACTTTACTAACTCGATAAAAAGCGTATATAATACCGATTTTAAGTCCATTGATTTTTCCATATGTTTTTGAAAATATTCACGATGTAGTACTAAATGAAACATGAAGATTATTTACGAGTCTTATCTATAGGAAAATAGAAAAAAAAATTATCATATTGACTTTCTTAAGTGTTGGCGTATTAAATTTCGTAAAGCTGTAGAGTTACCACTTTCTAATAAACTGATCAAATATTGATGGTCTCTATAGTAATATTCTATTCAAAATATTTGTCACATGTTAATGATTTGCCTCGTTTCTTGATTTCAAGGAAAGTATAAAAACCTAACAACATTCCCGAACAAACATATATATCTTCTTTGTGATATGCTGATTTAGAGTTTGTTACACTGCATTGATGTGTTGTCAAAATGCACATATTAAAGCGTTTATAATATTAGTTAATATAAATTCCAAGGCTTATATTTCATGCCGTTTACTGATTTGTTGTGTTTTAATTGTGTTATTTCGTTACTAGCAATTGGTATCTGCTTATGTTAAGGAAATAAACTAGTCAAGGATTAGACAGGCAAACAGTTACTCGTGTATAGGGGTTATGCAGATAGGTATATTATCAGTTTGAAGATAAACTATATTCTCAAAACACCGAAAACGGTGAAGCGACAATCGTATTACGTATAAGGATGGTTTTGGGCAGGTATACATTGACATTGGATTTTTAGATTATCATGTTGTAGTTTACAGGAAAGCACTCCTTTTGTAACGGGTTCCACTAGTATAACTTTAAATCAGATTGTGAGAAGGGTAACTATACCATAGTAAATCCCACTGGATCGATAAACACATTCTGATAACTTTTAGATGATTCTATTGTAACGGTGTTATCTTTTCTCACATGGACTGAATTGTGTTTGTCGAAGTATAATCATGTGGTAATATGCGCTCTAAGCGTACAGAGTAAATATCAAGTTAGTAAACTGTTATTTTCATAATATCAATGGTTTTATCTATTGGCTACCTTTGCTCATAAAATGTCGAGAAAAGTTAGATGACAGTAAGCTAATTTTTAATTTAAAAATAAGTTATATGGTGTGTTACTGATTTTTATCTATCTAACAAATACTCTACATGAACGGATATGATGATAATGAGCGTATTACTGTCTGTCCATGCCTATTTCGTTTGCTTTTAAACCAGGGAACAGTGGCGTATTCACCCCGGAAGAACTGGTGTATTTAATAGTGGTCGTACCAATTATGATATTCTTATCAATGAACTGGTGTTATTAATTCCTTTGCTAATAATCCTTCTAGAGGAATTAATTGTACTCGTAAATATTGTTTCGTTACAGGACCTGAATTTTCCGCTCGGGTTATGTTAAAGCTAATATCCTCGGTAGAGAATAGAGGAAACGACGAACAGCGTGTATTCCAATATTGAAGTAATTTGTCTGGAAGCTGAAAGTTTAAAAATGTATATTTCATTTTTTAAAAACATGCATAACTGCGATAAATGTATTTCGAATATGAAGTACTTTCATATATGTGTATACATGAACTTAAGTATTTTCTTTTATCTATATGAGTTAAATATTTTTCCAATATTCATGTTGAATGTTAAGTGTGTTTCAAAATTATTCTAAGTGTTTCCGAATTATTATTGAAAAAAAAAACTATAAGAATCTAAAATAAATCAATGTTTAAACAAAATATTCTAAACTCGTTATCCATTCATTATGCTTCAATATGAAACAAAGCATAGTTTCCATATATTGTATGCGTGATTTTATTTTATTCTTCTAATTTCGATGTATTAATCTCTCTGTTCTTATTTTTACAATCTGCTTTCCGTATTCTACTCAGGATTTCGTTTCCACGTTTTGTTTAAATGGAACCCGCCTTAGGCAAAATGTGAAATGATTATATTTAAAAAGGTGATGTCTTCAAGCTGCCAATATCTTCGAAGAAGCACACCGTATTTGTGTTGTGGAAGATTTATCTTTAGGCTTATATTTCTTACTGTGTTTCAAATACAGCCAAGCATCTTTAGGTGCGGATCAGTCGGTCGGTCGTTTGCCAGCCGGGTTGTCTGTGAGTATTTAGTTTGAAATAATTGTTGGGTTGGTATGAAAGTCATACAGTTAAAATACAATTTTCGTTAATCTGTTAATATTAACTTTGAAATATATTGTATATCTTCATCAAATAATATTTATAAAAAGCTTTATCGATCTGATGTTTTGTCGAGCTGTCGATATTTATTTCGATATAGATTGTTTGCATTGTATCGATTTTGAAATACTTTTCGCGTATTAATCGGTAAATGACTCTGTCACTTTTACATTTTAGCAGCGTTTTTATTTCTACAGAGTGAATTAACAGATCTGACGAATATCAGTTGTTGCTAAATATATGAATAAAAACATCGAAAGAGAAGTGCACATTACTTAATCTAATCGGATAAACAAATGAATATTAAAGTGCATAAAAATCCGGGAGGCAGTTGTAACAAATGACAGTTTATATAAAACTAATGGAATATTCCAGGCATTGTTATATGTCATCACTTCTTAGGTAATTACAAATGTGAGGCTTTTACATCAATGGGTATCGAAAATAGAAGCAGATGGCGCCAGCCGAAATTATGTGTTTCTCTAAAGAAGTTATTCACAAATATCTTAAGATATTTCGCATAAGAAACGATGTTGTTAATTTTTAGGAGACCAGTAGAAAGAGAGCGGATATAAATATTACTGCATGGTGCAAGTGTCAGAAGCGAATCAAAGACCATGGTAACATTTTATTGATATTTTCTATGAATTTATAATAGTTTCGTATATGTCATATATGCTTTGCATAGTTCGCAAAGAGTAGTAAGTGTTCGAGCAATTCATCTGAGAAATCATTTACATACAGGAGAAACATAACCAGGCCTAGGACAGTTAATTGACGCGTTCCACTGCATCCACTTAAACAAGGTATCGTTGTGATGCAGAAATAGCATTATAGACTATGGTATTGTTTATGATCCCTGCTTGAAGATTGTGTCCATAGCCCTGCAGATAATGACTGTGAAACTTGCAGACCAATACTTTTCTTTCGACTGATAGATTTAAAGGTTTGCAAAAGGACGCGTCATGACGAATGCAAACACCCGGAGCACGGCTGGGTTCATGTCGTTGTGATCATGACCATTATCAGAATTTAACTCCGGGAAAACTATCTGCACTGTGTCAGCAGTGTTAATCATCAGCACAATCGGTAGGATAACTTTCTCATATATCGATGGTGGTTTTTCCCATAACCAATACGATCAATTTAAACAGATCATTGGTGAAAAACGAAAAGAGTCCGTTATAACTTGCCGTCCGCGTTTCTGGGCACATTGATTTGGTTATTTAGCCGTGTGTTTTCATTTAACATAAGCGTAAAACTTTGTCAGATTGGCATGAACATTTTCTGTTTTACGTTATAAATAATTGGAAAGCGCCTATTGAAAGAACTCGCTCTGATGTATTAGCTGTATTCTATAAATTTCGATAGCTTCCATAGTTGCGCTATCAGATAGTCAGACCATGAAACGCCGCAGCCTTTCCAATCTCCATAAACCCTGCTAGTCATTCATGGTCCTCGGTGTGGGTCAGTGGTGAGTGAAAAGCACTGGCAAAGTCAGTTGTTATAACAATCAAGTGTTGATTACGTGCCACTCTTCTACAAGTGTTAGGAATGTTTTGATATTTTTCTAGTTGTATGTTTGAACAGCTGAATTCAGGGCTTAGAGTTTCCATTTTAGTGCTATGCCAAGGTCTGAACAAGAGACTGTCGTCTGCATTTCGAATTTTATAAGATTCGTGATCACTTTTATAAATACGCGATAAAACTCTCATTCTTACACAGTCGATGAATACTTTAAGAATGTTCATATTATTTCATTTAACAATCGCGTATCATTATCAAGATCTATATGTGCACTATGGTATATTGAAAGGGGGTATGATTATTCTCCTTTGAGTTAGACTCTGTATATTATAGCGTTTTAGTATGAGCTTGGTTGAGCATTATGCAAAAAGCTACCACCGCGACGGCGTCAGACTACTTTTTAGGTATATGACGACGCTACCACCCCTGAAATGTGTTCCTTTGCATCGAAAGATTAAATGATCGTCAATGTAGATTTCTGCATTATTTCTTTATTTCTGATGACAGCTTTTCGTGATGACGGCTATACTGGTTGTATATTTTGAATATATACAGTTAATAGGCCTTGGTTTGTTAAACCCACATTAATATAATATTTCCGACTGTTTAATATCATTTAGGCTTCGATCTGAACTGTTTACAATCACGCATCATGCCAGTTATATATATATATGTATATATATATATATATGGGAATAGAAGGTATAATTATAGGCTTCTTCCTACGCGCCCTTAGAATATGTAGCCCCCCACACATAGATGAAGAAATAAAATACATTTTTAATTCCCTAAAAACATTGCAATACCCCACACATTTCATATTAAATGCCAAGAAAAAAGCCTTCCAAATATTCTCCAGAAACACCACACAAAAAAATCAAACCCCTAACACCTCTCTCATAGACAGACCCCTTCTCCTACCCACGCATTCCAATAACACATCCATATGCAACACGCTCAACAAACTAGGCATTCCAATAGTACAAACCACTTCTCAATCCATAAAACAAACTTTAAACACATCCAGACATTTCCAAAAAACACCCACATCCCATGCCGGCTTATACACTATCCCTTGCAATGACTGCCATCAATTCTACGTGGGAGAAACACAACGTGAATTAAAGAAACGATTAAATGAACATAAAAGGGATATAAAAAACAACAACCCTCTTAGTGCACTTTTCTCCCATGCTCTAGAATATGGTCATGCATTCAAATTTGAACAAGCCAAAATCACTAAACACATCCACAACAAATCTCGGCGAAGATTATTGGAAACTGCACTCATCACATCCTCCACTACTATCAAGCAGCGAAATGGTTTCTTTAACCTATCACCCTTAATAAGCAAGATCATCCTCACAGAACAAAGTCTTTTGCCTGATCATGGCTAACTTTTATTTTCATCTCTAACCTTATGACACTCTTCCATTCACCCACACCCTTCCCTTTTCTCCCTGAATCTTCTCTTATTTTTCCTCATTTTTTTCCCTCACATTTTTAATACTACAGTCCAAATAAACTTTCTCATGTTTCCAAATATTTCAAATATATTCCTCACCCACCCTTTCAATCACCCTCCTCCCCCACCCACTCCAATCCCTCACTCATTGCTATCATTTTCCAAATATTTCAAATATTTCACACCCTATCACGACAAATCCTCCCTCTTCCCCCTCTCATCCATTTTCTCCCATACCTTTTCTTAAATTCCCTCATTTTCTTCAAACGCTCTCTAAGACTATAACTTTCGCCCATCCACCAAAATCACAGCCCCCCCCCCTCCCTCTCTACCCATCCCCATTTCCCTGCATACACCCCACACACACAAACATTCCAACTCACTCTTCCCCTTCAATCTCGACCACAGCCATCTGGTCAAACACCCCCTCCCCCTTTTCCTCCAATCTCTCTCTGCCATCCATTTTACCCCTGCTCATCCCCCACCTCTTTCTCTCATCGCCAGCCACAGTAGTCCTTGCTCCCTCCACCCTTCCCCTTTTTTTCTCCCACTCATTTTTCATTCTCTAACAAGTACGGACGTCCAGCTAGACGCTGCCTCTATTTTTCATTTTATTTTATTTTTCTTCCCAACATGTCTACCCTACATGTATCCGTGCTTGCATGATATCTTTTCCCTATATCATCATCCTGATGAAGTCTTATAAATAAAGACGAAACGTTGATGTACACATAAAAAAACATCCAGTTTTTGGTTTTCCTTTTTCATTTTACCATATATATATATGTATATATATATATATATATATGTATATATATATGTATATATATATATATATATATATATATATAAATATATATGTATGCAAACATTGTTAGGAATGACATAATTCGTCTGTTTAATAATACTTTTTAAAAAAATGTTATACTTTTGTATTAACATTTTTTATAAAATTATAAATTTTCCATAGCTTTCGCCAGTTTCACGAGCGTTTTTGAGTCTTCATTGATTCATCCTCAGGTGTCAAAAGCAAATGAACAAAAAAACTGGAGAAAAAAGAGGATTTTTAAGAAGACATCGGAGAAACGCGCAGAGAACGCTGGTTTTTTTTTTAAATTCTCTTCTTTCTCCAGCTTTTTTGTTCATTTGCTTTTGACTTCTGGGAGTGAGTCAACGAAGAATCGAAGATGTTCGTGAAACCTGCGAAACCTATGAAAAATGTGTGATTTGATTTTTTAAATTTTAATACAAAAACGACCATCAGAAAAATGAAAGACTTTGAAGAATATTTGAACATATTGGAATAATTGTTGATACATTTGTAGATAAATACTCTCAGCACTTCGTCCCTTACAAACAAGTATCCTTTTTTGAAGCGACTACGTTCAGGGAAAGAAAAACTATTATTTTAGAATTTAGAGTTTTACATATACATTTAACGTAACATTATCACATATTTCTGGACGATCGCAATCGAAACTACGTTTTGTGCTAAAGGATAAAAATTGTGTATTTTGGGGAATGAGGATACGAAATTAATTAATCCTACAACAAACCCCAAATTCATGGGGTAACAATCCCCCCAACTCACTTAACTATATCAATAATATTAAGTCCAGGTGGCAACGCTCAAATATTTAACTAGAATTGTAACATATTCTCTTGGCAATTTGACTAAGAGCAGTATATAGTATCCTTTTTGTATAGTTTTTGTATTTTTGTGCAAATAAATATTGCACAGTATAGTATCGGTTGTGATACTACACTTATTATTTCTACTTTCGGTCAATAAAGGGGAATCATTCTAGACTAAGTTAATATCCAGAGTTGTTCTTTTTATAAGTCTGGATTTACCACACAGTAAACATCGACATTGTGTCTAACTCCAACCTCGCGAGGAGGCAAGTAAATAGGAACTAGAACGTTTATATGCCATTCAAATGCCCTCTAGTCGGAAAGTGGGTGATCATTTTATGTTAAATGTATATGCGAAATTGATACCCTGTACTAAATTCTTAAATAATGTGTGTTTACCCAGGTGTTTCAGAGTGTTTATACATAATGCCCTCGCAAATGTGTAATTTCATTTTTGGATGATTTAGCTTACGGTTCTCATAAACAATAATACCAAATTGTAAATAATCTTCAAATGTTCAATCGCATTAGATTTTAGATTTTTTTCTACGTAAATTTAACTATTGTGAGCATTTGTTAAACTCTCTGAATATTAACCATTTAAACGTAAGATGTTGTTTTTGTATATGTTTTCTTAATTAAAAAAGGATTCAATATTTTTAAAACACATTCAAACAAATAATAATGATTTTTTTACAAGTTTAAAAGTTCACTATTAGAAAATAATATTCCACATTAAGTGAATGTTATCTTTATATACACATTTGTGTGGAATTCTTTAAAAAAAAATTTAATATGCTAATATATTTTTCACACAATTTTAGAACGCAAAACTGCTTACGAACAGCTGAATTCGCAAAATTTGGCCTAACAAATATCAATCTGGAAACCATGTTTTACATTAAACCCGTGTATTGTTTAAAAGAAAGCATGCAAACTTTCTACCAATAGCCAGTTAACACATTTATTTAAATACAGTAAACAATTAGTTTTCTAAATTTGAAACAACATTTAGTCCTCCTAATTCGAAAGAACAATTAGTCTTATGAATTGTAAACAAGAATTGCCCCAAATCTCAGAAAACAATTAGTCCACCATATTCAAAACGTCAATTAGCAACTCAAATGTTAAGCATCTATTAAAATAAACTTCACTCCTGTGTTTCCGCTACATTCTGATTCCGAGTTTTTTTAATCAAACATTCTCATTTAAAATAATGAGAAAATCAAAACATTTTTTATGAAAAGCAGTAAAGAAGAAGAAAGAAAATTGAATAAAATTAAAATACCGAATCACAAGGAATAAAGTGAATTTACAAATTAAACAAAAGAATAATAAACAAATATATTCGAAATGACAAGACAAATATAGAGAAAAAATTAAAATACAAGTGAATTTTTTGAAGACATATTGGAAATTAAAAAGTATTTAAAAAATTTAAACAATAAAAATATATAGTCTAAAAATACTAAACGGCAAGATAAATAAAGGAAATGAAATGGAATGTATTATAAATGTATTAAAACGAAACTAAATATCAAACAAATTATAGAAATAGAAAACACATTATTAAAGAAAAATATTTTAAACGTTTACTAAAATTGATGTAATTCAAACTTACAAGAAACGTGTCGTACTGGAAAGTAGTATAAACACATTTTCTAATCATTCGAGACGAAAGGTATATATAATTCACAAGTTGACAAAATCTTATTTAGTTTATAAAAAAAACAAAAGAAGAATGAATTAGAAGAAAGGATTTAACAAAGTGTCTCAAGACGACAGTTTTGCTTTAGCATTTGAAATGTTATTCTGAACAAATTTTAAAATATACTGCTAAAACTGTTTTTGATTTATTAAAAATATTCAACAGAATAGACTGGTGGAAGTTTATTAAGGGGAGAATTTGTGTTATACTTCAACTAATGAGAACCGTTTTTAAGTTCGATACTATGTTGTATGTTTTGAGATGTCATGATGTTGAATGTAAAACAAATGAGTGTGATATTCCTAGGAGAATAATCTATAGGATTAGATTAAAACAAGAATTGCAGAAATCCCACAGAATTCCACAAACATATTTCATGAAAATATGCTGGAAACCTATTCTTCTAATATACCATTGTTCTTAGAACAAACTTACTCATATTAAATTGCTAGTAATTATAAAAAGGTGGCATATCCACTTAAGGAGTAAGTAGAAAAAGAGTGTTGTCTATACAAATGTTAGGTTATTTAAAAAAAAGTCGTATAAAACGTTGTCAAGTTTCTAAATGTGTTTCTGAACAATGACAACAAGAGCGCTATTACCACAATATACGCATGCTCTTTAAGCCTTAGATAAATGAAGGCTATTGCATTATGAAGTGGTTTAGTTCCTATGAAGAAACATCTTAAAATTATGATTTAAAATTGCCAGTGCTGGCTTAATGAAATAACATTAAAAAAGAATAGCTGATTCTATTGAATTGGCCAAATATTAGAACGGCCAATGTGCTGGTAAGTAACATAACAAAACATCTGTTCGAATAATTTAATTCCAGAACACGTTGATTAATGAATCAATCAATTTATTAAAATATTAAAATACTATGAATAAAAAAATAATATTAAAATGCAAACATATATCAATGAATATTTTCAAATATTAAACGGATAAGTTGAACAAATTGTTATCAAATATCATGTTTTCAATTAAATATATGTGGGATTCTTACGTAAAGCCGGAATACAGAGAGTAATTATAGTAATGTATGTAACGTCATCGACTGAGCGTTAAGTGAATGAAACCACTGGTCATATATTGCTATAGACAGAGTGCAATGAGAAAAAGTACGATCAAAATTAAACCTACGGACATAAAAACAGCATATGGTCACCGACAGACTCTGTTCATGTCAACGAATCTAGAATTGATTGTTAATTATGTTTACGTTGTCCAAACATATATTTAAGAACCATCTAAAACTGGCCGCGTACAAAATGGCAAACATGCATACAGGCATACCTATGTATTAGTATATTATCGGAAAACATCGCATACAAACACAATTACAATAGTAGTATAATTTGAATGTAAATGTTGTTATAATACGTCTTGACCAAGCGATGTTATTGTTAATATACATGAAGATATATACATTTATAATGTTCTTATTTAGTTTTCACATTTTAATAAAATTTCCCCGCCTTTTAGATTCTATTTATTATTGATTCTTAGATATATAGACATACATCTGTAAGAACCCATATTCATCATTAAGTCGTTCGGTATGGCAGGTGTAATCTAGCAATAGCATGTTATCGGTCTTTCCCTAGGTATGTTACACTTTGATTATGAATGGAATTTACATCATTAAAATTGTTTTATTTCTTTTTATTTCTTTGACGTATTTTTAGAAGAGAATCATTTCTACATTTTATATGAAACAGATAAACCGATGCCCGCATATGTTGGAATATCTTCTGGAAACATTCTTTTAAAATCGAATTTTATTGGTTTCCGCTTACATACGGATATTCAGGTGGCATTAATGTAATTATTGATTACATCGTAATTTCTTATTTCTATCGATTTTCATTACAACTCTATTGACAAGTTTATAAAGAAGCTGATATCGTAAAAATTGTGCACGAACTAAAACGTTCTCTTCTCGAGTGGAAATCAATTTAAATGTCTATCGTGAATTCTATTGCAAAATTGGCTGATTTATATTGACAAGTTCATTTATTCTGGATTAATCATATAAAGAAAATATATAGTTTTCAGTCAAGCAAAATCAACGACAAAAGAGTAAGCGACTCATGTAATCCAAACACAGACATTCACATATACGCACACAAAGGAAATAGACAAACAACATATTTATACGTGTATTAAGACATTGATCAATGAGTTGATAAGAAAAACATTGTAAGGAGCAGTGTATATACATAGAAAATCGATTTGTTTTTTTTACAATTATTTATTGTTAATCGTGGTGGTGCTTTTCTATAAGGTTATACTGTATTATTCTCCATAGACCTTTTATAGTTTTAAATAATATTTATTAAAAAAGAATAAAATAATATAATAATTTGAGATATTTTTTATTTTTCATGGTTGCTTAATTCGTAAGGAGTTTTTTTCTAAATTTAAATGTGTACGAATTTATAAGAGGTGAATTGTTAATATAAACATATTTGTTAATATTCGGTTTAATTGACTAGTTTTGAATAGATGACGGATAGTAATTATAAATTGGCGCCATAAGCTGATTTTACTCCACAATTGTCGTATGGTGGTGGTAGCTAAAGACGAGGGTAATTTTCGTTCGACTTTTATAACTATTCCAGCCTGCCATATAGGATTTGAAGCAAAAGTTATTTTGAGATGAACAAGTATCACTTAAAAAAAAACAATGGTGTATGTTATTACGTTTCACATCCTTTGTTATAATTGTTCGGAGAATAAAGCAATGAACGGTTGTTGCTGTAAACATAACAGTGCAAAGGTACACATGAAAGGCGAACGCGTCCTCATCCTCTAAAAGCTCAGAGACAAAAGAGATTGAAATATAAGTATCCCCTTCCGACTTCTTTCAGGTCAGTTCTCGATTCGATCTTGAAAATTAAAGACGACTCGTCTTTTTTCTCAATAACAGTATTCGCAAATGTATTTTAATAAATAGAATAAGTAAATACGATGAATTTTCGAATGTATAATTATTCAACATTTACAAGTATAATGTTAATCATATCCACTAATTGTCTTCATATCGCCAAATGGCAATCTACCAAGCCATTTTAATCAACCAGATGTAAGACTTTTCTGTCTACGAATTATCATTTGTTATTATTCATATTATCATTAAGAGGCTCAATATTGTTAATACGTGTTCGCAAAATTGTGTAGGCATTTATATTATCGCCAATTCTCCCATTTGTGTAATATTTTGATACGCCAGTGTGTACCTACCCCGAGGTGTCATCATGTATATATATATATATATATATATATATATATATATATATATTGTACAATTTAAGCATCTGAATGAATATTTGAAACACAAGGAATTACACATATTACATACAGTTAAAGTATACTATTAACATTCGGTCTAATTGAAAAAGAGACAATGTGGTTTTCAAATGATGAATACTTTTAGTGAGTAAACGACACACTCTATAGAAGCATAACAATGTTTAATAACTCTCATTTTGATCAAGGGTCTAATTTGTTTAGAGAATTCAAAAGTAGTTACACTACTGGGCTCCTGTTAAATACAGTTATGTGATACGTACCTTTTATGGGGAGCTATACATATTAAGTTGGCCCCTCTTCAGATGTTTATTTAACTAATTTAGAGCCAGTTTCATAGACTCGGCCATCCATTCAATAAACTATAAAGAGTAATAATAATAATAGTAATAGTAATAATAATAGTAATGAAGTATAGTGATATAAAGAGAAGGCACGTTTAACAACATGAAACGAACAATTCCGACGAGCCGTTAACATGAGATATTGACGAGTGGCCCTTCATGGTTAAAGCAGAACTGATTAATATGCAGCATTTCTGTTATCCTATGATGTCAAACTGTTATATGATAGCAGTAAACGACAGATAGAATAGATGATCCGAATTAATTTGTTGTGCGAAACTGAAACGCTGAACCCTCGATCGATGCATTCCTTACATCTTTATGGGTGCAGTTTTATGTCATTTGGTTTCCGGAATCGCGCAGTCATCTTAACATATGTTGTAGTTTCCCATACCGCTTTACTCCGCCGTTTAGATGTCATTCTCAAATAATATTTAATCTATTTCAATAAAACTAATTCATCCGGAAAACCGCAGAATTATGTCAGTAAAATATATTTGGCAGATACATTATCGTCAGATGAAGAAATGATAAATATTTGTATACAGACGGGCATACTTTTAACATAAGAAAGAGATATCTCAATAAATAAATGCTAAAGTATGTTTCATTTATCACTTTCATATCAAAATCAAAAAAATTACTGTTATTTAACACAATAATAGAATATTTTATTTGTCTTTATGTGTACATAGATATGTTAAATTGTACGATGATTAACAAGACAAACGAGTTTATTGGGTGGATATGGAAGTCGGGGGTCGTCCACTGCACTATCCCCTAACACTAGTTACAATCACTACAATAACACATTTACTTTATGGATTAAACTACTTAAAATATACCCAGGTAGTTTGATTATATTTATTTACAAAAATGTGTAAACTGGTGATAGTTAGAAGTGGGAAAACAATTAATAGAACATGAAATGTTGATATTCTCTATATATAGTGGAGATAAACGATTAAGGGATAATCTTTTTATTGCCTAATTAGCATAACTATTATTAAACCATTCATAATGTATTAATGTTTAGTATTATTTATTTGGAATTGCATTGGCTTATGTATGCTATCTATATGCATTAGTTTAGTCTATATTCACAGTAATTTATTAAAGCTATGTAATAAAAAACTCGAAAAATAACTAAAACACCTCAAGTGTTTAGTCCATCCGCTATAGGCGACCTTACCGAAGGATTAAGCTTCCTACAAGCGAGGGAGAATTAAGAAATGAGAGGGGGAGTGGGAGGGAAAGTATCGTTGTCTCACTCGGTCCCTCTCGCTGCCGCTTTCCCTCGAAATACTATCGTTAGAGGTGTACAGGATGTCCACCTCTAACGATAGTATTTACATAGTTCACACTGCTGCATTTCCTCATAATTTACAAATGCATGCATGTAAGTTATTTAGTAATTTAGAATGCCATAAGTTTGATAGATTGGATGCTGTTTTTACGTATACATGTGGTATTGCATTTAATGTAATATACGAAACTTAATACTATGTTTTGGAATATTTGATATATTAGTAGTATGTAGTATTTTTATTGTTCGGACTACAGTTCTCATCTTTGGTATTATTCCCGAAACGTTATGGTCGATATTGCACCGATCTTCTTCACGGGCGATTTGTCGAACTCGGTAATTGTTGTGAAGTAGTCCAACAGTAAAAAGAAGAAGTCAAGTCGAGGTTGGGTTAAGATAACAAGTGTATTAACATAAAAGGTACAAAGGTAAGGAAACTGACTGGCACTCGGCTAGACAGTTGCAATCTGTCCTTTTTTCCTAATGATTGTCTACTCGCACAATTTATAGTGAGAACCGGTGTAGTTTCTATTCTGTTAGAACGGCCTGTGTAACAGTAATATTTCTGTCGAACTCCTGAACCCTTTATTTAATCCATAGGGAAAACACTTGGTATAATTCCGTGTACCATGAACGGGTAGATGTTTTCAGTAATTCCTTATTGATTTCTTAGTATAGCCGTCCTTACAAAAGTGTTTGTCGCAACGGATAAAAGTCATAAGTATAATCACCTTTAATAATGTCTACATCATTCAACAAGGGCGCACCTCTATGTTTCCATTGTCTAATCACCCGGGAATATTTCCACTTCTGACTGAGTTAAGAGGGAAACAAAGTGATTGCATTCCAGTAAGAAAGAGACCATTTATCACCGACTCTAGTTTTATTACCCATTCTTTAATGTAGTTGTAATAATGTATGCTCATTAGTAAAAAACATAAATAATTAAAGACTATATATTTAATTTAAATGTATTTATATCTAATTGCTTCTTATGTTGATATCCTATTAGATAGTCGTTTATCATTTTTGTTATTTCTATTTAGCTATTGTCGACTTAAATTACTCCCTGTTTTAGTAAATATAAACTTTTTATCATTAAAAATGATATTTGTAATTTGTAATTATCCAGTAATGAATGTAAGCATATGTGGTCTCTTGCTTACGGCCATGTAAACTGTATTATAGTTTATACCATGTCCTGTAAATTTCATGTGTTCTAATTATTTTTTATGTACACCATTACATTACATGTTGCTCTATGCGTTTGAATCTCATGCAACTACTGATTTTCTATTTCTGTTTGTTTTATTTATTGACAACATTTGCTTCTTTCAGTTATCCTCTTATTTCCCCTTTTTTATCCTATGTTTTTGGTAGTTGTTTTGGTTTAGCAAGTTGCAACTTTGCATAGAGCTCACGAAGATCGTGGCTCAGGACTTTCTAGTCTGTATGAAATTCTCCTCGTTAGTCACAGTTACTTGTTACCCTGCAGGATTGAAGGTTTTGCCCCCGATTATCAAAGCTGCAATGCTCAAAGATTACATGCGAAATCTAACAAAGTTTTGCACAGAACATGCAAATGAAAGGGCGCAGATAGAGCATGTTTTACTTTGACTAGTAACATTTCCAGTTTCGCACTAGACACGTCTGAACATCTTACACGCAGTATCAGAAACGACCACACGACGTCAGATCCTGATGACAACTTATCGTTTATTTACACAAAGCTCATAATAGTCGAGTATTGATTTACTCCTCTCCAGGAGTTAGGCACAAGGCCAGTTTTTATCGTACTCCCACAAGTAAGATGTGACCCAAGGTCGGGTCAAGAAAGTGGGGTTTAAAAATTGTCTGAGACGCCCCGTCGGCATTCCCCGGTAGGGGCGCCTCAGGCAGTAAGCAATAAACTTACTCCTTCCCAAAGAGCGGAGGCGAAGCCTGGGAGAGTGGACCTCTTAGAACTGCACAGGACATACGCATAGATCGGCGTAAATCAAGCCCCGAAGGCCAAGACAATACCAGTCTATGGGGTTCAGTATCCATCGGAACAGATACTTCACTTTTATTTTAGCCAAAAGGCCAAGAACAAGGTCATAATAGTCGAGTAGCTCGTACTACGAGTTGCAAGCGTGGCAATATAGAGAGGGATTGACGTGGTTCTTACTTGCCAGTCTCTATCTTACTTCACTCCTGGACGATATATATATATATATATATATATATATATATATAAATGAAGGAGAATGGAAAGGAATTAGAGAAAGCAAAAGCCAAATCAAAATTCAATTCAAAAGTTCAAAGAAAGGTATATTCCGCAAAAAGGCAATTTATTCAAGTTAAATTTTCCTTAAGCCAGGGTTTTCAAAGATCAAAATCTTATCATCAGAGGAAGTCGCTGGGATAGATAAGTTGGCAATGGCCAAGATTTAAAATTTGAAAAAATGAAATAAAATAAAAGTTGTAGGGAAAGAAACGTAGGGCAAAACTGTACCAGGGTGCAAGCAAATGTCCGATTGCCAAAAAGTCCGGTGTCGAAGAGTCCAGCGGAGAGAATACGATGTAGATAGGTAGGTCGTTAAGGGCACGAGAAATAATGAGAGAAGTTTCAAAGTTAAATTCCAATAAGCCACAACTTCAGATACGGCGAAAATAGAAAATCCAAAAAGGGTAAAAAGTCCAATAAGAGGTACATTCGATGATGCAGGCAGGCGTCAGAGGAGATATATATATATATATATATATATATATATATATATATATATATATATATATATATATATATATATATATATATATATAAAGTGGTGTACTAAAAGCGAACTTTTAGGAAAAGTGAACTTTGCCAACTTATCTATCCCAGCGACTTCCTCTGATGATAAGATTTTGATCTTTGAAAATCCTGGCTTAAGGAAAATTTAACTTGAATAAATTGCCTTTTTTGCGGAATATACTTTGCTCTGAGCAATTGAATTGAATTATGATTTGTCTTTTGCTTCTCTAATTCCTTTTCATTCTTCTTCATTATATATATATATTATTATATATATTGTTTCAGTTGTGTACCCTTACATTGATCTAGTAATATTTCTGGTTAATAAATAGGAAGTAATATACAAAATATATGTACGGAAGATTTACATCATTCAAATAATAATACTTTACATTATTTACTCTTATGATAGCGGAAATACAATTGGGATTTCATTTAGAGATATTGGATAGTTTTAGATACATAAAAAACAAAATTTAATATTATATTGTTTAAAATAACTAAAAGAATGATCATCAGTTTAATTACTTTTATCTAGGGATAAGAAAGTGTAATATACATTAAAAAAAGTTGTATTATTACGACTTTTGTTCAGATTGACGGGATATTTGAAACACATATTAATATTTATAATCTCTGTAAACGCAATGAGTAGTGCTTTCAATAACACTTTGTTATTTTCTAGCTGCAGTAATGTTTTATGGACAGTTAATTGTCTGATGCAATTGCTTAGTTACGGTATAAATATAGCATTACGTAAATTATCACATTCCCAACGACGGTCAACACATAATGGAAGATAATAAGAGTCAGCAATTCAACAGACATACGAGTAGCACACATGCGAAACACACGCACACAAAGCAAAACAACACACACCCACACACGTTCGCGATATTTAAATCTCTTGGGGTATTAATATAGCAAAGTAGAAAACCAAAGTTATTCTGACAACAAATCGAAGACTTCCAGTGTGCTTACTTACTAGACTCACCTAATATTAACTATAACCGAGAGTTATATAATAATAGCACAATGCATTATAGATATGTGGGTGTTTGTAAGCAACACAAATAAATTATGTTTATCTCAAGATTATTTTATTATAATTCCACAGATGTGTGTGTAATATTATGAGAGGCCACTATGCTTAAAAGTGTGTAGGTCCACTAGTTTTTATTATGAGAGGGGGTGAACTTTGTCGGGCTCGGTGCAGGTCAGGCTGACACGCACCGAGGGGAACCGTTGTGAGTCACTCGTATTTTGAAAAACTATAACGGGGTGTCAAAAGTCGACGCCGGCACAGACAACATCGCGTCACAGAAGGTCAGAAAACATGAGTGAACGAAAATGTGTTTGCATGACTGTCAAACGTGTACATCCGTGACGTAACTCCTTCTTTAGAGGAAACTAAGGTTTGAAAATCAGTTACTAGTTTGGGAGCAAGCTGAACGGTCGACCTATCTTAAATGCTCATGTAATACCTCGTCGTAATAGCTGGATCTCTTGGAGATCCAGTAGCAATTCCTGTCGCATTTCCCCAGCAGGAAGAAAGAATGAATGAGGACAACGAAATGAATGAAAGCAAACCCCCACATCGAATAAAAGACTTTAATCTCTCTGAGGAAAAATTGCCTCCGCGCTTCTCTTCTGCATGTTGATAAAATTTATCCACAGATACCGATCACAGCCAAAGAGACACAACGAAACCGACGGCACCAACGGCGATCACGACCATGCGACGAAAGAACACGTAAGGTACTTTTTGTGCATAACATGTTGGGTCCTAATCTGTAACCCGGAAAGAACTAAAAATCGAAAGATATGCCTAACGAACTATGTTTAATGAGAAGAGAATTTAAAAGAGAACTATGTGTAAAATGCTTAATTTGAAATGTTTAAAGAGCAGATGTTTTAACGAGAATTGTTGAAAATAGGTTGACAGTTTAAGGGCGTAAATGTACCATAAAATCGCCCTAAGGAAATGTGTATTAAAACTGCCTGTTAAAAATGTCGCTTGAAAGTACCTTACAGAAAGTGTTAAAAAAGATTGAAACCGCTTAATAATTTACTCATAAACTTTCGTATTATTTTCGGTTACGAGAAGATTTATTTCACAAGCTTTATACAGGGTGGGCAAAAATAAGGGTCCTATTTTTAAAAATTCATAACTTTTTTATTTATTGATTTTTTTTTTTTTTTTAGAATAAGTAAAGGATCCCTTCCGAAGCAAGCATGAGCCGTATTTGCCATAAGGAACGTACCCTCATTTAGAAAACATTATTTTTGCTTAAAAAACTCAAAACAGTGTAAAAAACAATACTTTAGTTTTTGTAAGTTTTAAGAAGTGTTTTTCGGCTAAAATTTGTTTTGTTTATTTCAAAAAATCTCGGAAGGGTCAGTCTACACACACATAAAGTTTGGTGAGTTTAACTTTTATTTTGTGGAAGTTATTCAAATTCAAGTTATTCAAATTTAAAGATAGGACCCTTATTTTGGCCAACCCTGTAAAACAAATGCATATTTGGGACCGTAACCAGTTGTTTAGGTGGTTTGGAAGAGCTGCCGCGGTCGGAGCATGAGTGGTGGCTATGTAACATGTGCACGCATCCCCATGAAAGGCTCTGTCTACAGCTTACCTTATCAGACGTTCGCCAGGCTGTCTGTTATGCTTGAATTAGAAACAGAATTGCTATTGTTGAACATACAAAGTGTAATTGAGACAGCTTATACGACATACATAGAACAGCCTTTCCCGTGGGTGTGTTAGCAAGTTTAAGTGTCAGACATTATTCCTGTCGGTTTGTAAACTTAAAATTGTAAAAGTGTTTTCCGTTGGTCCCCTACGAATGGATTTAAAATAACATGATCATCCAAATGCTCAAATTCAAAAGAAGTATTTTAAAGATGCGCGGCTTGGTCTGCTAAAGATCTCTCTGATAAATAAAGTCAATAGGCAGCAATGGTTCTATAATTATGAATACGTGAGCTGAAACCATAATCAATAAAGATGTCTTTCGGCAAAAACATTCATATAAATTATCAGGAAATAATAAAATTACACATCCATTATCGTTAATAGATTAATTGCACAGCTTTTAAAAATTCATTCATCATGGTGCAGTGCGTTTACATTTTTATAAATTCGAAGTCTCGGCAAAACAATTACTACATTATTAATAAAGAAGTTTTTTCGTGGTTATATATTTAAGAAGCTAAAAAATTTATATCTACGCTTAATATTAAGTTTACTTTATAAATGATAATCAGCAGTGCAAGGTATAAACGATATATTGGAGTTAAAAATAACATGTATAAACTCGAGTTGGATTAATCTACAATATCTTATTCTGATGTTTGTATTATCATAGTAGAGGTAATGATATTTTTCCGAGATATATAGTATACCCTTCAGTAGCTTGGTTTGTATTTTATCGTAGCTTTAATTAAATACTAAATTATAGATATAACTAATAATTATAGTATCGTAGTTAAAGTCGTGTGAATGTATACAAAGTATATTGCACGATTTAAACATTGTTAAGTAAGTGTTTTTTTAATTTTAATTAATTTTGAACCTAATCAGCCCACGTTATCAAAATGTGGGAATTGATGAAAGTGTAATCTTACAAAATCATAATGGAGAACGTTATATGCAACATGTCTAGGCGTGATCGGTATATAGATAGATGTAACGACCATCTTGGGTTGCATATTCAGAGAATATACTATGTGGGATATATTGTTCAATATAACATAACCAGCAAGAACACATGCCTAATAAGGATGTCTGCAATTGAGAAATGAGGGCAAGTGGAATTGATCAAACATGCTGGGAGTGTGTGGATTCAACCCGTAGTTGCTGGACAAGAGCTGTGAAAGAATGATCTAAGAAGCATTAGAGACAAAAGAGGGAGAACAGTCGGCAGAAGGTGTCAACAGAGTTCCCGCCACCAGACCCACCTTACATCTAACTTTAACATAGCCTGCCGATCTACGATAGGATTTTACAGTCAAAGTAGACGCTGCAATTCGGCAAGAATTTTTTTGAGCTGCAGAACTCTATTGCTTATTGAGACAGACGGGTGACAACCATAACATATTGAGAAATAATAACATTTATAATCGGCTTCATAGTATTTAAAATACGAATTCTTTTTTACTATAAATCAATCATAAATCTACATGTACTAAAAAGAATCAACGGAAAATATAGTGTGTGATGTTGCGGGTTCTAATAAGCATGTAGCAAACGATTCTACATTATTCCATTGCGGGAGGTATTTTTATTATCTTTGTCATTCATCATACTGTGTTATATCCATATATGGTTTATTGAGTCTTAAACCCTTTTAAGATGTAAATAGCATGGGTGTATTTGCCTGAGACGATTCGCTTGCAATCACATCGAAAAATAATTCCTTTTTTACTCCATGTTACTAGCGCCGGACGGAATTTTCATTTGCATAACAAATTTTAAATTAATTATCACCTGTATAACACATTGTTGGTGAATACTTTTCTGCTGATTAAAATCTTCCTGTATTCAAACCCAATATCTACAATGTTCTGGCATAGATCATTAAACAATATAAGTACTCGAATAGTATTCTTAAACTTTCGGTTAGCATTCATTCCATAACACGTATGCTTAAGAGGCTCCTTTCTTTTATAAGGTGCGACCGCGAAATAATGAATATGTATACCTCGTTTTATTCCTGTCTGTCTGTCTGTCTGTCTGTCTGTCTGTCTGTCTGTCTGTCTGTCTGTATGGATGTATGTCTGTCTGTCTGTCTGTCTGTCTCTCTCTCTCTCTCTCTCTATATATATATATATATATATATATATATATATATATATAGTAATACCAAGAGAGATGCCCTCTTTACCCTTTCTTTAAGCATGGATCTAGGAGAGGGTAAATTCCGATCTAACACTTGCGGTGTAAACTCATACTTGTCTTCGAACTGTTAGTTTGCACCGGGTGCATAGTCGCCGATACTTATAGTGGTAATTGCGTCGCACAAGCGTTGACCACTAGAACAGTGGCGCTGTGCTGGTACTTTTTGCGTGTGTGATCCATACGAAGATACCTTCTATTTGTCTAGCTTAGTGGGATAAATGTAACGAGTATTATGGAATGTAATTTTAAATAAGCTTGTTTAAACGGCGAACCTTACATGGCCATTATTGCTCTGACAGGAACTGTTATGTTTCAAACTTAATACTGCAGCCTTATCAGAGAAAAGAGTATTGGAGAGAGATGTCGTGTAGAAAATGGGGTCTCAATATGTTCTTTACTGGATTGGGAAGCTAACAGCAAACATATCAACATACCGTGAGAGGTGTACATAAGAAATGGCTTGTTTCGAAACTCAAAGTTATTGTTTGTGGTCTAAATGAGCGTATTACGACCTTACGATGATCTCTAGCTAGTAGCAACTCTTATTTTTGTTCATGCTCTTACATTGAACTACCGGTCTGGTCTAGTTAGTACTTTTATGAAGATCTTAAAAGAGTTATCCTGACTTCTACGCGAAATAGTAACATTGTTTTGCAATGAGATTTTAATGCAAGGTTTAGTAGGGGATGTCAAACATGACGTTATTCTGTTGGAGGTATGAAGAATAATGGGTTGCGTTTACTGAAGATGTGTTAGGAGCTGTATCTAGTGAAAACTATCACGTGTTTTCACCTGAAACCAAAGTATAACAACACATGTGTTGATCCACGATCGAGGCAATGTAATTTAGTCGATTACTTCATCACCCGTAGACGCGATTTTTAGGGCGTATACAAGGTTCGACTCAAAAGAAATACCAAATGCTAGACAGATCACCGTATTATGTGTGCTGACATAAAGTTTGTAATTAGACCGAAGATGCGATTCAGTAACGTCAAGTATTCTCGTAGGATTAATGTTGCAAAGCTGAAAACCGGGAACACTCGCCTAGACCTGCAGAATAAGCGTCAGCAGATCTCGTTTTATGGTACGTGGGAGTTGTTTTAGATGTGGGTTGCTAAAACGGCAATCGATGTTAATGGGCTAACAAAGAGAAATCATCTAGAGTGGTTTGATTACACTAATTCTCACAGTGCACAACTGCTACAATAAAAGCATGGACTTTATCAAACAGAAATTGATTACACCATCTCACCCCAGGATCTGAAGTCTGTTAAACAGTAATATATATCTATTAAATCAGCGTTGCAGAAATAACTCAGCCAAAATGAAATATGAATGGTAGCGACAGGAGGTTCGTGATACTCAGTATGCCACTGATATTAAAGACAGTAAAACAATGACAAAGACACTCTATCGTCCTAGACATTATTATTTAAGCCGATTATAATCCAATAACAGCCAGCGTCAATTAGGGATCCAAGCAAGCTGATTGATAGTTGGACAAGAGAATTATACTGAACTGGTCACTAATCCTTCGAGTGGCATTACCAATCTGATGAGTAGTTTGCCTCAGAAGGATGTTGTAACCTAACTGGAGTCTGCTCCTTTTCTCAAGGAAGTAAATTAAGCAATATATCAGTTAAGATACGGAGCACTTGGTAGGAAATAGTATGCATGTAGTTGTTTTTCGCTGTCTTCAAAGACCAATGGCACTGCAATATAAGGGATGGATTGACAACATCTGGTTGAAGGCTTGTTTAACAATATTTGCGTGACTCAATTATTGCCCTTTTTTGACAAGGAAGTTAAGATTAGTGCGACACCTATCGAGGTATCTCTCTATTGAATGCGAGAGGAAAGGTATTCACTAGAATTGTGTTGAATCGCCTGAGTACTTACATCTGTCCTTGTGTGCTTCTTAAGAGTCAGTGTGGGATCAGAATAAGCAGGGTACCACTTATATGACGTTTACGATGGGGGAAATACATGACAAGTTTATCAAATATCATTTAGACTTGATCCGTGTTTTGTTAATTTGACGAAAGCTTTCGATACAGTACCTCGAGATGCGCTGTGGTAAGTTGGCCTTTCCTCTGTACTTTGTTTAATTTCTTCGTGAGGCGTACGACAATATAAACGCGTGTTTACCCTGCAATGGGGTGTTTCTTTGGACCCGTGGCAGTTGAAATAGGGTTAAATGCGGTGATATACCTAAACCTCCATTGTATTTCATTCATGTTGCTGTAACTTAGTCATTAGTTTTCACTAATTGTGACAAAGGTTGTGTAATCAATTTTGGCCATCGGGTCGGCTGTATAACGTACATCGTTTTAATACTTTTTCAATGACATTCCCCACTGCTTTTCGAGACCTGCTTTATGCAGACGATGTGGATCCCGTAGTTCACCCACAGTATGATATGCAAGATATCATGGATAGGTTTGCATAGCCGTGTAGAATAATGGGTTTCACAATAATTCTGCGTAAAATACTGGCTTGTATTCCACCCAGCCTCAGGTTACCTGTATCACAAACCGGATATATTTACTGAAGGCCAGAGACTATTTTTATTTTTTGTGGGTCCGTTTATTTATTTGGGAAGTGTTTTTGAGGAACAGATCGTGGGATGCTGAGATAAGTAGACGTATTGATCAGGTGGGTATGTCGTTTAGTCAGTTTGAAAAGCGGGTGCAGTTAATGTTACGCCGGTCGTTCTTACACAGGAGAAACTGCACAGGTTGTCACTATAAACAGTGCGAGTCATCAGAGACACAGAGAAGACAATACACAGTCTTGTAACTGTCTAGCAACGTGCTAGTCACTTTCTTACTTTGTTAATACACTTGTTAAACCAACCCTCGACTTGACTTCCTTTATTTATTATTTACTGTTGGACAACTTCACAATAGTTACCATTCGAGATCAGGCTTGAAATTATGATCTCCGTGGTTGAGGTCTGTGTTGTATACACTTTATTATATGTTGTGAGACATGTCTCACTTAACAAGCTGGCATTCGCCAGCTCAAGCGTTTCTAGCAGAATATCCCCAGGCACTATCGTAACATTCGTTGGGATAGCTTTACCCCTGACACTGAAGTGTTGGAGCGAGCTGCTGTTCCAAGTATTGAGTTTTAAATTAGTAAATACAGCCTCCGTCGGGTGTGTCATCCTGTTCGTCTTACTGATGACAACCTACCAAAGCAGGTGAGTTATGGGTCAGTAATCCTGAATACTCACCTACAGCACAAAGACGATGTAAAATGCCTCAGAATTTATGCTGGAAGATATGAGGGGGTTGTTGTATATAGATCAAGGTTGAGTTTTTTTTTTTTCAAAAGCAAGCTTTTTAAAAAGAATAGGACAAAACACAAACCTGAAGAGAACCGCGGGGAAGAGACAGTACGTGACATTTCCAGCTTATGGAGGAAAATCGAACATGCCAGAAATTCAATTTGGTAACTATGTTACGTGCCGGTTTGTTGAATCACTAACGAGTGCATGTGCTGCAAAATCAAGCACAGACAAAAGATGGCTTCAATTATGGCATCCCATCAGATAATCACAACGCCTGCAACTTCTGTGGTATTGTTTGTAAAAGTCTAGCAGGTAAATAAAGCCATATCCGCACCGCTCACTGGGAGGTTTTACTCTATTATAACATCGATACGTAAAAGGTAGTTATCAGCGAAGGGCACGAAGAAGAAAAATGTTACATTTATATAAAGAATATAAACTAGATGAGGTATTCTTAAATGTACGTCTGTTCGTTAACTGTCATTTTATATTATTACCATTCACTAAGGCCAAGAGCAATGCTAATCGAAAGATGAGGAACTGTATAGGAGAAATGACGTTGATCAAGGGTATGCGCTTTGTGTAATTGCTTATACGGTGAGCATGGTATAACTTTGTTGACACTTAATTTGAAAATGAAAAATTTGTAATCCTCAGTGAGGAGGTCCACGGAGTGTGTTTCAAAGACGAATACACCTCTTAAATGATACCTTATCCAAGGTATTTTGAGGGAGAAAATAAAGTCTATATCGTTATGAGAGCAATTATTTTTGTTGTGATTTTTTTACAAAGTCTAACAGACTGGAGCTGTGTCCGGCACTTGTCATGGAAATAAGGATACATTATAGAGAGAAACGAGCAATGTTCATTCTGTTATAAAGATGTTGCAAGGAAAGGAAAAATAACTCAACACGTAATTTCGAAGTCGATATTTACTCTGTCCAATCAGCAACACCACGGATAGGGTAGCGGTATCTCATCCGTGAACGTTTCTGACTCTATAAGATAATTTTGAGATGCCAGGTAATTTGTGAAGCATGAGAATTATTCAACAATTCTTCCAACAGTCTTAATAATAATAATAATAATGATACACGAATGCCTCTTTGAATTTAAATTTGGGAAAACTCAAATAATTATTGCGTTGAACAAAATAAAATACTGACTTCAAATTTTCTACCATTTTTAAACTCACGAATTAGGATGAAAATCACACCCTAAAATAATTATGTTCAACACTTTTTTAAACATTTTATCAAGAAAACATTTAGAATAATTCGAAAACAATGTTCGTATAAATGAACTGAGGGAACATATGTTGTTTAAGTAACTGGTTTGAATGAATAGTTTGGCTCACTACCGTACCTACAAAAGCTACATCACAGTAATTGGTATTTTGTTGCCCTGGCAACGTATGCTTCTTTCAGACTTCCTTCAACAGTGTGGACATATTAATTTTCTTTTTTTTCTGTTTTACTAATTCTAACTTCTAAATCCTCTGATTTCCAAAAATAATTGTCGGATTATTCCCATTATTTTGGATTACGTTCGATAAAATGCTGGACAGTAATCGCAAACTGGACACATATGCATTAGCAATATTTTATTTTATTATTTATAGTTTGTCTCGATCAATACTGGTCCTCGTAGCGACAGGAATGTCTACAGAATTTTAGATTCACCTCAATTGAAATGGAGGCACCAACATAATCGTATGTGTTCATATATTCTATACAAAAATGCAACGAGATAAAAATGTGGCAAATTCCTTATGTTTTAATTCATGCATATATAGAAACTTCGATTTTTCAAACAAATCTTAGCGAAAATATTATATTTTGAATGAACATTGGATATAAGTTTTAGATGTCCAAAATGCACTAAGTTGTACGTTCGATACAGGAAAAAATATTTTACCGATCTATATACGTGTTGCTCTAGAATGACTGTTCATATCAGAGACGCTACAAGTATACGCCTCACTAAAAACATATAAGTGTTATGTTTTATCATTCAGATAATATGGATGTATGTAGTTTAACTACAATCAAAATACTAATGAACCCGAATACACTTCCTTACATTTGTACGCATGTTTTAACATGCGCCATGTTAAACGTTGCTATCCTCAATTTTATAACAAATACAGATGTGTATGTATTTGTAAATATATATATATATATATATATATATATATATATATATATATATATATATAACAAGTAAGCGTGTAAAACATATGAGGAGAAACGAGAAAGGAAAAAGCAGCCATACAATCACCTTAAACTTAACCCTGAAATAAATTCGAAAAAAAAAGTGTCCACTCTATGATAACAATTTAACAGTGCGTGTGTTTTTCTTAGATAATCAGAAATCGTAATAACAATTTTTTATGAAAAATAATTTTGCTGGCGTAATTATATGATTTTATGCGAATAATTTCCAAATATACGTGGATAAATAGCGAGTACGAACACTGGGGAAGTATACGTTTTCTGTCATTTTTACGAAGAGTTTACACTAGCATTAAAATAGTATTGTGAGTGTTGTCTATAAATATTTAGTCGCTGAATCTCCATTAAACTAAACATATTATTTTTGGAATTGCCCACGGTATTGTTTTTTTTTTTTTTCTAATAAATATGAGACGACTGTCGATTCTTCTCAAATCAAGACTTGTTGCGATGCTAGAAGGAAACACCAGGGATTTCTGAAAAGTTTAGTCGACGTGGTGTTACGTGTGTTTTACCACTAATAATTACTAGAATGAAAACTACTAGTAGGTAATAAATAACACGACTAATAATACTACTGACAATACTACTACTACTACTACTACTACTACTAATAATAATAATAATATTAATACTACTACTACTAATAATAATAATTATCTATCTATTAATACGATAGCGTGTCTGTTCGTATGTCACGCTTACATGAAAAGCTTTGCGGATGCGTGCCGCACCTAGATATGGAAAAGCATTCAAGTCACCTAATGTTCGTAATATTTCAAGTATTTCCTTATGGCGCAACGGTTAGCGACGTCGGATTTTGACGTCGATTTTTTACATCGGCCCGACTGATTTATAGTTCGATCCCAACCAACCTTTAAGATTTTGTTTTTCTATATCAAATGGGGAGGTAGAGAGAGAACGACAGGGAAGACACATATTAATACGATAGCGTGTCTGTTATTGTGTGTGGCCTGCTTACATTAAAAGCAACGACCTTCCGAATGTGTGTATGCTACTGATTAATGGGAGCCAAACTTAATTTTATCTAAAGCATTTACAAAGTAAGGTTTTGTCGTCGAAATCGGAATTAGTCGATTTATCTAATCGAGAAAAAAGTCTGACCGACGAACGGACGGACGGACACCAAACGTGCAATTTACACGGTACCCGCTAGTAATAATAATAATAATAATAATAATAATAATAATAATAATAATAATAATAATAATAATAATAATAATAAGAAGAAGAAGAAGAAGAAGAAGAAGAAGAAGCAACAGCAGCACTGGAAACAGTTCGAAAAAACATGGAAAAAGACTCAAGGAAATTGTAATCATAGAACTAATGGTGACTATGTGTTATATTAGGGATAGGGCCCCATATTTTGGGAAACGATTAAGTTAGTTAGTATAAATTATGGCTGGTGTCAGTTGAGACAATAAGTGCGGGTGAAGTTGACATGCACTGGAGGGGATTGTTGTGAGTGAATCATTTTGTCAAACCATAACAAAGTGGCAAATTCGGCACCGACACAGGGAATCTCGGGTCAGAGAATGTCAGATATGGAACGATTGTTGAATGTCGTAGCTAATTGGCTGACGCGAAGCAAGTGGCTGTTACGTCATTTGTTTTACTCAAAAACTGAATTTTTTTAGAGAGTATGCTTTGGGAGCTGAGAGCGATGAGGCCAACAATGTAGCCGGTCGTCCTGCAAGCAACGGACCAATGACAATATGGGCTAAAACTATGGTCTGGATCTCGAATGAGATCCGACATATACCCCATGCATCTGTCGTTCCCCACAACAAAAGGTACGACTGAGACGAATCGAATGAGACGAATGGATGGAAATCCCTCCACAATATAAGACAGATGTATAACAGAATTGAATCTCTCTCTAAGAAAAAGCTTCGAGTGTTATCACCTGCATGAAAACAAAGTTTCTCCATAGAACAAAGGCTACCAGAACTGATCACGGCCAGAGACGTAATGAAAACTACAACAACGATCAGTATACGAAGAAAAAACAATAAGGTAACTTTTTGTGTACAATTAAACATTTTTGGGTCTTAATTTAGTAAAGTGAAAAGTAAACTTGTGAATGTTAAAAAAGAATGAAAAAGTGTACCATGGTTTGAAAAGAAATGTATTTAAAAAGAAAAGTATTTAAAATAAGGTGTTTAAAAAGAAAAGTGTTTGATGTAATTTAAAGAATAGAACAGAGAAAAGTATAAAGGTTATATACAGTTATATAATCACGAGGAAAAAAGTTAAGAACGATTATGAAAGTATAAAATGTTGAGACGTTGTTAAAAACTGTTAATTATTCATGCATTTGTGAAAGATATAAAGAACTTTAAATCGATTTTATCAGACGAACTTTGGCCGGCCCTTACGAAAAACTTTCGTATTATTTCGGGGGACATTCGTGTTATTTCTAAACTTTCGTGTTTCGAGAAACGTTGGTTAAAGGACCTGTAAGACCATTAAAAAATGTAACACATGCAGTGCACGGCAATAATGACAAGAGCTGAAATAGTGTTGTGAAATCCCGAGATGCTGAAGTAACCCACAAAATAAACGCTAATTTAGTTAATTCGTAATAAAAATCGAAATAAAAATAGAGAAGCAGAAAGTAACTAAGACTGCTAGAACGTCCATGAACTGAAACCCTTGTCCTCTAGTTGTTGCTAGTGATGAAATACTGTTGCTAAATAATTTGAAACGGTTTACAAAACATTTATGCAAAGGAGTTTTGTTACACAGAATCCAGAAAATACTACTGTTTTTGTCAATGAGCAATATTGATAAATCACTTCTGTGAAACTTCAAGTGAGGTAACAATAATAATAATAATAATAATAATAATAATAATAATAATAATAATTATAATAATAATTATAATAATAACAACAACAATGAAAGAATACCGTTATTTTTTTTCAAACGGTCTATCTCAAACGGTCTATTAAACTAATTATTACATATTATGAATTGTGGAATATATATAAGACAAGAAACAGTGAGAAACCAGGGCACAAACTATTTTGGTAGATGCTAACATTCAGGACATGGATATATATATATATATATATATATATATATATATATATATATATAAGTTTTTATTTGTATTTAATTATTTTTAGGAACCGATCATTCTGAATGCTGTAATGTATATCTCAACAACCCGGTGAGAAATATGGGAACATTGATTTTTGAAGTACATTAAATACAAAATATTAAATAGAGTTAAGGAGTACTGTATCTCTAATTTCGAGAAATATTAATAAATATATGTTTTAAAACAGTGTGTGCGCGCATGAGCGGCGATTATACGTATGTGCTTGATAAAATACTAAACTATTTAACAGTTTATTATAAATTATTGAATATGTACCCTAGACAACAACACATCACATCATTTGTTTAAAACTATACTATTTAGCGTATTGCTACCGAAACCGTCAATACATCCCTCAAAAAATAAAATTAAAAACATATGCCGTATTTATTATATCACTCTTGAGACGGGTAATCTACTAATATATATATATTTATATATATATATATATATATATATATATATATATATATATATATAAATATAAATATATAAAGAGAGAGAGAGAGAGAGAGAGAGAGAGAGTGAGAGAGAATATGTTTAACTGCTGGGTCTTATGAACTGCTTTACCACCTTCGACCTACCTAGAAGTATTTTTATTTATTGTTTTTGTTTATTTTTTGTGTATAGTTGTCTTTCACCTGAAAAAATTGCGAAGCATAGAGAAGAAAGGAAATTGGTTTGTTTACATTTCTTTAGCCTTCGTAATGAAACGCGCTTAGGGGGGTATTTTTCTTCATGTAAATCTATAAGACATACACCAACGGATTTGTCTATGTTTTGATGGATCAATAACGAATAAATGAGTTCGTACCATCAATGAACATACGCATGCATATATATATATATATATATATATATATATATATATATATATATATATATATATATATATATAGCGATAGATCACCGCTTGTAAAAGTCTGGCGGCCACTGGAAGATTATGGTTTAAATATTTGCTTATTTGACGCTGGTCGCCGTCAAGTAGGGTTTTGGAAACAGCGTGTTGAATGGATATACGAATGTATCTCCTAAAGGACGTCTCAACAAGCAGTTGTGTAAATTAAACTTGAAGATCACCATGCTCTAGCCAGTTGGGAATCACTCATGGTACGTTCAAGCGTTCTCAGTCGGATTATTTGCACAGAGAGGCGGGGGGGAAAGAATAGTTATTTGCTGTGTGGAAGCCAGACGAGTTTTGCTGTAAATGTTTTACAAGTGATGGCATGGATTGTATATCTATCGAGCACCAAACATAAACATTGCAATACAGTATGGAGTGACTCACAACATCTCTTCTGTGGGAAATCGCTTCAGATACAAGAACCGATCATCTCCCACGAGATTACAAAGTTGATGCTATACTCTTTCATAGCATCTCCAAATATATGACATCTTAGGACGAATACTCTTAAGTCCTAAAACCGGTAGAGAATTGGTTTAGAATCCAGCTACTTTCTGAAGGGGTAGAATGATCCAACTATTATTCCAAAAGCTTTATCAACATATCTGCTGTAAGTCTTCCATATAGGTCAGTCCCAGAAGCTTATAAAAGGAGAGGACTTCCATGAGATCCATATATTTCTACTGGGGGGAAGTAAGTGTCCGAGAGTATGTGATGAAAAAAAGAAGTTAGTAGTTGGACGCGTAAAAAGTAAAAAAAAAATATTCATGAATTGCAACATCAGCTCTAAGTCAGAGGAGTGAGAGAGCCATAAAGACTTTAATCACCAATGCTCTTTTAATAGTTAGAGAAATAGTTGTGTCGTATGCATATATATCAAGGAATGATATCAGACTAAGCTTTGGCAGAGTATCTATGAAGATCAAAATAAATGTATCCCTGAGATATGCCGGCGTTGAAGCCGTGCGCGTTGAGCTTTTACCCGTCAATGACTACTTTTACGACCTATGGATAAGAAGGGTATGATGGTTGATGGGACATTTCCAGTAATGCCATTGGTCAAAGGGTGTTGAGCAATACTTTGTGCCAAACCTTATCGAAGGTATTTGATAAATCAAGACATATCGCCCTAAAACAAAACACGATTCAGTTATTCTGTGCGATATCACATCATCCTAGCTGTAGATAGTGCAAGACGAAATACATAGTGATTGCACTAAGAAGATTGTTTAGGCTGATATTTTAAAACACTTTTTTATTTATTATCGATTACTGGAGCTCAGCTAGAACGCAAAGGAGACTCCTCGGTCTATACTGGAATGCAGATGACCGATCTCCGGTATTTTCTTAATTTCAGGAAAGCCAACGAAGTCTTCCAGTGTGATTGAATACGTTTCTCACTTAAGCAACTATTGCACAGCATTCTAAAGATTAGGGCTATTTGCGGTCGCGTTTTTTTTAGTACTATGACTGGAATGTTCCCGGAACCACTTGTTGGTATCGAGGGATTTTATAAGTTTAGCGTCATCCCGGACAGTTATTTTGATGTCGTTTATAGTTTTTTTACGGTGATGGGGGGTATTCGTGGAATAAATGGCCCTGATTACAAATTGTGAAATGTGCTGCGATATTATTACGAAAATGAGTGCTTCGTTAAATGCTGCTTAGATTAACTGTGGCCCAGAAATGACGGTTGAGATAAAGGTGTTATATCTGTTAAGGAGTGTGTTTCTTATTCTCTTAAACTCATGGGAGGACATTCTCTGAACATCCACTCCCAGTTGAATGAATAAGGGATAGGACTCTTTAGTGTTTTTTTCTGTAACCGTTTTACAGTTGGTTCGGGCAGTTTTAAAAGAGGCTTTGGCTTCAGCGCATCTATTTTCCTAAAATCAATTAAAATAGTGGGGTCTTCGAGTAATTGCGACGGCAAATTCAGGGGTGTACCAAGACTGGTTGTTCGGTTCCTGTTGTAATTTTTTTTTTGGGGGGGGGGGCTATGAATCCATAAATAACAACAGTAAACCACTTGCAGACGTAATGCAAGACACCTTTTTGAAAGATGCGTTTAATAGTGATTTCATATATGGAAGATTTCAAGAGGTTCCATCACCTCTGTTATATCAATACACTGTGATGGAAAAGGACATCAGGGTACGTGCTGAACTTCATTTTTATCTTGATATAAACAACTGACTAATCGAGGAATCGCCGAAAAGACAGGGCAGTACATGTTCATTGTTGTCAGAAACATGTTCCAGTTGTCAGAAAAGATGAATAAAGCTTGCGAAATGTCTATAAGCGTCTAGATCGTTTACTTGATTCGAGAAAGTTGACATACAAGTGATGAATCGTGACAGAACCTCGTTTCATCGTCAGTTTCTATTGAGTTGACTCCCTATTCAACATCATAGAACATTGGTCACCACAGGCATAACGTAAGAAAAAGAACGAAAGGACAAGTGTTCCTCAATTTTATCGGAGATTATCTCAATGCACTAACTTCATCGGTGAGGGGTTATAGAGGGTCATATGTAAATAACACTCTAAGGAAGTGCATATGGAGCGAATCGCAGTATTCGTAAGAAGTCTATCTACAATAGTATACAGATTATACACATTATAAAGATATATCACCACAGCGGTTGAGTGTTGAGGTCGTGTTTGAGTAATCTGTGATCATTATGTCATCGAAAATAAAACAGACGGGCTAATTCCAGTTTAGCTCATAGACAACAAGTCACGTTTTCTCTCCTCCAAATAGATTTCAACCTCCGGAAGGTTTGAAAGTAGACTTTTAATGTGTAAAAAGGAGAACTTATAGAAGTTATATACTTTAGAAGTTTGGTTACAGTGTTAACAGAGGAGTTAAGAGCACGACAAATAGGGAATGAGTAACAAATATAATGTGTTGTATGCGAATTAAAAGTCGTAGCAGTCCACCTATAAGATTGCATCAACAGACCCATCGGAAAATACTGAATTGTTAAGACTTCATTTACTACATGGCAATACAACAGTCGCAGAGTATGCATCTGCTGATAGGCTAGCTTCTATGTTCAGGTCCTCGGACTATAAGGTGTATAAGATCAGCCCATGTAAAACGTTTACCCCCAAACACCCTTTATAGTGAGATGGCAACACGAACAGGAGGAGAAGAAAAACTCTATTTAGCTCCAAATACAGCTTACTATGTTAAAGAAAACCCTAACATAAGATGAAGACTGACGGAGAAAGTACGGAAAGCGGGAGTTACCGGACTTTCGAAAATGACTCCACTGTACTTTTTTCTACTTTCTATTAGTTTGATTGAAATTAAAAGTGAGAGCGATTTGTGCGAAAAAATGTACTTAGTTTAAGTTTTCTAGACACGTCAAGAGAATTTGAAAATATATTTCCCATCCATAGAGTAATGAATAGGAAAACATGCGGGAGTACTTGTTTCCCCTTTGTTTTTGATTTATTATTATTCTTATCTTAGATTTGTTGAAAACGTGAATAACTGAATTAAAATATGTCGTTTTAAATTTGCCGATAAGAAGGACCTATTTTATTACTAAACATGCAGAGCTCCTCAGTGTTGCAAGGTAAGACTGTGGGATAGCACCATATGCATTATAATGGTAGGGATGGTTTACTTTTACAGCAACCTTGTTACTGTTAGCTAGATATATTACTGCCCGATCTATCCAGATATAGTGTAATACTCTTAAATTTACGCTCATGAATATATTAATTTCATTGTGAAACCTATTTGAAAATTGTCATTAGCTTCTTTAAGGGGCGGCCAGAGACGCAAAAATACTTCCATAATGGTCACCTGCAAAGTGTGCATGTTAATACACTTATATTGAAAATACACTTCCTAGTATGTCTTCGTTTTTAGAAAGATAAATGCATAGACGGAAAGGTGTCTCCCTTGAGTATATATATATATATATATATATATATATATATATATATATATATATATATTTCATTTGAAACAAAGAGAAGAAAATTTTCAGTGGAGGGGTTGTGCCCCCGGGTGCCATCTTAATATTATGAAAGTTGGCTTAAATTTTGGGTATGTACATCATTTCTTGATATTTACCTATAGGTTTAAATTTAATTTTAACTAATAGGAATACAGATTTCAGCGGGAGGCTAACTCTTTATATTATCAAAATTTGCTGAATGTTTTTGAATAGACATCATTTTTAGTCATTTACCCATGGTTTAAATGGTACAGAAAACAGTTTTCGGAGGGGTGGGGACCCCCAGCGTTAGATTGATATATATTATGACCTTCACTGAGAGGTCAGTAGTTCACATACCGATTCTCAAGCAATTGTGTCCAACAGTTTGCCTGAACATAGGACACAAAAATCAGGCGTCACACACCCAAACACATACACACATACACAGTTACAAGTTTATATAGAGAGAGTGTTGCCCATCATTGAAGAAAAAAACGGCATCAAAGGAATATATTTTTGCGACTACCAGAAGAAATCGACATCTAAGCCATATTAAGTTTAGAAAAGCAAAAAAACAGAAATCGAAGAAAAGGAGATGATCTATTTACTTATGATTTACAATTAAGTTGCCCGCATTTACACTACGCTACAAGTAGCCGAAGAATAACGAGGGAAGAAGGTTTTAAACCAAGAAAAAATATGGGAAGGGGAATATATATATATATATATATATATATATATATATATGTATATATATATATATATATATATATATATATGTATATATATATATATATATATATATATATATATATATATATATATATATACTAAAAGAATATCCGTCAAAGAGAACATGTTGCACTGATTTTATATTCCCTTACTTACATCAAAATCAATATTTAATGATACTAAACTTAATATCGAGAATTCTTATTCTGAATGTGATCAAAATCAATGACATGATTTACGTTAAAAATTGTCTGAAATAAAAGTCTTAAGTTAAAAAGGGAATTAAGAGGTAATATATATATTTAGGGTTTCTTTATTCATGAATATCTAATTTACATTGATAATCTGATACACCTGAATTTTCACGATTGCATTCACCCCCATTGATTTCTTAGTATTAAACTAAATTAAGTTAAATATAGCCAACATCACAATGCATTACGTATAGTAGTTGTGTTACTGAAATTCATGATGATCGGTTAATTAATTTTGAAGTAAATTCTTTAGATACAAATATAATGATATATAAACTATGATCTCATGTGTATATACATATATATATATATATATATATATATATATATATATATATATATATAGATATGTATATATATAAATATGTATATATATATAGAGACAGAGAAAGAGAGAAGGAGAGTGAGAGAGAGTGGGGAGAAGAGGAGGGAAATCCGATGTTATGGAAAAGTGTTAAAAGTATTATAACATTAATTATTTATTTTTTCCACTTAGTTTAATTCTATTCCTAGATTTTCGACTTATTTTTATTTAAGCATTACTTTCTTTCTTCATAGCTTTACTTTCCTTGCAATCAATGTCTAAATTGTCACTGTTATCAGTAGAACTCAGATGATCGATCTCGTCTCACTTAATTCGTACTTCTTATTGATCACATCGTCTATCATATCGTATTTTTCTTTCTTCTTTTCCGATTTAACTTTGTATGTGTTGTTTTCATTATCACTTAATAGATTGTACGTTTTTACACTTCGAGACATTTTCTAGTTTCTGTCATGGAACTCTACGCCGATACCTTCGATATTTGTATCTAAACATGTTTGAAAAGAGAGGCGGTTTCATTTTTAACATCAAATAAATTAGATTGGATCCGTCGGATTTAATCAGTTTTCACTAAATAAATGTAATCATTTTGTTTGAAATGTCATGCTTATTTTGTACTAGATTCCTTTCCCAATGTTCACTACTTTACACCAGGAGGTAAGATAATAAACATCTTAATATTAATAGGTATGCATTACACATTTATTCACATACATAGATAAATTAAAACCGTTATTCATATGAATAAATAAATATACACATTTTCATATTTTTTATTGAAATGTAGTTATCTTTGAAATAAAGCCGTATAGAAATGAAGAGAACTAATCAATTCGGCAAAGCGATTGAAAAGGGGAAAGTGGAATGACGGAGGAAATTAGTAGTCACTCTATATCTGCTCCATGAGATCTTTCTTTCTGCCCAGCTACGTTAGTTTAATTTGAATTAACCCCGCCTGAAAATTAACGAACACATATTTTAAGAAAAGTTTAAATAATGTATTTTTTATAAAATAATACTACTTAATTACTTATAATAATTGTAGAAGTAAGGTCTATCTGTTAAGAGTATGGTGGGAGCTGGTGTCTCGCCCTGTTCTGCTCCGAAAAACAAACGCGTCCCATCGAAACCCTGTGCAATCAAAAACTGAATCTGATAATGCCATGCCAGTAAGAGTCTGTTTTGTAGATTTTGTTTTTTGTAGCAAACACAGAACCACTAAATATAACCTATGTTTAAGCAAAAGAGTAAATAACGAACATATTTTGACTTGTGTGATGATAAGAATTATAAATACATATGTAAGTGCTAACCAGTTTTGAAATAGATTTGATTCATTCTTTTTTGCGTGTCTTCGAAACATGTAGTCTTATAGTGGACACCCACATTTGTAATCAGTCTTTTGAATGTTTGTTGTATTCTCCTAGATCTTTCAATCTGCACTGGTTGGGCAGTAGAGGATAGACATGGCAGTATTTTATCGTATGCTCCTCCTCTTCACATTCGCAGATGTTTGGGTCGATTTTATAGCCCATACAGTTATAGCAACTTGTGATCGTCCTATTCTCGTTCTCAGGCGGTTGAGTGTTTCTCATTGAACCCAGGGTGCTTCTGAGCCAAGAGAAAGTGCGCTAGACGAGATGTTCTCATGTCAGTAGTAGTGAGACGTTTTCTATCCGTCCGGTCTACAGCTGTGTACCTGCCTCTTCTTGGTGTGTTGTTAAGGGTTCTACTTGGTTAAGTAAGCTTCTCATTAACATTGTCGTTCGGCCATGCATGTCCATGAAGGCTAGACGTTGTGACCTCTGCTCGGCTGGCAACTTCCTGTTTCATACTTACATGGGCAATACCTTTGATACGTTCAGGTTGGTTGGCAGCTAGTGATCTAGCTGCAGGTTCTGGTCAGTCTTATTTTTTTTCATATTTTAATCTGATCAGATTCCGTAAGATGCTATTCCGGTAGCTGACTTTAACTTTAACTTTTTATATGTTCATTGAATGTGAGTAGGCAGATCAGGTTAAAGCCAAGGCAGACAGGTTTGATGCAATTCTCAAGGGAACGTGATGTTTAGGAATCGTTTAGCCTACCGATTTCTGAGATGGAACCAGTAAAGTTAGTTTTCGCAGGGTTTGTAATTTATTTTGTAGTAGAGAAGAGACTAATTTAGAACTGAGTTATTTTCTACTTATTGAAACGAATTATCTTGGAATGTAACACTGAAGTCGTCTGCATAGATGAATCGCGTAGTATACTGGCTCATTGGTTGGTCATTGGTATATATGTTATATAGTAATGGGGACAACACGCTACCTTGATAGAAGTGATCGTTTTGTCGGCGCCAACATCTTGGTAGTTAAGAGAAACATACGGCGCCTTTCTTTTACGATGACTCCGATATAGTCTGTAAGTGTCAGGTCTTATGTCAGCTTTAATATTTTTCAGAGGGGGCGGCGATTTATAGTGTCATACGGGGAAGACGAATCGACAAAGACAGTATATATTACCAGTCCTTTCTTAAACTAATCTTCGATGTGGTTAGTGAGATTCAAGAGATGGCTTGTTGCTGATGTGACAGGCCAACATTCAAGCATTCTGCTTAGTTGAGGATAATGGCTATAGAATTAAAATATGTTAAGTAGATGTAACACATTAATCAATATCAATATAGAATAAATAATAAAATATATTTGCATTCTTATTTTTATACCGCGTGATACAATGGAAACAATTGTCATCAATGATTTAAATACACGTATTTCCATCATTTATATATATATATATATATATATATATATATATATATATATATATATATATATATATATATATTAAGCCGTGGTTGCGTGGGTCGAGTTGTAACATACTCGGAGCCCGCGGTTTCGAATCACGCGACTAGTAGCGAATAGCTATTTCTCTATGCTGACGAGTCCCGATTAAAGGACCAAACGTATACGTACATAGATAATACACATAACAAATATGTATTATTTGTAGCGCCTCGGAAAACCCCTAGATAGGTACTGTAATTGTAGTATATACACAGTATGACGTCGCTTGCTATAAATGCATCGTTCCTTTCATTAAGTTAAACGTTCTCTTGGCGTCCAGCCGCCGAAATAAGTGTTAAAATCATCACTGTTTATGGTTTATTGGACGGTGGTCGTGTGGGTCTAGATGTCGGGATTTGAGTTGTAACATACTCGGATCTCGCGTGTTCGAATCACGCGAGCAGTAGTGAATAGTTATTGCTCTATGCTGACGAGTCCCGATTAAAGGACCAAACGTATATGTACATAGATAATACACAAAACAAAACTGTATTATTTGTAGCCCCTAGAAAAACCCCTAGATAGGCACTGTAATTGTAGTATATACACAGTATGACGTCGCTTCTATAAATGCATCGTTCTTTTAATTAAGTTAAACGTTCTCTTGGCGTCCAGCCGCCGGAATAAGTGGTGAAATCATCACTGTTTAGCGTACTATTCAGCGGTGATCGTGTTTGTCTAGATGTCGGGATTTGAGTTGTAACATACTCGGATTCTGCGGGTTCGAATAACGAGATCAGTAGTGAATAGTTATAGCTCTATGCTGATGATTGCCGATTAAAGGACGAAACGTATACGTACATGGATAATGAACAAAAGAAATATCATATATACATATATATATATATATATATATATATATATATATATATATAGTTCGGCAGCAAGTCATTTGTTATGCAAGCGTCATTAAAGACAACGAAGTGTTCTCTCTTCACGACCTTCTTGTTTATTTCTCGACACGGTGAGCGATTCTTCTGTTGTCGGGTGTTAATTGGTCGAGTATGGAACCTATGGCCCCTAAAGTTGTATCGTGAGCCATTTCTATAGCGCGTTCGGCCTCTTGACCGTCTCCAGGAGGTCGTGGCCTATTGTTACTAAGAGTCAGTCGTATTTATTTTCTATTATTAGTTATATATCTATGAAGTTACATGTGTATACATATATGTATATATATATATATATATATATATATATATATATATATATATGTAAATATATATATATGTATATATATATATATATATATATATATCGTCGCGTCGAGAAATTGACAACAAAGATCGTGAAGAGAGCACAATCTGTTGTCTCTAATCACGCTTGCATAATATATATATATATATATATATATATATATATATATATATATATATATATATATATATATAGTATATGCCACAAAATTAAGTGTTTGACTCATTTACTATTTAAATTTGAAGAATATTGAAAGAGGATGTCTTCCATTGAAAGGGCCCCAGAAATAATATTAACCTGTTATTATAATGGTATTATTTACAATAACACATTGCTAGGCAAATAGAGCAGGAATATTTCAATACATATTAGATATCAAACAAAATTTAGACGGATAAATGAAAAAAATACTAAACTTTATTGATCACTACCCGTTATCATACACAGATGTAAGGCTGTTAGAAGAAGATGCAGCAGCCATAGTTGTTGGTTCGTATCGAGTCTTCATTGGACACAATTTGTAATACACAATTTCTCTCGGCCAACCAGAGATCGGAGAATATAAACTAACGTACTTTAAGAAGTACTATCAAACTCAAACACACAGCTTTGTTTGTGCTTCCCCGTTCATTCTCTTTCAGAAACAACCCAAACGTACAACACATCCTTAGTATGCCTTTTGGTACCAACGGCTTTTCGACACACACCGAGATAAACATTAATAATATTTTATACTCAAATTGTTGACAACCGTATGAACAACTTGTTGACATGAAAATGTGTATTTCTATAACTAATACAGCTTTCGGACAACTCTATGTTTCGATTTGATTCGTCTACATACTCTTGTATTCTCCTTCACGGCGCCCTTCGATTTTACGCAATTTTGCGACAACAGGAAATATCCCAGCCTTCGAATAAGTAACGTTATAAACACAAGATGCACAACACAGACTCACTGTTTTCAAACAACAGCAAATATAGCTTAAAAATAAACAAATCTGACTTTCAACACACATCCCATTGTTAAATGTTTTTCTTATGTTGGGAAAGTAAATAAAAAGTTAAACAATAAAAAAAACGCCAACTATTTTTAGACACAATAATGTACAAAAAGAATGGTCAAGTCACGAACAATGCACCACCGGAAAGAGAAAAAATACAGAAATAGAATTTCAACACAACAAAATAAAAGGATACATCATGAAAGTTAATAATGTTCAATCGCCATCACGTTTCAAGAAATTACAATAATGTTCACATCCTACTTTAATCAACAATCAGAATAAAAAAAGAACACGTCGACGTTTGAGCAAACAAAACTACTTTAGAAAGTGTTGAATTATATTCGTGCCAATAACTCGGAGAGAAATCTGCATCGAAAGTTCTGGACTGGAAACAATGAAATTTGAATGCCCAACAAAATATTAAACTCTGCGATTCGATAAGTAACATATAGTCGACAATCAAATATCAATTTTGACAACAAAATCCCGCCAACCGACGAAATTCGATAAAAAATATAAAATATAAAAATATTTTCCACACGACAAAGTACGAAAAAATAATGAAATTCATTACGGCCAAATAGACCCCACGAAATTTACATGTCGATAAAAAACGTAGCCCATTATTATTTTTTGTAAATCTGTTAACCGACGTACACAACCCATTCAAGTAATTAGTTGTGAAAAACATAATACATCATATATTATTTTTCTGACCTTTTCAATTTGTCTAACAAAACACAACGAGCGATGCACACGAACTACAAAATATAGCGATATCACATACACACGTCTAACCGAACCCATCTACACAGTTCATAAACGCACCCTTTTTCTAACAAAACATACACGATAATACACACGAACTTGTGCAATTGCTATCCTATTTACATACACAGTCACACATGAATGTACACGAATCCAGTCATAATGAACATATCAACTTAATGTATCCTTGTACATAAGACAATGCTCTTCATGCAGTTAGGACGTTTTAAGACACTCTTACATTTCGTATTCTTTCTAATTATGTATGTTCGTTATCTAAACAAGTAGTCAATGAAAATAAATTACTTTTGTAATTATATACTTTTTTATATATAATGTTGATACCTTTTCCTGAACAAGGCTACCTTAAAATAACCTTCTCTGGCAGAGCTGTTAATACCGGAAGCACATAGGGTACTGTTCCTACACATATTACTTTTACTTATTTAACTGTTTTTGATTAAAAGTACTAACTGTCGTCTGTGCTAATAAATATGAAAATCACTCTTTTCCGAAAAATATCCTGAGTATGAATTGAATTAAATCCCTTATATCAGGAACATCGTATCCATCTGACACAAAACAAAATTCGCCTTATATCGTTTTACAATAGAAAAAAAACCGAAGCCGTCTTCCTCCAAAGGAGAGAAGTAACAGGGAATATCAAATTCACCAACGGTCCCCAGCCGCATCGATATCCAGGTCATGGAAAGGTGGCATACAGCGCCTCGCATTCAAAAATTGTAACCCATCTAGTATTGGCCAAGCTCCACTTCGGTTTAATTCGGTGATGCGACGAGAACCGGTGTGTCAACGACATCATGCCGTATATAATAGTAAGCATTCAATTTAAGTAAATATGCCCACTTTCGCCATAACAACATTTCGATTACGTGTGATTTAAAATGGTATATTTGCTATTTTTTGTGTCTAACATACGCATATACATTACGTTGCAAATGTAAAATTAACGCACTTATCATGTGCTCCGGTGTAATATATAGCATTGATTAATAGTGTGAAATATCTCGTGTAGATTCGCAGAACTTATTTTCAATTGTACGTATAATTAAATATCTTTACGACTTAGAATAAGGGATTTAATTAATTCTTTGTTAATGTTAAAGAATATTAAAAGTAAAACCCAATGTTGACGCTCTTTATGGATCCAAGTTCCTTAGGTAACTGAATATGACTTAAGTGTGTACGATCAATTGAATGTTGATTTGTGAGGAAAATGGGGCATTTTATGACTGGAAAATTGCAGTCTAAAAGTCAGGGAAAATTGTGTAATAAAGCCTGATGTCTATTTTTAATTAATTCTAAAATATGACCAAATGAGGTTCCTTAAATGTAGATTGTCAAGATCTAGAATAGTCAATATCAAATATGTTACTTATGACGCCAACGCTGGAAACGCTTTCAAAAGATAGACACATTGCATTAATATTAAAATCATGTAGTCGATCTTATTTATTTGGGCATGATAGCTTTAATGTATTTGAAGCTTGAACTAAGAAAATTAGAATATAGAATGTCTTATTTAACGGCTTTTTCTGATCTAAGCGTCTCGCCGGTCCTCCATTTCAAAATTCTGTGTACATAGCGTTTCATAACGGTTATAAGTGTTTTTTGAAGAAATTCCATCATTTACTATTTCAGACTATGCTGAAGAAGACGGAATCGGGAATTACACCCGTTTCTTGTCAGAAACCACTGGTCCATGTCTGATTAAAATCTGTATTTAAAAATAAAAATATTACGCTCTTAATTTAATTTAATTTAATTGAGCACTCTACTGGTATTTCCCTGTTATTCTTTTTTGAGTATACCTTTATACTTTATATATATATATATATATATATATATATATATATATATATATAAAGAAGTGTGTTCTTGTATATTCTTGGTAGATGACTTTTCTAAATAAAAACTACATAAATATATATAAGGTCAATTCTAAAAAGCGCATATATTGTGTCTTTTTATTAACAACATTGTTATTTATAACTGTAATGTATACTTAGTGTTGCTTAAATAGTTAGAACAAATAAAAAGTTGGATGCATATGTTCACCAGAATAATCGAATTTGCATTAACTATCTCAATCGACACCGTGAAAAATGTCTAAATGATAGTTTTCGTTTGTAGCCATGTCATTATTAGGCATTGCAGTTTAAAAGAATTATTCGATGGAAGGGAATTTGTTTAACTTCTAATTGTAATGAGTTAGATTAGACATATCACATACATTTGAAAGTCACTCCAAATAAATGATTATTCTTAACTTCATAAAAGTTATAGTGTTATGCAATCAGTATTCCCCTTTTTGATTTATTAACAGACCAGTATAGTTTCTCAATAGCAAATATTATGTTGGTAAACATTTACAGCTCAAAATAAATACAATTTAATATATATATATATATACATATATATATATATATATATAATAACCAGCATAATATCCCGCCGTTTTGGAAGTCGGATTGTGTCATGGTATAAAAGGGAGTACAAAATGGACTTTGGGTTTACTGTCGGCAGCCTCGTTACTCTCGCTTTACTTATTTTGTCCTTTAGTCCTCACATTTCCTGAGCGATGTTTATGAGAAAGGGGGAATGATTGATGTTTTCTGTAGCAGAATACATCCATATAACATTTATCGTTGGTTAGTTTTGTTTTACCTTGAAGCTACTTACATTAAGTCGTTTCATTCCTTGTCTGGAATTATTTCCATAAAAAGAACATGCAGCAGTATAATGAAGAGAATTTACTTGAAATAATAGTATGATGCTTTTGAATTATATTAAACCCACTCAGTTATCCAAATAATAATACGCTTGAAATAACGCTTATAAATTGATTATTTTAAATATCAACATCGATAAATGTATTTACGTATATTAGCACAGCATTTAGAGAAGCAGAACTACTTGCATATTGTTTATAGGCAAATTGTACATGTTAAATGCAATTATGTTTAACGTACATTTTTTTCTGTCTTCATATGTAGGGAGAGACTAACACATAGATGACCTACGTCTAAGTTTGTAATACATATATATATATGTATATATATATATATATATATATATATATATATATATATATACATAGAGAGAAAGAGATGGGGCTAGATAGATAGATAGATAGATAGATAGATAGATAGATAGATAGATAGATAGATAGATAGATAGGTAGATAGATAGGGGCAATATATATCCTTGATTTTTCTTATTAACACAAAAAACAATGAAAGGGCATAATAAACTCCACAATGTCAGTGTCAGTTGAGCAATTTATACATTTGTTAGTTCGTGTATTCAAATAATACGTGTATGTTATTTTCCATTACATAAGAAGACATGTTTGAAAATAAACCGTAGCTTCAGTAAAAAAACAACTACAGAATTAGGCAAAAATGCCATTATATTCCTAGGAGAATTCTTAAATATGTATTAATATGTATATCTGATGTATACCTTCGACTATGTCTTCTTATACACAGGCAGATGCAAACAGGCACACAGAAACAGTCTCTTTTTCATAAATGTGTGTGTGTTGTAAAATATAGACTGTCATGGGACTGACATTTCACTATTTAACTTATATCCATTATATATAATACTCGTACCATTTGAATAGTCCAGGAGAACTTGTTAATATAACGGCATAGAACACCGGAAATATATAATCAAATCCGTCTAATAACCGACAAAACAAAAGGAATATATGCTGATCAATTTATTACACACTGTAAACGTCAGCGCTTTAGATTATGAGACAGTCAGTGGATTTAATGTGAACGAACGGCGTAACTATCTTGGAATTAATTTTATCTCGCACCTGATGATAGAGTGTATTATAGAATAGAGCTCGTCGAATATAATTCAAGTCAGTTGTATTCGTGTTCTATCAATTTGAGCTGTCAGATTTATAGTCGCTCATAAACCACGAGTACACTTGTATTTATATTTGCTTCAGACGTTGGCCAAGTGAATATATGTTATATACTTACTACTATTTAACTATAACTATTTTACACTTCATTTATTTCCTTAGTACGTTATATAGGCCGGCGTATAAGAAGCGTCATCCTCTAATAAGTCTTATTAATTAACTTACTACATTTGTAGATTTTTTATTGCTGTTTTGTATATGTTATCATGGACGTGTGAGTAATGGATACAGTGAGGAATGTTCACGGATTAATTCTTTAAATAAGCCACACATACAATAACAATTAACTTAAGAAACAAAGGTATTTCCCATGTATGTGTGTCGAAACCTAATAAGTTTTTTTTTTCTATTCAGACTGATTTCTTTTACCTTTACATAATATTTTTGTTATCAATCTTTTGAAGTGAGATATTTTACTTGAAGATACCCTATTAATTGCTTTTTTTCGATCTCAGGGTGAATTAAGAATATTTAATAAACGTACACGAACCTTTAAATAAACTAAAACGATACATCTAAGTGCATTTAGTCTACTGACGAGAATAGAGAATTTGATTTCCTTTAACACTGCTATACACTGCTTCATAAACGAAATAGTGAACATTATTGAAGTGGCGTTGCTTCCAGAATACTTCACCAGACTAGATACATTTTTTCCCGGAATTGGGTAAGATCAAGAAACCTTAAAATATATGCTATAGCATAATTAACGGGTCAGTTCGAGATTTAATATTTATTTAATACACTTCTTTACAAACTCAACGTTTGAGAGGTAAAGCAAACCTTTAATGGACCAATCGGATATCTATTTATCTCATACAGAAATCAAGAGCAATTTTCAGGAAATGACCCCTTGATTGATGAGAACTTAAATTGTATTAAAAACAAAAGTTTGATTAGAAAATAATTTGAATGCCTACTAGAAAACACCTTGAATTGTCTGAGGTCTCTCTGTACATGAGTTTCGCAAGACAATATTGCATGAAGACACGTACCCCCACATTCAAGTTCAGTTGCCTTCAGTAAAAACACTAAGCTTGATACTCCACACTACTAGAAAAATGATTGTACTGGGGCCCGGTAAAAGAAAAAAAACACGTTGAAGATATAATAGAACATAGTCTACTGGTCAATTGGGTAGATAAAATATTAAAGGTATTGGATTCTATACTAAATCCACGTTTAAGAAGTAAGGGGGACACTACACTATCTATGTATGTCATATAGAGATCAAGTGTTAGCCCAAGGAAAGCGGCATCTCTATTTCTGAAAACGTACACTGAAATAAAGTACATAACATATAATGGCATAAACTAACCATCACACCTTGTATATTATATCATTATTTTTTTTATTTGTGTTCGTATCACTCTTAGAGTTATTTTTATCCGATTGACGGTATTTCACACATATTTTTTCAACAGTGTTTTAATCGTTAAACAGACGCTATAAACCCATGTTTCAGGTTCATTCAATAGGCGTAATCAGCTAACAGCTAGAAACCCTGTTCGTTTTTAGAATAGTGTATTTTTATATAGATTAATATTAATTGTTACAAATAATAGTTACTTGAATATGTAACTTATTTACAAAAGGGTGTACACAAATTACACTGGAAAATGTGCTTCCGTGAGTATATAAATTGAACTATTTTGAAATATAATTCGATAAATATGTGTTTAATAATCTCGGAAGTTATTGTATCTAGAGAGTTCAGAAACTACACCTATTAACAGATGAATGTTGTTGCTATCGGAATTACATATATCTTTTTTGCAAGATTATATGTATCACATTTTAATAGGTAATAAAAGTAATAAATATGTTAAAAGCGCATTGTTTTAAACTTCCGATACAATATTTAACTTCAATGTATCCATATATGTGTGCAGACTGTTACGCTATCTTAAAATGGTTTGCAACTGTTGCAAATCATTTTACCTTAGCCAGAACATCCGGGGAGACTTATTGTCACTCAAAATCCACTTATTTTTATTTACAGTGAACAATCACTCATAATTGCTTGAGTTCAAATTTGTAGTGAGTAGATTATTATAAAATCACGAAGGGCCACAAAGGATAGAAATAGTGATGAAGGGGGCAACCCTTGAAACTTCTACTGTAAGAGTATGGAAATGATGCAATAATGAATAGAGGTATTTTCTCTAAAATTACAGATAATGCCAACGGTGGTCAACGGCATCGAACTCAATAGTTTAAGGTTGTTTCGTGAAGGAAATGTACGTTTAAACGATTAGCAAAAAGTGACGAGCATATAAAATCTACAGTTACTTGTTTTCACTCAGGGTTCATAGAAGATCATCTATTCGTATCATCAGTAATGGTTTCTTGGGGAATAAGAAATAATACCTTTTGTCGGGATTTATGAACGTTATTTATTATTCAAAAGTGTAAACTATTACAGATTAAAACGAGATACACCGAAAAAATGTAAGTTTAAAAGTTACGCAATCTACTACTTAGTAAACGTAATACCTATAAATAATTATACATTTGGACAGAGCCATAACAAAATAAATAAGGATGAAAAAGAATACCAATAGAAGATAACTGAGAACAGGAAAACCTCTTGAAACGACATATTATAATCGAAACCTAATGGCATCAATAACTACTTGGGCTGTAGTCTAGTAAAACACTAGACTGTTTGTAAACTGCACAAGAGAAGAAAACAGGAGCCTAGTAAATAAATGACAATGCAGAATACACTGCAACTGAAGGGAAACAAGGACTCGCACGTAGTAAATATCGCAAGGACAATGCGATACAAGAAATATGAAGAGATTGATAAGCGCCGCTAAAAAATGTCAATGTGAACAACATAGAGGAATACGAAACAGAATGTGCGAAGGAAAAAATATGAAAATAAAAAGCTACTTCACCTATTTATAAGACCGACTACCGAAGTGTGTACAAATACACATAGACTTGCTAATAAACGACTATTGACCAGAGAAACAGTATTGTTACTGGCAGCCTTAACCATAGCGAACGACATAAAATCTCTGATGAAACATAAGGAAAACAGGAAACGAAGATTTGTGTGGACAAAAATAGACATGTTAATCGCATAAGTGAATGTACACTCTAAACGAATATAAAAATAAACATAACTGGATTGGAAAGTATACACTTTTAGCACGCATACACTGGGAACAAAGGGTCAAGATAAAACAAATAGGAAAAGCGAATATGATAATATTCAATAAGAAATAAAAACTTTAAAGATAGCATATTTCGCCATCCTAGTAGATAATATTACGGTTCAATGAAGAAAAAAAACAATATAAATACGTGAATATTGCACGAGCTTTTGGCGATATGGACCCTGAATTAAATAACACTAATTGTAAGAGCGCTACAATAAAGACAAGTAAAGTAAAATGAAAGGAAAGATTGACACAATACAAAAATAAAACTTATGAAAAACGCCGAAATACTCCAGGAAATCTGAGGGTGCGTAAACAAACTGACATAATCAAATGACAGCGACGTCTCATATATGAATGTTTATATAATAACGCTACCTAAACCTAACTAGAAACATATAACGAACTATACAAAAACGAAGGGAACAGGGATTACCAGAAAAGAAGGCTCTAAACTTAAATTGTAACAGCGTATCATCGCTTTTATCACGAAAAAAAATCGACGTTAAGTTCAAAGACAGAATGAGGAAGGAAACATGCCGTATACCCCCCCCCCCGGAAAAATCAGCACGGAAAGTATTTTTAAAGATATTTCACTCCAAACAAGGCAGACCGCCACTGTACAACTAAGGGATTGCTGAGAATTAGGGAGTAAATTTTAGGTAGCATCATATTTGTATCATGAAGAGGCTCATTTGCAATCAATTGCTAGAGCAAGGTAGTTGCAGTTATGACCTATTAAGTAAGTGTAAACAGCTGTTTGGAGAATAAAATATGATTCGCAATGGGTAATGAAAGAAATAAGGGCAACTTAAAATGTAGGGAGGCTTGTCACTCAGACTCCAGAACCAACTTTAGTTGTTACCAGTGAAGCATCAGTAACACTGGCTCGTATGCGTACGCATAATGAGCATGAGATAGCAATAGTATTAATTACTAGCGGGGTCTTGTTGACATTCCACTTCTACACCGATATGTATACGTTACTCTTAATATAGTAGCTTGGTAGCTTATAAACAAATAAAACGAATATTTATTTTTATTTATTGTAAATTGTAGAATATTTTGAACAATAACTAGCCCGTTTTTCACCGTAAAAATATAGCGTCAGCTAAATAATTTTCAAATAAAAAAACAATGTCTTGTTTTACATGTTTTTATTTAAAATTTATATGTGTAAGTCGACGAGACAATATAATTTTTGTGTAACAACTTATCTTAACATGAGTAAAGTGGGTGTCTATCTTTATCGACAAATGATTGATGAATATTCAGAACCTTTTTGTGCGTCTATCTCATGTTCTTATCTGTGATAAAATTGATAATTAACTTACAGACATGAAATTCTTTAGCATGTTAGATATACATAACTTACATTATATTGATATGAGTAAGAAATAATATTCCTAGCAATTTTATATTCCGTTGAGAAAATGTTTATTTGTTTTCTGATAAAACGGGGTTAAGTAGCTTTATTGTAAAATGGAATTATTAAAGGAAAATATTTTATTATCATTACATAAGTGGATGGTGTGACACCTTCGTAGTGTTTATGACTATTTCTCTAGTTGTTTCTTTTTTTCCAATTCGTGAATTCAGTGAGTGGTACGGAATTAATCATGGATATTTTGGCCAATGTCGTATTTTTACTTTTTATTCTCAACTATTTCCGGCATTGTCGTTTTATTAGGTGATCATTATTTGGGGAATTGTGTCCGACCACGTCCGTGCTAAAAAATAAATGACTTTTCGCTAGAAATTGATTCAACAGTAAAAACGAACAAAAAGATAGAAGTAAGCAATCACCGACGAGAAATGATTCGGCCACAAAACTTACAATGGTAATAAAGAAATACAAAAAGAAAACAAGTAACTTGAGTATCGACACATACACTGTAGGGTCTTGTTAGTGTTCTAGAATGTATCGACAAAGCAATATAAATCCGCACATATTACGCATGATGTATGACTTGTAGATCTGCTACAATTGAATAAGCTACGAATCATGATTACATTGGTATCTGTTACAGAATGGCAACTTTATCTTGGTGAACAATTGCTATTATGCAATCTGATACCTACACAATAAACCACTTTATATATATTTAAAAAGAAAACAGGAATTTTTCTGTCTTGTCAGATAGTCGTTTCTTCCCAAGAAAATCATAGGTCGAGTCCCCTAATTTACTTTGTTATAAAAATCATGCACCCAACAAATAACATGTATTACTTAGCTTTGTTGTATAATTATAAAGTGTGTATATGTGCATAGCCCATTTTTACATTGTAAACATGAATTAAGATTGGCATTTAGAATTGGCTTATTTCAAATATGCAATAACATTATTTCCCGAGGGTTTAATGCATTTCATAATTGTTGTGGTTGCAAGGTTGAACAATAATTAGTGAGGAATACAATGAAGACGCAAACAACAAGGAGAATGCAATAATAAGTGTATAAAAGAAAAGGTATAGTTACAGTATGTACAAATGAAGGTGTCGAGTCAGAGAGTCTTGGTGGGAGGACATGTACGCTATTCGGCGTCACTTCCGGTGGAATTTAGGTAACACACACTAAGGCCAACCTAGGCTTGCCATTTATAGTGTAACGTTATTCGTATATGCAAATGAGTGGTTGCCACCACAACAATAATCATGAAATATTTTGTGTGAACTTATATTTAAATTTTACTCTTTTAAACAGATATAAGTTATTTCAAACGGGCGGTCACCTTCTTATATGAGCACGTCGGCGTATCAACAATGTTATATCAATGTTAAACATAAAAACAGAACAGAATTACTATATTAAATATTAGAGTGACATATAGACAGATGTAAAAAGTGCACCATAGTTTTGATAAGCTGGTGATAACCCGGAGAAACTGTATGAGATACTTAACTTTCTAGTGCGTCATATTGCAGCAACGAGTAATGCACACTAAAATAGTTTATATGTGGCAACATTTGTTGTCTTCAAATAAAGATTTTTTTTTAGTTACAACGTTCATCCAATTAAAACATGCTGGAAGACCAATAGCACACTTTATTATACATTGTTCCTGAAATACACATCGGAAAATTTGGTCACAACTTAGCATTGACATGCAACAATACATCCCGTGAGTAGACAGTTCATCTAATGATTGACATTGATAAATTCAATAAAATAAATAACTTGTAGTTAGAAGTAACCAAGTAACAATAATACAAGTTATAAATCATATTATCTAAAATTGTGCTGAACAAATATGTGTCATCTTTTATATAGCCCACTCTCACGATTGGCAAAATGAAACTACAATTCAAACGTATTGGCATTTTTTTCTGTAGATATGTGAATTGGTAAAAAATGACTTACTTATGTTATTCTGCGAAGCAATCACATATGATTTCAAAGACACATGAATATATTCAGTCTATTTGTATATGTTTACCATAATATAGGTTCTTGTCACTGTGTGATGCATTGATCATTCAAATATTTCAACTCGTTCGATGATGATCTTAAAAAAGCATATACATTCTTACCGTAGGTAAATCGAGAAAACAATGTGATTTAGTACAAAGGTAAAAGTGAGGTAAAGTAGTCAAAGCATCAATTCAACTACAATAAAATACAGAAATAGAGTACGGTGTGATCATCAGTATCACACTGTTATAGTATTTAGAAATACTCTTACGTGAATATCATATTTAATAGTACCATTCTTAATCATTCAGACAGAGATGACCATGAATGTTCCTCGAGAAGTAATAGCCTTTGCATCCAACTTTAGATTGTGCGATAGACATGATTTTTTCGGAACATAGAAATAAAACGATTTCTGCCCGTAGATCATAAGACATACTGGAAAGAAACAATACATCATATGAACGTTTACCTAAAGAAGGGGATCACGTTAGACGAATCTAAGATACATCCATAAGTATTTATTATGAGAATTGACATATTAATATGCTCGAAATCCCTAGCAGCTGGATAATGGCAGTTAAACATACTATTCCCCAGTCTGAAGAACGTACAGACTGGCGGTCACTATTACAAAAGAAGGAATTGATAAATATTATGTTGGTAAGAAGTAGTATGGAAAACATTTGTATTTTATTATGTCGTTTTTCTTTCAGTATAATCCTCGACTGAACTTACGTTCCTTTCCTGGACGAATTGAGTTAAAATGTGGACTACTTTCCTATAAGTTAGAAGTATAGTGGTAATGTGACATTAGCTTAAAAATAATGCATTGTAGTTATTAATATGGTAACAATAATAGCCTCATAGATAACTAACATGGTCGTAGAACGTAGTACATGAGCATGAACTATATATTATGAAGACGTTTTTATTCTATATTAAAAGGCGATCAGTTTGGTATACATTTGTAAAGTGCATAATGCAAGAAATTATCTATAATGTTCCCCCTGAAAAATGTCGCTTCGTGAAACATGTGTATTATTCTTGTATGAAAAGAACATGTAACGTCTTATTATTGTTAAGCATAGATGTCTTTTTTTAAAAAATAAAACTCTTGTTTTCTTCATTGTTGTCCAATTGACGCCAAGGCGTGTGCGTTGATCTTAAATACATATAAATGTTTTCCATCTGTTATATATAGATGTGAATTCTATACATCTTTCTATCTTCCAATTTTAAATGTATCTATGAAAGATCTCTATTTCGATTAGAAAATAAAACGCATCGCTAATTGCAATACTAGTTAATCAACAGGCAGATGAAATGATAGTATACACTATCCTTAACATCTACAACTATTTTGAGTAATTCTTACATAACGTGATCGGGATAAAACTTAACAAGTCGTGTAAGTTCCTTATTCTCAATATTGTTCTGCTTGCAGTAACTTATTTTGTCTTTCGACCTGTTTTCATTTATTTACCTTTAAATGCTTTATTCTTTATTTTTGTTTAAAAAAATATTATCGAAGATAGAGATCACCCATTAAGCGGATGTGCTGATACAACATGATACGAATACCTACTCAAAATTGGAAAATACCCGTTGTAGATGGGAACTAAGTTGCAGCTTGATACATTTTCGTTGAATATTATGTTAAATTGATATATTGTTGAGATGTGTCATACTTGAAACAAAGAGCTTTTAAGTGTTGAAGTATCTGGAGTAATTGTATTATGAAGAATCTGTTCGGAAATCAATATGATACGGGTTCATAATTTTAAAAAAACACTGATATGGCCTAGGGACGAAGCTTTTTTAAAATGTCCGATAAGTCAATATGACAAAAACCAAGGACAGCAAAGCTTGCTCATCTATACGAATCAAACTCTCAAAAGGTGTATAGAATGTATTTTATAATTCACGTTAAACAACAATACTTTGTACATAAAACTTCAAAACGGAAGCTTGTGGTTTGTTTATATCAATATGTAACCATCTACCAATCTATTTATCTATATACATTTATCTATACCTATATGTACACACACATACACACACACGCATATATATATATATATATATATATATATTCATATATATATATATACGTGTGTGTGTGTGTGTGTGTGTATGTGTCTGCGTATATGTATATGATAATCAGCAGACAGATTTCGTCATTTCAGGAATCATCAGTATAGCCAGAAATAGCCACCGCATCAATCTTTCGTGTCGGAATATGCACATCAGATCATTACTTAGAGTGACTAACGTGTATATGAGGTTTCAAATCTTATATATATATATATATATATATATATATATATATATATATATATATATGTACATATATATATAAAATTGTACCTCTCTTTATCATTCTCTTTATCCCTCTTTTTCTCTCTCTATCTTTTTTCTCATTTCTATATGTATGGCTGTCTGGATGTGTGCATGTATGTATGTTAATCTCTCTGCCTCTCTTTCTCTTACTCTCTCTCCTCTCTCTCTCTTTATATATATATATATATATATATATATTTAAAGACAGAGGGAACACTGATAATTATGTACGTGATAAAATTTTATCGAAGCGTTTTCAAAAGATAAAAAAGTGTGATATTTTAAAATATAGTTATAATATATTGCCCTAAAGAACATTAGTTCCATCGACTATAAATTATAATAGACCATATGTCATCGACACAGGAATATTCTCATACTGTCAAGTTCTTATAATATATTTAGATTCAGAGTCAGTAAATCATCAGATTAAGAAATTACACATATTTCTTCTAAGCGGTATCCATCTGGGAATAAGTACTTAAAAAGCAATTATATCCGTTTATTACATCCATCTTTAGATGTAATACTGTAGACATTAAAATAAATGTACCTTTTTATTGCCTGACATGTCAATATCCGCTTCTTCTGTTATCTATGGTGTAAAGTATTCATTTTCATTTTCCACGTGAGAAACTGCATGTGTTTTGGCGGAACATTATTAATACTGTTTAAATCAATGTAAATGCGAAATACTTCAGTTTTATTTTTGGGGGGTTTCAAGGGCAAGGATTATCGTATATAAGAAACATACCTTGAGTACGAAGAGAAAACCTAAGTGAAACCAATAAACAGAAATAATGTATCGATACCGGAATGTCTTAACAAGAAAATATGATGAGGTTATACCGATCCTCCTAAAAATATATGCATATACATGTATGTATATTTCCGTATTTTTCATTCTTATATATATATATATATATATATATATATATATATATATATATATATATATAATATAAATATATATATATATATATATATATATATACAGGTAAACTTCGGTATCTCGAACACCGATGTATCGAATACAACGCAAATCTCGAAGTCAGTTGGCGGTCCCGACCGTTTATTGGTGTCAATTTCAAACTTCGATTTCTCGAACCCTCAGATATCTGGAAGTTTATTTTCACCCCCATCATGTTCGGGATATAGAAGTTTACCTGTATATATATTACTAAGAATATAATATGATATATACAATAAAGGCAGTACTGTGATAGATTTAGAAAGAAAAGATATATACAAAAATATTTTCCATACTCAGATAATGCAAATATCGTGCGCAGTCATCAGAAATACATCATCTACTTCTGATCGGTTTATTCGAGTTTTATGTTTCATCCAGACAAATATTTCATTCTAACTATAATTTAGTGAATAGTGGTGAAGTATTCACTCACTACCTTCTAACCCTTTCCACTTTGTATAGATCGAGTAAATATTTTTATTAGACTTTATATACTACATTCTCCTGTAAATAATGCATTATTTTAATTTATTATCTTCAAATTCTTTTTTTGAGAAATAAACCATCAACATCCTGTTGGAATTTAATCAATTTGATCTAAGACTACGCCATACTAGTCAACAGTAAAACATGCTTTCTCTAAATTAACATAAATCATACCAATAATTTCAGTTTAAAATATTGCGAATGAATCCTGTTCTCCCTTATATTAACTTATTTTGAAGTCATACTATTTCATGTATGTGTTTAGGCATGTGGCTAGGTTGTTAAATTCGTAAAGATGTTCAATAAATGAATACTGCTCTAATTAAAGTATTCAAGAATATTTTTCGGCCCAAGCTAACATTATTGTGTGCATGTAGAGATGTTGATATATTCAGTTTATTACACTACCATGTCTTTTAGTGACAATATATAAAGAGTGTATTATACACTATCCCATTTTCAGCAAACGATTTCTTTAATTATAAAAATGCACACAGTAGCAATTCTTTGCATTTAAAATGTATATATTACATATTTACTTCAGGTAACAGTTATTTCGTATTCATACGCAGTATGGATGTATTTTTAACGAAAGTTACGGTAGTATCGTTTGCACAAGAAAAAAAACAACACGAAAAAGCTACACAGATTTTACGATACATTGCCTTTACTTCAGAAAGTGCATTCTCATTTTCTTGTTGCCTTATAAATATCGCTTAAAACAGTTAATACCAAGACAAATCAAAACAGAAAAGGTGAAACAATTTCTACAGTAATGTTAAACATTACATACAGCGTATTGAACAATTTTATGAATAATTATTTATTATTTTATTCATATTTTTAAACCTTAAAAGGTTATAAGTAAAAAAAAGAAAGTAAAACATTTTTTTTCACTTTGCATATGTTGAATTATACATAGAAGAATGCCAAGGCATAATACATTTACATATATTGAACTTTACATATATTCATTTTTGACTGCTTCATACATTTTCTGGAGTCCAATGTATTTATCTTTGCCAAATTATAACATAATCTGCCAATGCACACCTCATAATATATAATAACCGATTGTCGAATATTTTTCAAAATTTTCACAGTAATAATGCGAACCAAAGGCTGTACACTAATGGTTTTTTTATGAAGACAGGAATGTTCTCTTTAAAACTCTATGTTGAAACGATTTTTCTATAATTTATGATATTCTTAGTTTTACTTTTAGATTTTATTAAACTTCTAAAGTATGGAACTTTACATTTGGTTAATTACTATGGTATATCTTTATATATATATATATATATATATATATATATATATATATATATATATATATATATATATATATGTGTGTGTGTGTGTGTGTGTGCGTGTGTGTGTATATATATATATATCGTATCTATCTACATATGAACAGAGAGAATATATATCTTTATATATAACGTTATATGTTCATATATTTGCATGTACAAGACACACCATTAAATCAATTAGACAATGAATATGAATTTTGGAACACAGTTTCTGGGCGTAAAGTGTCGTAATATGGTGTATATTTAGTTTAATTTATTTTTTTTTTAAATGAAGAATGTTTTCCGATTTTTGTGGAATTTTTAAAAGAGGTATTAGACATACATCCATTTATCTTTCTTTAGTATCTGAATACGTTTCAGCGATTATAATATGAAACAAGTGTAATCATATTTTATTAAACATCAATGAAGTTAGAGTCATTGAATTTCTTTTTAAGATTCTTGTAATGTAATATTTTAATTTGATACTATGTCTAAATGATGTAATAGATAGTGAAAATATAAATAAGGATTTATACATGAGGATGTGTATCCTAATATTTTATTTAATTTATATATAACGGAGATTATGTATATGTCTGTCTGAAGTCTAAACCCTATTATTAGTTTTTATCGCTTTCTTGTTATATCTAATTATCAGCTCCTATACATACCTATATCTAACCTTCCCCAAACATTATGCGTCTTTTAAATTTACATAATTAATTTGTTTTAAAACTTTTAATTAAAAAATATTCGCAAATGTACACTCATGAAATTTATTTACATTTCCAGAAGTACTTTAAAAATGTTTCTCGATAATAAGTCTCGAAATAAAAATCATGAATTAAATTATGCCTGAATGCAAAATTTGAAATCCTAAACTTCACAGATCCTCGAATTTATTAAACTGTAGAAGATAGATGGCAAACAGCTGCTTACACAGAAATAAATTTACCTTAGGCTAACGAGAAATAAATAAATGAACAAATAAGTCAGAAAACAAAAAAACAACGACAAGAATTAAACAAAAACTTAACAATTTAAAAATTAAAACCTAAAATAGAAATACAAGGAACCACGTGTTAAACTAAATCACCCTTTCTATTGACACAACAAAGGAAACAGGATATAGGCCAATCTATAGAAAACAGAACAATATAACAGGATATAAGAAATAACACCACCACGATCTTTGTTCGCGGGAAGTCCAACGATTGGCTGAGATAACAACAAATAATCTGAGTGGGTACTAACTAGCTGTGTATATCAAACACCCGGCAAATATAACTCCATGAATTTTAGCCTGAAGATTACCATCGGGGATGAAACGCGGGAGACTCTGTGTAGCTTAATTGTCATGAATATATTTTCATAGCTTACTACTGTATATATATATATATATATATATATATATATATATATATATATATATATATATGCATATATATATATATAATATATATATATGTCAGGTTAATTATATATTCCTAATAACCATGTTTTTTTGTTTTTTTTTAAATAAGAACATGGTTATTTGAATATGAATGCATCTGATTGTATATGCTCTGTTATTACTTATTGCCAATCATCGAGCTGAATCTTTTAAAGACACAACAAAATAAAAAGGCACAGTTAGTATATGCTAATACATATATTGTCATACACAACAATATATATATTATATATATATATATATATATATATATATATATTTATATATATATATCAAAGGTCAATATATATGTCTGTGTTATAGAATTGTATATAGCAACAGTTGAAATATGCGATTCAACCCGGGTTTTTTACCCCGCCTAATAAACCGGTATCGTCCGGGCCTTCGTCTTTGGATGTACGCCGGTCTATTGGTTGTCGGTCCTGTACAGTTCTAGGAGGTGAACCCTCCCAGGCTTTGCCTCCCCTCTTTGGGGAGGAGTAATTTTAGTGCTTACTTTCTGAGGCGCCCCTGTCGGGGAATGCCGACGGGGCTGCCCAGGCAATTTGTAAACAGCCAGACTGCTCAAATTCTCGAGCGCTGGTTCTTTCCCACTTTCCCGACCTTGTTTCACATCTTACCTTGTGGGAGGAAGATAAATAGAAGCAACAGTTCAAATATTAAAAACAGTTTCAATAACGTTCTAATTCTTGATAGAATTTAAAGACACAGTTTGAAATGTTCTTTCGATTCCACCTGGGTATGTCAATGAATTATAAAGACACGAAATTCCTTTTTGAATCGAGTTTTTTTTTTGTTTCATGAAAAGATTATTAAATTAAACATATACTATTGCAAAAAACAATCTTAAAAAATGGGTTAAACAATTAAAAAATCATTTGTTAATATTTTGTAAGATTTAAAATAATTAAATGAACATAAGTCGTCCTTATTCGTTAAAGCTATTTCAGGTTAACAACTGTCTGTTAACGAGTAGTGTTTTTAAGAAAACACCACTGCACTAACAGTGTTTGTATTATTTGATTGCATTGTGTATTTAATAATTCTCTCAAGACAAAATTTGTAAACATGACGATAGTTGAAATTATTTGAGACCACGGATTAATACGCCTAGTTAAAATAAAATTGAAATAGGAAAGTTTTTAAAATGTTTATTATTTGTGATTATTTTATTGTGTCTTATAATGTTGTAGTTGAACTTCCTATGTAATGTGATTTTACTGACAAATAAAACTCAACAGTGTAATTTTAACACCAGTCTACATTATTATAACACGTTACTAGACAAAGCTGATTATGAGATTCACGATAGCAGTTTGAAGTTTCCAAGATGTGACACTTCAGCATTTTGTTGTAAATGAAACAGAAATTCCGTCTAACGTGTGCGCTATTCGTCAGCAGATTTATTTGTACGAACCTCTTATGAAGGGAGTGTTTTCTTTTAATTCAAAATGGCGATTTCCTGTGACTTATCTCTGAAGCAAAGATGACCTTTTCTCTACCATATAAACAGATTCTTCAATTGTTTTCATTTGAGGTGGCTTCCATAAAAACAGCAGGTATATTTCGAATTGGTTCTATGGCCTCAGTGTATTTTTTTCGAACCTCATAACGTATGACATGCCTTAAATGCCACGGACAAATGTTCAATATGTTAAGGATGACTCTAATCAAAATATTCGTTAAATATCATCGTTTTGTTCGACACGATATTGTAAATTATCATTTTCGTATGTAGATAACTTTGAAAAATGTCAAGATTATATATCTGTATATATATATATATATATATATATATATATATATATATATACTATTTCATGTATGAACACGGTGGCATTAGGAGATGTGGTATAGTATGTGTTGATTCACATTATTTACTTCAACCGTGCCTAATACATCAGTAGACGTATGTAGTAACTTATAAAATATATATTTATGTCAATGAAGCTACACAAAGGCTTTTACATTATATATATATATATATATATATATATATATATATATATATATATATATATCATGAAATATTGAAATAGACTTGTGACGGAATATATTTACTTTGGTCCTGTCTGCATTCGTTTTAAGTTTTCTTTTCTGAAATTGTCAGATGTAGTTGTATTCTGTTCTGTAAGCTAATACTTTTGGTTCATTCCAAATACATTTTCAAGGGTGTGTATTGAATAAAAACATACCTACAGTATACGATGATTTAAGACGAAACCGAAGGTTTAATCGTGAAGAACAGCGACTAAGTTTCCATAAAAATAACATATGATTGAGACTAAAATATTTAGTTTGTAACCCATTCGTTTTCGAAACATGTTAACACAGACAATATATTTATGTATCTATTATAGAAATGTCGCTTTAATTCACACAACAGTAAATTGATAGCTCAATAGTGGATACATTACTAAGCTAAAATATAATATTTTTATTGAATAAGCTTCCAGAAACCATCTTGAATATGTTATTAACTAAATTGCGTTGTTCTTATTTGGAACTTTTATTAAATAACACATATAGTTGTATAGTAGCATTCAAATACAGACTGTGTCCATCTCTGCAGTCTAGTTAAATAGAAAAGTGCATTAAGCCGTGATTTACACTTGAATTACTTTTCGGCAACAAGTGCTTATACGCGTTACGCTATCGTCAAACTGCTACTAGTAATAAACACCTGATGTTAATATACATATTATTAGCACCGACTAATAGACAATCACTTTTTCACAGAGAGCTTTGCATCATCGTAAATGGTAGCCAACGATGTCACACACATATACCCATACATACTAATGTATATATATATATATATATATATATATATATATATATATATATATATATATATATATATAGATATTTATTTATTTATATATATATATATATATATATATATATATATATATATATATATATATATATATATATATGTATGATCAGGGTTACCAGGCGTTACCCGGGCCGATATGAAAACAAAGTAGTAGACATAAAATAGTATGTGTAACATCTTTATATAAAAAACTTCAATTACTCTTCTTCTCTCTAGCACACTTTCTATCCTTCTCTATTTCTCTCGCCATCATTATTCCTTCAAACACACTCTTTTTTCTTATTCCTATTCGAGTACTTTCTCATTTTAACGTGTTGAAAATGAATACTAATGTAAGTCATTTCTTTGGAGCAAGCTGTTATTAATGAAATAGTGTAATCTTACATTTATTGTTCCGGGATATTAAAAAAAAGAAATTTAATAGTATCTGTAACATTTTATGTTAACACCTCTCTCTCTCTCCCTCTCTCTCTTTCTCTCTCGAACTGTCTCTTTGTATTTCTTCTTTTCTCTGTTAAAAGTGTAATGTTTGTAAGGATGCCTCCAGAGAACTGCCAAGAGTATCAATAAAATCAAACAAAAAATATGTTAATGATGATTATTGATCCCGGATAATGCCGAGTAAACAAATAATCTTAAAATATATCCACATTTTTGGCCTCTCAGATTTCAGAATAATATGAATACAAGTGATGTGGAGTGACGACAATAGTCTGAAGCGATGTGATATATAACAGTTACCAAAAGTAAATATGCAATCTTACAATTATTCATCCCAGACAAAACAAAGTAGACCAAATGGGGCCGTCAATATCTTATTCCTTAACCAACTACCCATGTACATATGAGAAACTACGTAATGTTGATGTAGTAAACAGTACTAAATACGTTTTCATAGGTTACCTGACCTGCAGAAGCACCTGACAAACGTTATTCATAGGTGATCCAAACTGCAAAAGAATCCAAGAAACCTTTTCTATAGGTGAGCTAAACTGCACAAGCCCCCGAAATGCGTTTTCCATTGTGGGGCAAAATTACACTAGCCCATCACAAGTGCTTTCTATAGGGTTGCTAAACTGTACATGTGCTAAACTGCACAAGCACCCCAAAAACGTATTCCATAGATGACCTAAACTGCACAAGCCCCCGAGAAGCGTATTTCAAAAGTAACGTATACTGCACAAGATTCCGAATAAAATTTTCCATAGGGGCTAAACTGCACAAGCCCCTCGAAAAGCGTTTTCCACAGGAGCTCTAAACTGCACAAGCCTTCGAAACGCGTTTACCATAGGGGGTCCTAAGTAACACAACCCCCCGAAAAGAATATAGCGTTTACGTACGCGCCTCTGGTGTACAACATAATCCAAAAACGCGCAACTGTTGTACACAAAATCAAAAGTTTTAAGACGCACCTCCTGTGTATAACAGATTCCTAAGTTTATAGATGCGCCTCTGTTGTGCAAAATGATCCAACGTTTAGAGACCCACATCTGTTGTACAAAACATTCTAAAGTTTTGAGACGCGTCTCTGTTGTACAAAGGGACACCATTTTAAGTGCGTGCCTCTGTTGCACAAACGAAGCCAACGTATACGTACGTGCCTCTGTTGTACAAAATAATCAAAAGTTCATAGACTTGCTTCTGTTGTAAAAAAGTATCAACAGTTTACAGACGCACCTCTGTTGTACAAAAGATTAAAAAGTCTAGAGATGCGCTTCTATTGTACAAAAATCAACAGTTTAGAGACGCCACCACCTGTTATACAAAAGCATCGAAAGGTAACGGACTGCAGAAGTACCCTCTATATCCATTGGATTTTGACTTATTTCCTGCCCCCTCTACGTAGGAATGACACAGGTATAAAATTAAAGCCTGGGGCGTATACACCCTCATTCTTAGAACTGGACTCAGACCGACAGAATCAAGGGCAGTACCGGAACTTTCGAAGAATAAGCGTCTAAAAATGTTAATCCTTACTCATTTCCGGTTAAATTTAGAGAACCACTTGCAGTTTCTTTTACAAATAACTACATACTATAATTGTTTTATTTTTTGAATTAATACATAAGTCAATTGAATTTAAACTGTAAATAGCTGAAATAATCCCCCACACTGAACGAAATATGCCCTATAGCCCTTTTAGATGCGCATTCAGAGATTCGAGAATTATTCCATGAAGTTATTCGGTTAATTGTACATAAGAATAAAGTTTTAGATGTTATCTAGATCATGTAAGTTTTTTTCTATAGTGCACACACTCATACACATACATAGATTGAGTGTTATATACATATATATATATATATATATATATATATATATATATATATAAATGTATATATATATATATATGTATATATATATATATATATATATATATAACGAAGAAGATATTCATGAACTCTTTGTTCTAAAAATAGTTTGTTAAAGCACTTTAGGTCTACTTGCAGTTAAATAAAACACTGCATTTCATATCGTTCGAGTGTCAGCTGTCAATAATGTGCTACTTCTGAATTTAGCATGAATTGCTAATTGTAACTTGTGCGCTTTTCACATTATTGTTAACATTTTTTTAAAAGAAACTATGTATTAAAATACTTTCCTAATATGTTACAAGATTTTGGCAAACTTCGTATTCTTAACAACGCATTCTTAAAGGGGATGTTAACGATTAAGAATGCGATTCAGAAGCTTTGTATCCTGGTACAGCCGTCGTAGTGATCGACCCTGAAAGAGTTGCCTTAATCTTTTTGAAGATGTGACGTGTAACAAAATGAGTAATGTAGAGGGATAAACGAATAGGGTTAGAGAGAGAGAGAGAGAGAGAGAGAGAGAGAGAGAGAGAGTGTGTGTATGTGTGTGTTTACTAACGTGTCTGTTTAACTAAGAAAGTGACAGGAAGAGTACATTTGATATGGCACGTTTCGGCAGATTAAAAATGTGAAGGGCTCAGTCATTTGACACATAGTATTGATTTGTGTGTTCTAGTGTACTGTTGAATGAAATGAAAAGAAACGCTAGTGAAAGATGAAGTGCGGTTCTGGAAATGGTCTGAGGTCATATGCATGCAGAGAAGGATTCATTTTAAAAGAATGAGAATCCGTTTACAGGATAATGAATGAACTTTATGCTCGCTTCGCTTTCTAAGCCGTTGCATTTGCTCCCAGATTATTTACGCTTATAATTTAGGACAACATATGCATTGATATTTAAAATTTATATTTTTGCCATTTGCGGCTGAATCGCAGTGAAACAACGGTTCTCATATGATCACTGAGTGTAAGCAATGTCGAGTATTTCAATACTTAAATGGGTGACTGTTTGTGATGATATAATATTAAGTAGTGTAACGGTTACAGTAGAAGTATATCTCCCTATGTATATATTATAGTTAACATATACTTCTATTACACATTATGTCAATAATCCATATTCCAAGTTAGATTTGAATCCATTTCTATGATTTTAATTCTAGATAATGTTTTCAAAGAAACAATAATATTTAGGTATCTAAAGAATTAATTAAAATACTTCGAATGTTGTATCTAAATTCTATAGATTATATTTAATGTAAATTTAAAATATTTGAATTTGCTTATAATAGGTTGTGATCATGCCATGCCTACAAGCAATATATATATATATATATATATATATATATATATATATATATATATATATATATATATATATATAAATATATATATATATAATATATATATATAGATAGATAGATAGATAGATAGATAGATAGATAGATAGATAGATAGATAGATAAGCTCAAAACAATGCCGTACGTAGTTAACATTAAAAATAATTTAATATTATTAGCATCCTCTTTCAGGCAAAGTTAAACGTCCAGCAATGTCAAGAAGATTGAAAAAAAGATTCATCTAAGAGCCGCAGTGCAATGCTTCGACTCTTTCGTTGAATACTATAGAATGGTTAGATATTTATTCTCACCGCTTTAATTGTAAACATCACTTAATGTCTATGTAATCACATAACAACCCTTTGTGGCCTAATTTGACTAGGTGAACGCTTACGGATTCAAGATGTCTCTTTGAATAAGGTTCGCATCCTATGACTGTATAGTATTGTTATCTCCCTGCAATGATGTAAGTCGTAAGCTCGAGACGACGTCGTAGGTAGGCACAATATTAAATATAAATTGATTATACATATATATATATATATATATATATATATATATATATATATATATATATATATATATATTCACTTATATATATATATATATATATATATATATATATATATATATATATATATATATATATATATATACTAGCTTACGATTACGTGTAGAAAAATATCGTATAACCTTTTGTGCAGCTTAATTGATAAACATATTTCCTACCTATATATATTTATATATATATATATGTATATGTGTACATACTATATGTATATATATATATATATATATATATATATATATATATATATATGTACATATATACATATATATATACATATATATAAGTATGAACATATGTTTATGTCAATGTAGCTGCACAAAAGCGTCTGCTTCATATTCCTGCAAGTAATCGAAAAGCTAATATATATATATATATATATATATATATATATATATATATATATATATATGTATATATATATATATATATATGATGATAAAAAATGAAACAATATAAAACAGGAATGGAATATGTTTCTCGATTGTAATACGTTTACATTGTTGAGACACAGCGCAGTCTAGACTAGCGAGTTTACGCGCACAAAAGAGCAATCAAAACTAACAACACACTCAAAGCCATATGGGATCATCTATTATATAAACGTCACCTGTCTGTATGGATGTATGTATGTATGTATGTATGTATGTATGTATGTATGTATGTATGTATGTATGTATGTATGTATGTATGTTGGTCTTCTCCTCCGATACTACCCAACACACGGTCACGCGGGTTACATTATTAAAACCAGCCAGCCCCCAGACGTGCTATCTCTGAGAATTGGGGGGAAACGTTCATATTTTCGTATAGAAACGGCTCGAAACGTTGAGGGGGGGATGTTTTAAAAAATCAAGACAGAGTACAAAAACGAATTGCGCATGCGTGAAATATATGTCACTTCCTCAATAAGACCATTTTGAACGCGGCAAGTATGAAAACGTAAGTTTACGACTTTTTTTTTATTTGTTTCTGTAATCAACAATTATAAACAACTTAATTTTTATTTAAACAAAAAAATTCGCTAATATTATTTGTTTATTAAACGTATCGTAAAAGAAATATATATATGAGTTTATTATGCATTCTGTCCTCGTGGGGAGGCAAGTAAATATTTACATTTCTCTTCGTAAGACAACTCCAAATAAAACGGTATTTTCACACTTAAATAAAAACATTCACATGTACACATTTGACTGACAATTGTTAATCCCCCCCCCAAAAAAAAACACAACAAATTAAAATATATTTATTGCTAATATTATTTGTTTATTAAACGTATCGCAAAAAAAAAATATATATATATATGAGTTTATTATGCATTCTGTCCTCGTGGGGAGGCAAGTAAATATTTACATTTCTCTTCGTAAGCCAACTCCAAATAAAACGGTATTTACACACTTAAATAAAAACATTCACATGTACACATTTGACTGACAATTGTTAATCCCCCCCCCCCCCAAAAAAAAACACAACAAATTAAAATATATTTATTGCTAATATTATTTGTTTATTAAACGTATCGCAAAAAAAAAAATATATATATATATGAGTTTATTATGCATTCTGTCCTCGTGGGGAGGCAAGTAAATATTTACATTTCTCTTCGTAAGCCAACTCCAAATAAAACGGTATTTACACACTTAAATAAAAACATTCACATGTACACATTTGACTGACAATTGTTAATCCCCCCCCCCAAAAAAAAACACAACAAATTAAAATATATTTATTGCTAATATTATTTGTTTATTAAACGTATCGCAAAAAAAAAATATATATATATATGAGTTTATTATGCATTCTGTCCTCGTGGGGAGGCAAGTAAATATTTACATTTCTCTTCGTAAGCCAACTCCAAATAAAACGGTATTTACACACTTAAATAAAAACATTCACATGTACACATTTGACTGACAATTGTTAATCCCCCCCCCCAAAAAAAAACACAACAAATTAAAATATATTTATTGCTAATATTATTTGTTTATTAAACGTATCGCAAAAAAAAAAGATATATATATATATGAGTTTATTATGCATTCTGTCCTCGTGGGGAGGCACGTAAATACTGACACAAAAACATGTTTGTTTAGTTTCCCAACGTGAAACGCAATATATTTTAATAAATAAACAAAATATATACATTTTAAAAAATAACCTTACATTGGCCTCACCATCCATAATCAACAATTAAGATCGATAATTTTATTTACAAATATTTCTATAACTTAATTTTTTTGTTTATTAAACGTATAGTAAAAAAAAAAACACGATATGACTTTATTATGCAATCTCCCTTCGTGGGGAGGTAAGTAAATATTTACATTTCTCTTCGTAAGCCAACTCCAAATAAAACGGTATTTTCACACTTAAATAAAAACATTTACATGTACATTTGACTGACAATTGTTCATCCCCCCCCAAAAAAAAACACAACAAATTAAAATATATTTATTTATAATTCTTATGTATTTTTCTTTACAAGTATTAAGAGTTTTACTTATTTACATGAAGTTAAAACAACTGTTACTTATACAGAATTTGAACTTTCTTAAAATCGTTTTAAACGATCACTATTGACTAATCACTAACTAATCATTTCATTGATAAATTTTCACTTCAGAAATTACTGTTGCCTACTTTCAGAAACTTTTCATTCATACAATAAGATAAATCGATGACTTTACATTCAGTTTGGCACTTCCGGTTGACTCGGTGGAATGAATGGAACTCTTCAATTATTAAGTCCAAGTGACGTTTGAAATGCAGAACTACCCTTACTTATTACAATAAAATATCAGAATTTGTTAAAGTTTTTGTATTGTTTCTTTTCTTATTTTTTAGAGTTTAAAGTTTTATTTTTTTCCTTTTTTATAATATAAAGTATAAGAATTTGGCATAATTATTTTGTCGTGTAAATGAAAAATCTGTGTAAACGGAATAAATGTTCCCCCACCCACCCCCACCTAAATATATAAGACAGCGACTACATAATAACGTGCCACCCATTAGAAATAATATTACAATATTTTTATAAATAATATTACAATATTTTTAAGTATAAAAACTCATCGGACATAATCAAATATGAATTCGTAAACGTCGATAATTAAATATGATATACTTCTTTTTAAGGCATTAGAACTTTACACGATAAAAAACAATTGACAAATTCGGATATTTTCCATTATAATAAATTAAAAAAAAAAAACATTAAACTCACAAAAAAAAATAAAACAATTGCTGAAATTTTTTAATAAACACTTACTCTGTCTGTGATAAGGGGGCCTTTGAAAATTAAAGAGGCCTACAGAGCCACATTAAAATTACCCCCCCCCCAAACTGCTGCCCTTATATTAAATACATTTTCTTCTTTTTTCAACATACACTAATTGACATTAATTTAGACTTAGATTTACCCGTGAGGCGGTGGCAAGCGACATATTGTCGATAGTGTTCACCACTCGACTACAACAATATTTCTGTTTCACACTTACTACAATAACTTCCAGTAGTATTTACTGACCAACACATCAGATTTGTTTGCCTTTCAAGCTCCATACGGAAATAGAATTTACGTGCTTTAAATAGTAATTAATGCCCCCCTTCATTTGCCCAATTGATACACATCAGAAACATATTACATACAATAACATATCCTTTGGACTTTTAACACAATACATGGTTCAGATCAAAATTGGTTTAATTTCTTGCAAATCAGACGTGACTAACCTGCCACATTTTCAAGATTTTCATAGCAAGAGTTTTCCATCTAAAGCTAGGTATCCAACTCCTAACGAAAGGAAACATTTTAGGAGTGGTCATAGCATACATGTACACTGTTGAGTGGCAGAAAAGAGGATTGCCACATGCTCATTGTCTGGTTTGGCTTCAACAAAAATTGAGATCCTCTGACATAGATTCAGTTATCAGTGCGGAAAATCCGGATCCAGTGGCAGATCCGGTTTTACATGATATTAGGCACCATATGATTCATGGACCATGTGGAAACATAAACAGATGTTCACTCTGTCTCAAAGATGGACACTGCAGTAAGAGATATCCCAGACACTTCTTGAGTGAAACTCAATCGGATACAAATGGCTACCCACAATATCGACGACTAGCTCCTTTAGCTGGAGGTTTTGAGACGACAGTTACCCTACCTGGCAACATAACGGTTCCTGTAGACAATCGATGGGTTGTACCACATAATAAACTGCTTTGTAAGATTTTTGATGCACATATCAATGTTGAATACTGCAACAGCGTGAAATCAATAAAATACATTTGTAAATATGTAAATAAAGGTAGTGATCAAGCTATCTTCACAATTGAAAGTAATGCTCATGATGAAGTTAAGAGATACGAAACAGGACGTTACATATCAACCAATGAAGCCATTTGGAGAATACTTAACTTTCACATACATGTACATCATCCCCCAGTTATTCACCTATCAGTTACTCTAGAAAATGGACAGCGAATATACTTTATTGAAAGTACTGCAGCAGATAGAGTTGCAAATCCACCTACAACCACTCTAACAGCTTTCTTCAAATTGTGTCAAACAGATTTTTTTGCACGTACACTTTTTTACTCGGAAGTTCCACTTTATTATACCTGGGACAGTAAAACTAAGCTCTTCAAGCGACCACTGAACTGTGTAGAACACAATAAAAATTCCAATATTCATTGCCACCATGTTCTTTTTCAGAAAGTAACCAATTTCAAACTCATCAAGAGTTTTCAGAATTCTAAATTCATTTTAACTACATTTTGTTTATACAAATTACCTATTCTAAAATGACAACTCTCCCAGAGTTTAGAATAATTAAATAATGAATGATGCCCCCCCCCCTGAGTTGAGAATGACTTAAAAATGAATGACAACTCCTCCAGAGTTGAGAATAACTTACAAATGAATGACAGTTGAGAATTGACTAAAAGAACATGGTTTTGGTTGCTTAACATCCAAATATGCCTCCCAAAATCCAACCTCTGGTCCCTGTTCTGGGAGGTGGTAACAGGGTAAAACAGTGTAAATGCTTAGGAGGTTATGGATGCAACTTTACACCAGTTATTATAGCCCGTTTCACTCTGTATAACCCTGGCTAACAAGGCTCTGGTAATGTATTCTTCAACTATTTTGTTTCAAACAAGTATTTTTATTTGCTTGCTATTTAATCTATAAGTCTGTCGATGTTACATTCAATAAACAGCATGTGTATTATTCTATTAACTATGCAACACCATATAAATACTGCTACATGATATAAACCAAACCATGCACACAGATGAAGCAAGGGAGACAGTCGGACAGATAGGGGAAAACAGTCATTATCAGAGAAAATATTTTTGTTTACTTTTTTGGTGCACATTCTTTTTTTTATAATTATTTTCACTTTCTAAGTAAATGTTTGAAAACTATTAGCACTGAAACTTAGTGTGAACAATGGCACTTTGGTGAGAAGTGAAATGACTGTATAGTCCCATTGAGACTCCCTCGTGAATATAGTAAGGCACCTCACCCAACAGGCAATAGTAAATACATCTCCTATTAGAAAGTTACACAAAGGAAAACATCAACACAAATTTACACTAGAGTATAGATTTACTCCTCTCCAGGAGTTAGGCACAAGGCCAGTTTTTATCTTAATCCCACAAGTCGGGTTGGGAAAGTGGGGTTTAAAAATTGCCTGGGCAGCCCCGTCGGCATTCCCCGGTAGGGGCGCCTCAGGCAGTAAGCAATAAACTTACTCCTCCCCAAAGAGGGGAGGTAAAGCCTGGGAGGGTTGACCTCCTAGAACTGCACAGGACAGATCAGACCCACAGACCGGCGGAAACCAAGCCCCGAAGGCCAAGACAATACCGATCTATGAAGTGCAGTATCCATCGGAACAGATACTACACTTTGATCTTAGCCAAAAGGCGTTATTTAACCCCCACCCACAATAGGAATATGTGACACAAGGTCGGAAAGTGGGATTTGAAAAGCCAGCGCTCGAGAAGATGAGCACTCTGGCCATTAAAAATTGCCTGGGCAGCCCTGTCGGCATTCCCCGGCAGGGGCGCCTCAGGCAGCAAGCAATTAACTTACTCCTCCCTAAAGAGGGGAGGTAAAGCCTCGGAGGGTGGACCTCCTAGAACTGCACAGGACAGATCAGACCCACAGACCGGCGGAAACCAAGCCCCGAAGGCCAAAACAACACCGATCCATGAAGTGCAGCACCCATCGGAACAGATACCACACTTTGATCTTAGCAAAATGGCCAAGCTATTTTACTACTAAACAATATCTTAGTTCTGTTTCAGTTTGGAATTGCTTAACAGCCTGAGACCCCCCAGTACCAGAAAATATCAATTGAAGCAGCCTTTTTCAATAGAGTACAGCATTTGTTCTTTGTAATTTTATATCTTTTACTACAAAACTATCTATTTTTAAACAAACTGCATTTTATCCTTTTCTATTCACAATTCAGAACACCTTTTAAATAGATTCCTTTATGTTCTATATATTTGATGCTTTCTTTCCTTCAGATTTGATTATCAGAGTCCGGCTTTACCACAATTTGAATTAAGAGAAATTCAGACTACCCATTATCTTATGCATGGATTAATAGACACCATTTATTCTTATAAACACAGGACTCACTGCTTCAGTTATTTTGTGTGTGTGTGTGTAATCGTTATGAACAATTTCTTTTTAATACATGACTTTAGTTTGATGTATGATTAGTAAAAAAAAAATTTAAAAAAAAGATCAGTGATCATCACAAACGAAGGCCTCTCTTCTTGCAATAATAACTACGTCATAGCTCTCATGTTTTTAATTATCTATTCCTCAAAATCATAAAAGAAAGAACATTCTTTGGGGTGGATTCTTGATGATAGCAAGTCACTAATAAGAACTTAACACAAACATTTCAGTACTTTCATATTTTGAGTTTTAAAAAGTGATTATTAATGATGTACATTTTTAGCCACATCATTTTGATTACTGTACTCATTCAATTGAATAGTATATTTTCTAATTTCATCTTCCATTTCAGACAATTTGGTTGTTTTTCCCAATTACATCTTTCATTTAAGTGAATTTGCCTACTTAGTTTCATTAACCACACAAGCTACATTGTCATCATCGAAATCTCCAGGTTGATTGAAATTTATTTTTATATTCTTTTATATAAAATGAAGACTATAGCAAAAATCTTATTACAAATAATCAAACGGTTAAAAAAACGTTTTATTACTAAAACATCACGGTTGAACAATGTGTTTCTGTGATTGATATCATTAAGTGCTGCAGTTCCTTTTTTAAATTTGTGTTTTTATCTTTTGACACAATTACACATTCTCAAAAGACACATTAAAATAAAAATCACCCATTTAAATATAAAATTGTTTTTGTTTTTTTACAATATATTCTTGCTTGAAAGTGGTGAACAAACTTAAAATAAATGTGTTTCAATATATTGAGCAATAAACTAATCATTTTTCATAAATATGTTAAGCACATTTTTTGACTATTGTTTTGTTGTTCATGCCTAGGTTTATAATCTGAAACAAACTCAGGAGCAATAAATTATTACTGCACTAGGACACTTTCTAAATGTTATATTTTGTAGAAAACACTGATCAGTTCCCTAGATGCAACAGATGTGTGCAATAATGCAGTAGGACACTCAAAACATAGTACATGCTGCATTCAGATGTACTTAATACTCTAGATAGAGCAAGTATGTGTTATAATATAGTGTGACTCTTAGTATGTCTTATGGTGAATATAACAGTACACGATATCATAGAGATAGCATGTGTGTAATTTACTAATGGATATATACTAAATCAGTAACTGTTCAATATGTTAGATAGAACAGTGTAACACTTGGTAAGGTGTACCTGCTTAATCTGTCGGTGTTCTTTACCCTAAATACAGCAGCTTTCTGTAAATTCGGTCTATTCTACTTTTAACTAGAATGATCAGTCACCACAATACCACATTTACTCATAACCTTATATTTGCTTTTTGCTTTATTGAACAAGTTGTAAACTTTCATTCTTTTTAGTTTTTATGGACGTTAACCAAACACTTAGACTGGTACCGACTTCAGTTACCAATTAAGGGTTGTAGCATCCATCTGAACAAATACTAAACTTTGAATTATTTACTTGCAGAAAATATGAAAAAATTACATTCAAAACAAGGCTTTCAAAAGTGTTCTAAAGTAATAAAAATGTATATCCTACTATAACTAGAATGTTAGTCACCACAATACCACATTTACTCATAACACAAATTAGACACAAGACCATCAGAAGTGTGGGAAAGAGTGTCGTCGGTCATCATTGTTCTAACATATGAAAAAAAATTAATATATATATGTTAAATAACCCAGCTAAGACATTTGTTGCTGAGCAAGGTTAGTGGAAGGTTAACATAAAATAGTAAATTCTTTACAGTAAGGTAACATTGGCATTTTCCCTTTAATGTTATCAATTATTAAACACTGCTTTTAATGTTATCCAGTAAAAGAGAATAGCAAATCAGTCAGCATTTTTTTACATTGAAATTTAACAAATTCTAGGCGCTTGATTGTGATAGTGCACTCTTGGCCTCCTTATTTTAAAAGTGCTCATTATCCTACATAGAACGAGTGTTTAATTAAATAGAGTTCAATATCCTAGATAGAGCAGATGTGTTTATTATACACACCATAGCACAGGATTAAAAAAAAAAACTGATGTTCGGGGAGCAGTGAAACAGTCAAAGCTGGAGGTTCGGGAAAAGATTCAGAGCTTGCAGTATATGAAAGAGTCACCCTGATGTTTAAGGAGTCGGAGCCAGCTCTTCAGGAAGTAGTCAGGTCCTAATTGTTCGGGTAGGAGTCAGAGCCTGATGTTCAGGAAAGAGTCAAAGCCTGGAGTTCAACCCGAATGGTATATTACGGAGTCTGAGTAGAATGGTATAGGAAGGGTCCCCATTGTTAGCACTATTATTTATATTCATATAAAATAATGTCTCGATCGGTGAATTTAAAAGAAAAAATTATTCTTCACCATTGATACCATTTATTATATTCATATAAAATATTTAATCGGTGATCAACCTAGGTTATTTAATATACCATACACAAACATGAAAGAAGTAAATAGACACCATTATTATCATTAACAAAGACTGCTGTCAGAGGGGCCTGATCAACCTAGGTTATTTTATCTAACATACACGGACATGAAGAAGTAAATAAACAAACACCCTTATTAACAATACTAATGAAGACAAATATGGTACTTTTAATAGAAATGTTACATTTTTACTCCAGGGAATGGAGAGGTAGTGCAGAGTTTTGGGGAGGCCTGAAAATAGTGTAGCCAGGGTGAATTGGCAACCATGTACGTGACATCTTTTACTCCTGGCAACTGTGGAAGGAGGGCGACTGGAGAAGTGATCCCCGTGCAACGCCAATAGGTACGTATATAGTATGCGCACCGAGTCTGTAATAGGTACGTAAGAATCTAAAACAAACAGATAAACAAAACAAAATTGACAACTGAAATGTGTAGAACACAATAAAAATTCCAATATTAATTGTCATCATGTTCTTTTCCAGTAAGTCACCAATTTCAAACTCCTCAAGAGTTTTCAGAATTCTAAATTCATTTTAACTCCCAAAATGACCTAAAGTCTAAATCGGTAAGAATCTAAAATCAACGAATAAACAAAACAAAATTGACAACTGAAATGTGTAAAACACAATAAAAATTCCAATATTAATTGTCATCATGTTCTTTTCCAGTAAGTCACCAATTTCAAACTCCTCAAGAGTTTTCAGAATTCTAAATTCATTTTAACTACATTTTGTTTATACAAATTACCAATTCTAAAATGACAACTCTCCCAGAGTTTAGAATAATTAAATAATGAATGATGCCCCCCCCCCTGAGTTGAGAATAATTAGAAAATGAATGACACATCCACCAGAGTTGAGAATGACTTAAAAATGAATGACACCTCTCCAGAGTTGAGAATAACTTAAAAATGAATGACAGTTGAGAATTGACTAAAAGAACATGGTTTTGGTTGTTTAACATCCAAACATGCCTCCCAAAATCCAACCTCTGGTCCCCGTTCTGGGAGGTGGTAACAGGGTAAAACAGTGTAAATGCTTAGGAGGTTATGGATGTAACTTTACACCAGTTATTATAGCCCGTTTCACTCTGTATAACCCTGGCTAACAAGGCTCTGGTAATGTATTCTTCAACTATTTTGTTTCAAACAAGTATTTTTATTTGCTTGCTATTTAATCTATTAGTCTGTCGATGTTACATTCAATAAACAGCATGTGTATTATTCTATTAACTATGCAACACCATATAAATACTGCTACATGATATAAACCAAACCATGCACACAGATGAAGCAAGGGAGACAGTCGGACAGATAGGGGAAAACAGTCATTATCAGAGAAAATATTTTTGTTTACTTTTTTGGTGCACATTCTTTTTTTTATAATTATTTTCACTTTCTAAGTAAATGTTTGAAACTATTAGCACTGAAACTTAGTGAAAACAATGGCACTTTGGTGAGAAGTGAAATGACTGTATAGTCCCATTGAGACTCCCTTGTGAATATAGTAAAGCACCTCACCCAACATGCAATAGTAAATACATCTCCTATTAGAAAGTTACACAAAAGAAAACGTCAACACAAATTTACACTAGAGTATTGATTTACTCCTCTCCAGGAGTTAGGCACAAGGCCAGTTTTTATCTTACTCCCACAAGTCGGGTTGGGAAAGTGGGGTTTAAAAATTGCCTGGGCAGCCCCGTCGGCATTCCCCGGTAGGGGCGCCTCAGGCAGTAAGCAATAAACTTACTCCTCCCCAAAGAGGGGAGGCAAAGCCTGGGAAGGTGGACCTCCTAGAACTGCACAGGACAGACCCATAGACCGGCGAAAATCAAGCCCCAAAGGCCAAGACGATACCAGTTTATGGGGTGCAGTATCAATCGGAACAGATACTACACTTTGATCTTAGCCAAAAGGCGTTATTTAACCCCCACCCACAATAGGAATATGTGACACAAGGACTGAAAGTGGGATTTGAAAAGCCAGCGCTCGAGAAGGTGAGCACTCTAGCCATTAAAAATTTCCTGGCAACCCTGTCGACATTCCCCGGCAGGGGCGCTTCAGGCAGCAAGCAATTAACTTACTCCTCCCCAAAGAGGGGAGGTAAAGCCTGGGAGGGTGGACCTCCTAGAACTGCACAGGACAGATCAGACCCACAGACCGGCGGAAACCAAGCCCCGAAGGCCAAGACAACACCGATCCATGAAGTGCAGCACCCATCAGAACAGATACCACACTTTGATCTTAGCCAAAAGGCCAAGCTATTTTACTACTAAACAATATCTTAGTTCTGTTTCAGTTTGGAATTTCTTAACAGCCTGAGACCCCCCAGTACCATAACATCTCAATTGAAGCAGCCTTTTTCAATAGAGTACAGCATTTGTTCTTTGTAATTTTATATCTTTTACTACAAAACTATCTATTTTTAAACAAACTGCATTTTATCCTTTTCTATTCACAATTCAGAACACCTTTTAAATAGATTCCTTTATGTTCTATATATTTGATGCTTTCTTTCCTTCAGATTTGATTATCAGAGTCCGGCTATACCACAATTTGAATTAAGAGAAATTCAGACTACTCATTACCTTATGCATGGATTAATAGACACCATTTATTCTTATAAACACAGGACTCACTGATTCAGTTATTTTTTTTTGTGTGTGTAATCTTTATGAACAATTTCTTTTTAATACATGACTTTAGTTTGATGTATGATTAGTAAAAAAAAAAAAAAGATCACTGATCATCACAAACGAAGGACTCTGTTCTTGCAATAATAACTACGTCATAGCTCTCATGTTTTTAATTATCTATTCCTCAAAATCATAAAAGAAAGAACATTCTTTGGGGTGGATTCTTGATGATAGCAAGTCACTAATAAGAACTTAACACAAACATTTCAGTACTTTCATATTTTGAGTTTTAAAAAGTGATTATTAATGATGTACATTTTTAGCCACATCATTTTGATTACTGTACTCATTCAATTGAATAATATATTTTCTAATTTCATCTTCCATTTCAGACAATTTGGTTGTTTTTCCCAATTACATCTTTCATTTAAGTGAATTTGCCTACTTAGTTTCATTAACCACACAATCAACCTGGAGATTTCGATGATGACAATGTAGCTTGAAATTTATTTTTATATTTTTTATATAAAATGAAGACTATAGCAAAAATCTTATTACAAATAATCAAAATGAGGACAGTTAAAAAAACGTTTTATTACTAAAACATCACGGTTGAACAATGTGTTTCTGTGATTGATATCATTAAGTGCTGCAGTTCCTTTTTTAAATTTGTGTTTTTATCTTTTGACACAATTACACATTCTCAAAAGACACATTAAAATAAAAATCACCCATTTAAATATAAAATTGTTTTTGTTTTTTTTCATTATATTCTTGCTTGAAAGTGGTGAAAAAACTTAAAATAAATGTGTTTCAATATATTGAGCAATAAACTAATCATTTTTCATAAATATGTTAAGCACATTTTTTGACTATTGTTTTGTTGTTCATGCCTAGGTTTATAATCTGAAACAAACTCAGGAGCAATACATTATTACTGCACTAGGACACTTTCTAAATGTTATATTTTGTAGAAAACACTGATCAGTTCCCTAGATGCAACAGATGTGTGCAATAATGCAGTAGGACACTCAAAACATAGTAAATGCTGCATTCGGATGTACTTAATACTCTAGATAGAGCAAGTATGTGTTATAATATAGTGTGACTCTTAGTATGTCTTATGGTGAATCTAACAGTGCACAATATCATAGAGATAGCATGTGTGTAATTTACTAATGGATATATACTAAATCAGTAACTGTTCAATATGTTAGATAGAACAGTGTAACACTTGGTAAGGTGTACCTGCTTAATCTGTCGGTGTTCTTTACCCTAAATACAGCAGCTTTCTGTAAATTCGGTCTATTCTACTTTTAACTAGAATGATCAGTCACCACAATACCACATTTACTCATAACCTTATATTTGCTTTTTGCTTTATTGAACAAGTTGTAAACTTTCATTCTTTTTAGTTTTTACGGACGTTAACCATCCATCTGAACAAATACTAAACTTTGAATTATTTACTTGCAGAAAATATGAAAAAATTACATTCAAAACAAGGCTTTCAAAAGTGTTCTAAAGTAATAAAAATGTATATCCTACTATAACTAGAATGTTAGTCACCACAATACCACATTTACTCATAACACAAATTAGACACAAGACCATCAGAAGTGTGGGAAAGAGTGTCGTCGGTCATCATTGTTCTAACATATGAAAAAAAATTAATATTTCTATGTTTCCCCAGCTAAGACATTTGTTGCTGAGTAAGGTTAGTGGAAGGTTAACATAAAATAGTAAATTCTTTACAGTAAGGTAACATTGGCATTTTCCCTTTAATGTTATAATTAAACACTGCTTTTAATGTTATCCAGTAAAAGAGAATAGCAAATCAGTCAGCATTTTTTTACATTGAAATTTAACAAGTTCTAGGCGCTTGATTGTGATAGTGCTCTCTTGGCCTCCTTATTTTAAAAGTGCTCATTATCCTACATAGAACGAGTGTTTAATTAAATAGAGTTCAATATCCTAGATAGAGCAGATGTGTTTATTATACACACCATAGCACAGGATTAAAAAAAAAAAACTGATGTTCGGGGAGCAGTGAAACAGTGAAACAGTCAAAGCTGGAGGTTCGGGAAAAGATTCAGAGCTTGCAGTATATGAAAGAGTCACCCTGATGTTTAAGAAGTCGGAGCCAGCTCTTCAGGAAGTAGTCAGGTCCTAATTGTTCGGGTAGGAGTCAGAGCCTGATGTTCAGGAAAGAGTCAAGGCCTGGAGTTCAACCCGAATGGTATATTACGGAGTCTGAGTAGAATGGTATAGGAAGGGTCCCCATTGTTAGCACTATTATTTATATTCATATAAAATAATGTCTCGATCGGTGAATTTAAAAGAAAAAATTATTCTTCCCCATTAATACCATTTATTATATTCATATAAAATATTTAATCGGTGATCAACCTAGGTTATTTAATCTAACATACACAAACATGAAAGAAGTAAATAGACACCATTATTATCATTAACAAAGACTGCTGTCAGAGGGGCCTGATCAACCTAGGTTATTTTATCTAACATACACGGACATGAAGAAGTAAATAAACAAACACCCTTATTAACATTAATAATGAAGACAAATATGGTACTTTTAATAGAAATGTTACATTTTTACTCCAGGGAATGGAGAGGTAGTGCAGAGTTTTGGGGAGGCCGGAGATAGTGTAACCAGGGTGAATTGGCAACCATGTACGTGACATCTTTTACTCCTGGCAACTGTGGAAGGAGGGCGACTGGAGAAGTGATCCCCGTGCAACGCCAATAGGTACGTATATAGTATGCGCACCGGGGCTGTAATAGGTACGTATATAGCATGTGAACAGGGATGGTGATAAGTAAGTACATACCATGCGCACCTGGGCGACAATAGATACGGATTTAGCATTCACACCAGAGTGGCGATAGGTACTTATATATTATGTACCTATATAGAAGGCACAGACAGAGGTGGTACTTTTTATAGAAATATGTCATACTTTTGCCCTGGCCAACGTAAGAGGAATGGTGGAGAAGAAACAGCTTTCGCAAAAGGCAAAATGAGAAAGTAGCTGTGAAATTGGGCGACCAGAGAAGAGAAAAGTAGAAAGATAAAGAGACGGCTATAGAGAAAGGGAGAGAAATAGAAGTTTGAATATAAAGATGTTACACACGCGATTTTTCTTCTATTCTATAACCTGAGCAACGCCGGGTAGCCCTGCTAGTCTATTATATAAACGTCACCTGTCTGTATGGATGTATGTATGTATGTATGTATGTATGTATGTATGTTGGTCTTCTCCTCCGAAAGTACCCAACACACGGTCACGCGGGTGACATTATTAAAACCGGCCAGCCCCCAGACGTGCTAACTCTGAGAATTGGGGGGAAACGTTCATGTTTTCGTATAGAAATGGCTCGAAACGTTGAGGGGGGGGGGTATCTTACACAATCAAGACATAGTACAAAAACGAATTGCGCATGCGTGAAATATATGTCACTTCCTCAATAAGACCATTTTGAACGCGGCAAGTATGAAAACGTAAGTTTACGACATTTTTTTTATTTGTTTCTGTAATCAACAATTATAAACAACTTAATTTTTATTTAAACAAAAAAATTCGCTAATATTATTTGTTTATTAAACGTATCGTAAAAAAATATATATATGAGTTTATTATGCATTCTGTCCTCGTGGGGAGGCAAGTAAATATTTACATTTCTCTTCGTAAGCCAACTCCAAATAAAACGGTATTTTCACACTTAAATAAAAACATTCACATGTACACATTTGACTGACAATTGTTAATCCCCCCCCAAAAAAAAACACAACAAATTAAAATATATTTATTGCTAATATTATTTGTTTATTAAACGTATCGCAAAAAAAAAATATATATATATATATGAGTTTATTATGCATTCTGTCCTCGTGGGGAGGCACGTAAATACTGACACAAAAACATGTTTGTTTAGTTTCCCAACGAGAAACGCAATATATTTTAATAAATAAACAAAATATATACATTTTAAAAAATAACCCTACATTGGCCTCACCATCCATAATCAACAATTAAGATCGATAATTTTATTTACAAATATTTCTATAACTTATTTTTTTTGTTTATTAAACGTATCGTAAAAAAAAAAACACGATATGACTTTATTATGCAATCTCTCTTCGTGGGGAAGCAAGTAAATATTTACATTTCTCTTCGTAAGCCAACTCCAAATAAAACGGTATTTTCACACTTAAATAAAAACATTCACATGTACACATTTGACTGACAATTGTTAATCCCCCCCCAAAAAAAAAAACACAACAAATTAAAATATATTTATTGCTAATATTATTTGTTTATTAAACGTATCGCAAAAAAAAAAATATATATATATATGAGTTTATTATGCATTCTGTCCTCGTGGGGAGGCAAGTAAATATTTACATTTCTCTTCGTAAGCCAACTCTAAATAAAACGGTATTTTCACACTTAAATAAAAACATTCACATGTACACATTTGACTGACAATTGTTAATCCCCCCCCCCAAAAAAACACAACAAATTAAAATATATTTATTGCTAATATTATTTGTTTATTAAACGTATCGCAAAATATATATATATATATATATATATGAGTTTATTATGCATTCTGTCCTCGTGGGGAGGCACGTAAATACTGACACAAAAACATGTTTGTTTAGTTTCCCAACGTGAAACGCAATATATTTTAATAAATAAACAAAATATATACATTTTAAAACATAACCCTACATTGGCCTCACCATCCATAATCAACAATTAAGATCGATAATTTTATTTACAAATATTTCTATAACTTAATTTTTTTGTTTATTAAACGTATCGTAAAAAAAAAACAGGATATGACTTTATTATGCAATCTCCCTTCGTGGGGAGGCAAGTAAATATTTACATTTCTCTTCGTAAGCCAACTCCAAATAAAACGGTATTTTCACACTTAAATAAAAACATTTACATGTACATTTGACTGACAATTGTTCATTCCCCCCCCCCAAAAAAAAACACAACAAATTAAAATATATTTATTTATAATTCTTATTTATTTTTCTTTACAAGTATTAAGAGTTTTACTTATTTACATGAAATTAAAACAACTGTTACTTATACAGAATTTGAACTTTCTTAAAATCGTTTTAAACGATCACTATTGACTAATCACTAACTAATCATTTCATTGATAAATTTTCACTTCAGAAATTACTGTTGCCTACTTTCAGAAACTTTTCATTCATACAATAAGATAAATCGATGACTTTACATTCAGTTTGGCACTTCCGGTTGACTCGGTGGAATGAATGGAACTCTTCAATTATTAAGTCCAAGTGACGTTTGAAATGCAGAACTACCCTTACTTATTACAATAAAATATCAGAATTTGTTAAAGTTTTTGTATTGTTTCTTTTCTTATTTTTTAGAGTTTAAAGTTTTATTTTTTTCCTTTTTTATAATATAAAGTATAAGAATTTGGCATAATTATTTTGTCGTGTAAATGAAAAATCTGTGTAAACGGAATAAATGTTCCCCCACCCACCCCACCTAAATATATAAGACAGCGACTACATAATAACGTGCCACCCATTAGAAATAATATTACAATATTTTTATAAATAATATTACAATATTTTTAAGTATAAAAACTCATCGGACATAATCAAATATGAATTCGTAAACGTCGATAATTAAATATGATATACTTCTTTTTAAGGCATTAGAACTTTACACGATAAAAAACAATTGACAAATTCGGATATTTTCCATTATAATAAATTAAAAAAAACAAACATTAAACTCACAAAAAAAAATAAAACAATTGCTGAAATTTTTTAATAAACACTTACTCTGTCTGTGATAAGGGGGCCTTTGAAAATTAAAGAGGCCTACAGAGCCACATTAAAATTACCCCCCCCCAAACTGCTGCCCTTATATTAAATACATTTTCTTCTTTTTTCAACATACACTAATTGACATTAATTTAGACTTAGATTTACCCGTGAGGCGGTGGCAAGCGACATATTGTCGATAGTGTTCACCACTCGACTACAACAATATTTCTGTTTCACACTTACTACAATAACTTCCAGTAGTATTTACTGACCAACACATCAGATTTGTTTGCCTTTCAAGCTCCATACGGAAATAGAATTTACGTGCTTTAAATAGTAATTAATGCCCCCCTTCATTTGCCCAATTGATACACATCAGAAACATATTACATACAATAACATATCCTTTGGACTTTTAACACAATACATGGTTCAGATCAAAATTGGTTTAATTTCTTGCAAATCAGACGTGACTAACCTGCCACATTTTCAAGATTTTCATAGCAAGAGTTTTCCATCTAAAGCTAGGTATCCAACTCCTAACGAAAGGAAACATTTTAGGAGTGGTCATAGCATACATTTACACTGTTGAGTGGCAGAAAAGAGGATTGCCACATGCTCATTGTCTGGTTTGGCTTCAACAAAAATTGAGATCCTCTGACATAGATTCAGTTATCAGTGCGGAAATTCCGGATCCAGTGGCAGATCCGCTTTTACATGATATCATTAGGCACCATATGATTCATGGACCATGTGGAAACATAAACAGATGTTCACTCTGTCTCAAAGATGGACACTGCAGTAAGAGATATCCCAGACACTCCTTGAGTGAAACTCAATCGGATACAAATGGCTACCCACAATATCGACGACTAGCTCCTTTAGCTGGAGGTTTTGAGACGACAGTTACCCTACCTGGCAACATAACGGTTCCTGTAAACAACCGATGGGTTGTACCACATAATAAACTGCTTTGTAAGATTTTTGATGCACATATCAATGTTGAATACTGCAACAGCGTGAAATCAATAAAATACATTTGTAAATATGTAAATAAAGGTAGTGATCAAGCTATCTTCACAATTGAAAGTAATGCTCATGATGAAGTTAAGAGATACGAAACAGGACGTTACATATCAACCAATGAAGCCATTTGGAGAATACTTAACTATCACATACATGTACATCATCCCCCAGTTATTCACCTATCAGTTACTCTAGAAAATGGACAGCGAATATACTTTACTGAAAGTACTGCAGCAGATAGAGTTGCAAATCCACCTACAACCACTCTAACAGCTTTCTTCAAATTGTGTCAAACAGATTTTTTTGCACGTACACTTTTTTACTCGGAAGTTCCACTTTATTATACCTGGGACAGTAAAACTAAGCTCTTCAAGCGACAACTGAACTGTGTAGAACACAATAAAAATTCCAATATTCATTGCCACCATGTTCTTTTTCAGTAAGTCACCAATTTCAAACTCCTCAAGAGTTTTCAGAATTCTAAATTCATTTTAACTACATTTTGTTTATACAAATTACCTATTCTAAAATGACAACTCTCCCAGAGTTTAGAATAATTAAATAATGAATCCCCCCCCCCTGAGTTGAGAATGACTTAAAAATGAATGACAACTCCTCCAGAGTTGAGAATAACTTACAAATGAATGACAGTTGAGAATTGACTAAAAGAACATGGTTTTGGTTGCTTAACATCCAAATATGCCTCCCAAAATCCAACCTCTGGTCCCTGTTCTGGGAGGTGGTAACAGGGTAAAACAGTGTAAATGCTTAGGAGGTTATGGATGCAACTTTACACCAGTTCTTATAGCCCGTTTCACTCTGTATAACCCTGGCTAACAAGGCTCTGGTAATGTATTCTTCAACTATTTTGTTTCAAACAAGTATTTTTATTTGCTTGCTATTTAATCTATTAGTCTGTCGATGTTACATTCAATAAACAGCATGTGTATTATTCTATTAACTATGCAACACCATATAAATACTGCTACATGATATAAACCAAACCATGCACACAGATGAAGTAAGGGAGACAGTCGGACAGATAGGGGAAAACAGTCATTATCAGAGAAAATATTTTTGTTTACTTTTTTGGTGCACATTCTTTTTTTTATAATTATTTTCACTTTCTAAGTAAATGTTTGAAAACTATTAGCACTGAAACTTAGTGAAAACAATGGCACTTTGGTGAGAAGTGAAATGACTGTATAGTCCCATTGAGACTCCCTCGTGAATATAGTAAGGCACCTCACCCAACAGGCAATAGTAAATTCATCTCCTATTAGAAAGTTACACAAAGGAAAACATCAACACAAATTTACACTAGAGTATAGATTTACTCCTCTCCAGGAGTTAGGCACAAGGCCAGTTTTTATCTTAATCCCACAAGTCGGGTTGGGAAAGTGGGGTTTAAAAATTGCCTGGGCAGCCCCGTCGGCATTCCCCGGTAGGGGCGCCTCAGGCAGTAAGCAATAAACTTACTCCTCCTCAAAGAGGGGAGGTAAAGCCTGGGAGGGTGGACCTCCTAGAACTGCACAGGACAGATCAGACCCACAGACCGGCGGAAACCAAGCCCCGAAGGCCAAGACAATACCGATCTATGAAGTGCAGTATCCATCGGAACAGATACTACACTTTGATCTTAGCCAAAAGGCGTTATTTAACCCCCACCCACAATAGGAATATGTGACACAAGGTCGGAAAGTGGGATTTGAAAAGCCAGCGCTCGAGAAGATGAGCACTCTGGCCATTAAAAATTGCCTGGGCAGCCCTGTCGGCATTCCCCGGCAGGGGCGCCTCAGGCAGCAAGCAATTAACTTACTCCTCCCTAAAGAGGGGAGGTAAAGCCTCGGAGGGTGGACCTCCTAGAACTGCACAGGACAGATCAGACCCACAGACCGGCGGAAACCAAGCCCCGAAGGCCAAAACAACACCGATCCATGAAGTGCAGCACCCATCGGAACAGATACCACACTTTGATCTTAGCAAAATGGCCAAGCTATTTTACTACTAAACAATATCTTAGTTCTGTTTCAGTTTGGAATTGCTTAACAGCCTGAGACCCCCCAGTACCAGAAAATCTCAATTGAAGCAGCCTTTTTCAATAGAGTACAGCATTTGTTCTTTGTAATTATATATCTTTTACTACAAAACTATCTATTTTTAAACAAACTGCATTTTATCCTTTTCTATTCACAATTCAGAACACCTTTTAAATAGATTCCTTTATGTTCTATATATTTGATGCTTTCTTTCCTTCAGATTTGATTATCAGAGTCCGGCTTTACCACAATTTGAATTAAGAGAAATTCAGACTACCCATTATCTTATGCATGGATTAATAGACACCATTTATTCTTATAAACACAGGACTCACTGCTTCAGTTATTTTTTGTGTGTGTGTAATCGTTATGAACAATTTCTTTTTAATACATGACTTTAGTTTGATGTATGATTAGTAAAAAAAAAATTTAAAAAAAAGATCAGTGATCATCACAAACGAAGGACTCTGTTCTTGCAATAATAACTACGTCATAGCTCTCATGTTTTTAATTATCTATTCCTCAAAATCATAAAAGAAAGAACATTCTTTGGGGTGGATTCTTGATGATAGCAAGTCACTAATAAGAACTTAACACAAACATTTCAGTACTTTCATATTTTGAGTTTTAAAAAGTGATTATTAATGATGTACATTTTTAGCCACATCATTTTGATTACTGTACTCATTCAATTGAATAGTATATTTTCTAATTTCATCTCCCATTTCAGACAATTTGGTTGTTTTTCCCAATTACATCTTTCATTTAAGTGAATTTGCCTACTTAGTTTCATTAACCACACAAGCTACATTGTCATCATCGAAATCTCCAGGTTGATTGAAATTTATTTTTATATTCTTTTATATAAAATGAAGACTATAGCAAAAATCTTATTACAAATAATCAAACGGTAAAAAAAACGTTTTATTACTAAAACATCACGGTTGAACAATGTGTTTCTGTGATTGATATCATTAAGTGCTGCAGTTCCTTTTTTAAATTTGTGTTTTTATCTTTTGACACAATTACACATTCTCAAAAGACACATTAAAATAAAAATCACCCATTTAAATATAAAATTGTTTTTGTTTTTTTACAATATATTCTTGCTTGAAAGTGGTGAACAAACTTAAAATAAATGTGTTTCAATATATTGAGCAATAAACTAATCATTTTTCATAAATATGTTAAGCACATTTTTTGACTATTGTTTTGTTGTTCATGCCTAGGTTTATAATCTGAAACAAACTCAGGAGCAATAAATTATTACTGCACTAGGACACTTTCTAAATGTTATATTTTGTAGAAAACACTGATCAGTTCCCTAGATGCAACAGATGTGTGCAATAATGCAGTAGGACACTCAAAACATAGTAAATGCTGCATTCGGATGTATTTAATACTCTAGATAGAGCAAGTATGTGTTATAATATAGTGTGACTCTTAGTATGTCTTATGGTGAATCTAACAGTGCACAATATCATAGAGATAGCATGTGTGTAATTTACTAATGGATATATACTAAATCAGTAACTGTTCAATATGTTAGATAGAACAGTGTAACACTTGGTAAGGTGTACCTGCTTAATCTGTCGGTGTTCTTTACCCTAAATACAGCAGCTTTCTGTAAATTCGGTCTATTCTACTTTTAACTAGAATGATCAGTCACCACAATACCACATTTACTCATAACCTTATATTTGCTTTTTGCTTTATTGAACAAGTTGTAAACTTTCATTCTTTTTAGTTTTTATGGACGTTAACCAAACACTTAGACTGGTACCGACTTCAGTTACCAATTAAGGGTTGTAGCATCCATCTGAACAAATACTAAACTTTGAATTATTTACTTGCAGAAAATATGAAAAAATTACATTCAAAACAAGGCTTTCAAAAGTGTTCTAAAGTAATAAAAATGTATATCCTACTATAACTAGAATGTTAGTCACCACAATACCACATTTACTCATAACACAAATTAGACACAAGACCATCAGAAGTGTGGGAAAGAGTGTCGTCGGTCATCATTGTTCTAACATATGAAAAAAAATTAATATTTCTATGTTTCCCCAGCTAAGACATTTGTTGCTGAGAAAGGTTAGTGGAAGGTTAACATAAAATAGTAAATTCTTTACAGTAAGGTAACATTGGCATTTTCCCTTTAATGTTATCAATAATTAAACACTGCTTTTAATGTTATCCAGTAAAAGAGAATAGCAAATCAGTCATCATTTTTTTACATTGAAATTTAACAAGTTCTAGGCGCTTGATTGTGATAGTGCTCTCTTGACCTCCTTATTTTACAAGTGCTCATTATCCTACATAGAACGAGTGTTTAATTAAATAGAGTTCAATATCCTAGATAGAGCAGATGTGTTTATTATACACACCATAGCACAGGATTAAAAAAAAAAAACTGATGTTCGGGGAGCAGTGAAACAGTGAAACAGTCAAAGCTGGAGGTTCGGGAAAAGATTCAGAGCTTGCAGTATATGAAAGAGTCACCCTGATGTTTAAGGAGTCGGAGCCAGCTCTTCAGGAAGTAGTCAGGTCCTAATTGTTCGGGTAGGAGTCAGAGCCTGATGTTCAGGAAAGAGTCAAGGCCTGGAGTTCAACCCGAATGGTATATTACGGAGTCTGAGTAGAATGGTATAGGAAGGGTCCCCATTGTTAGCACTATTATTTATATTCATATAAAATAATGTCTCGATCGGTGAATTTAAAAGAAAAAATTATTCTTCCCCATTGATACCATTTATTATATTCATATAAAATATTTAATCGGTGATCAACCTAGGTTATTTAATCTAACATACACAAACATGAAAGAAGTAAATAGACACCATTATTATCATTAACAAAGACTGCTGTCAGAGGGGCCTGATCAACCTAGGTTATTTTATCTAACATACACGGACATGAAGAAGTAAATAAACAAACACCCTTATTAACAATACTAATGAAGACAAATATGGTACTTTTAATAGAAATGTTACATTTTTACTCCAGGGAATGGAGAGGTAGTGCAGAGTTTTGGGGAGGCCTGAAAATAGTGTAGCCAGGGTGAATTGGCAACCATGTACGTGACATCTTTTACTCCTGGCAACTGTGGAAGGAGGGCGACTGGAGAAGTGATCCCCGTGCAACGCCAATAGGTACGTATATAGTATGCGCACCGAGTCTGTAATAGGTACGTAAGAATCTAAAACAAACAGATAAACAAAACAAAATTGACAACTGAAATGTGTAGAACACAATAAAAATTCCAATATTAATTGTCATCATGTTCTTTTCCAGTAAGTCACCAATTTCAAACTCCTCAAGAGTTTTCAGAATTCTAAACTCATTTTAACTACATTTTGTTTATACAAATTACCAATTCTAAAATGACAACTCTCCCAGAGTTTAGAATAATTAAATAATGAATGATGCCCCCCCCCCCTGAGTTGAGAATAATTAGAAAATGAATGACACATCCACCAGAGTTGAGAATGACTTAAAAATGAATGACACCTCTCCAGAGTTGAGAATAACTTAAAAATGAATGACAGTTGAGAATTGACTAAAAGAACATGGTTTTGGTTGTTTAACATCCAAACATGCCTCCCAAAATCCAACCTCTGGTCCCCGTTCTGGGAGGTGGTAACAGGGTAAAACAGTGTAAATGCTTAGGAGGTTATGGATGTAACTTTACACCAGTTATTATAGCCCGTTTCACTCTGTATAACCCTGGCTAACAAGGCTCTGGTAATGTATTCTTGAACTATTTTGTTTCAAACAAGTATTTTTATTTGCTTGCTATTTAATCTATTAGTCTGTCGATGTTACATTCAATAAACAGCATGTGTATTATTCTATTAACTATGCAACACCATATAAATACTGCTACATGATATTAACCAAACCATGCACACAGATGAAGCAAGGGAGACAGTCGGACAGATAGGGGAAAACAGTCATTATCAGAGAAAATATTTTTGTTTACTTTTTTGGTGCACATTCTTTTTTTTATAATTATTTTCACTTTCTAAGTAAATGTTTGAAAACTATTAGCACTGAAACTTAGTGAAAACAATGGCACTTTGGTGAGAAGTGAAATGACTGTATAGTCCCATTGAGACTCCCTCGTGAATATAGTAAGGCACCTCACCCAACAGGCAATAGTAAATACATCTCCTATTAGAAAGTTACACAAAGGAAAACATCAACACAAATTTACACTAGAGTATTAATTTACTCCTCTCCAGGAGTTAGGCACAAGGCCAGTTTTTATCTTACTCCCACAAGTCGGGTTGGGAAAATGGGGTTTAAAAATTGCCTGGGCAGCCCCGTCGGCATTCCCCGGTAGTGGCGCCTCAGGCAGTAAGCAATAAACTTACTCCTCCCCAAAGAGGGGAGGCAAAGCCTGGGAAGGTGGACCTACTAGAACTGCACAGGACAGACCCATAGACCGGCGTAAATCAAGCCCCGAAGGCCAAGACGATACCAGTTTATGGGGTGCAGTATCAATCGGAACAGATACTACACTTTAATCTTAGCCAAAAGGCGTTATTTAACCCCCACCCACAATAGGAATATGTGACACAAGGACTGAAAGTGGGATTTGAAAAGCCAGCGCTCGAGAAGGTGAGCACTCTGGCCATTAAAAATTGCTTAGGCAGCCCTGTCGGCATTCCCCGGTAGGGGCGCCTCAGGCAGTAAGCAATTAACTTACTCCTTCCCAAAGAGGGGAGGTAAAACCTGGGAGGGTGGACCTCCTAGAACTGCACAGGACAGATCAGACCCACAGACCGGCGGAAACCAAGGCACAGAAGGCCAAGACAATACCGATCTATGAAGTGCAGTATCCATCGGAACAGATACTACACTTTGATCTTAGCCAAAAGGCGTTATTTAACCCCCACCCACAATAGGAATATGTGACACAAGGACTGACAGTGGGATTTGAAAAGCCAGCGCTCGAGAAGGTGAGCACTCTGGCCATTAAAAATTGCCTGGGCAACCCTGTCGACATTCCCCGGCAGGGGCGTTTCAGGCAGCAAGCAATTAACTTACTCCTCCCCAAAGAGGGGAGGTAAAGCCTGGGAGGGTGGACCTCCTAGAACTGCACAGGACAGATCAGACCCACAGACCGGCGGAAACCAAACCCCGAAGGCCAAAACAACACCGATCCATGAAGTGCAGCACCCATCAGAACAGATACCACACTTTGATCTTAGCAAAATGGCCAAGCTATTTTACTACTAAACAATATCTTAGTTCTGTTTCAGTTTGGAATTGCTTAACAGCCTGAGACCCCCCAGTACCAGAAAATCTCAATTGAAGCAGCCTTTTTCAATAGAGTACAGCATTTTTTCTTTGTAATTATATATCTTTTACTACAAAACTATCTATTTTTAAACAAACTGCATTTTATCCTTTTCTATTCACAATTCAGAACACCTTTTAAATAGATTCCTTTATGTTCTATATATTTGATGCTTTCTTTCCTTCAGATTTGATTATCAGAGTCCGGCTTTACCACAATTTGAATTAAGAGAAATTCAGACTACCCATTATCTTATGCATGGATTAATAGACACCATTTATTCTTATAAACACAGGACTCACTGCTTCAGTTATTTTTTGTGTTTGTGTGTAATCGTTATGAACAATTTCTTTTTAATACATGACTTTAGTTTGATGTATGATTAGTAAAAAAAAAATTTTTTAAAAAGATCAGTGATCATCACAAACGAAGGACTCTGTTCTTGCAATAATAACTACGTCATAGCTCTCATGTTTTTAATTATCTATTCCTCAAAATCATAAAAGAAAGAACATTCTTTGGGGTGGATTCTTGATGATAGCAAGTCACTAATAAGAACTTAACACAAACATTTCAGTACTTTCATATTTTGAGTTTTAAAAAGTGATTATTAATGATGTACATTTTTAGCCACATCATTTTGATTACTGTACTCATTCAATTGAATAGTATATTTTCTAATTTCATCTTCCATTTCAGACAATTTGGTTGTTTTTCCCAATTACATCTTTCATTTAAGTGAATTTGCCTACTTAGTTTCATTAACCACACAAGCTACATTGTCATCATCGAAATCTCCAGGTTGATTGAAATTTATTTTTATATTCTTTTATATAAAATGAAGACTATAGCAAAAATCTTATTACAAATAATCAAACGGTTAAAAAAACGTTTTATTACTAAAACATCACGGTTGAACAATGTGTTTCTGTGATTGATATCATTAAGTGCTGCAGTTCCTTTTTTAAATTTGTGTTTTTATCTTTTGACACAATTACACATTCTCAAAAGACACATTAAAATAAAAATCACCCATTTAAATATAAAATTGATTTTGTTTTTTTACAATATATTCTTGCTTGAAAGTGGTGAACAAACTTAAAATAAATGTGTTTCAATATATTGAGCAATAAACTAATCATTTTTCATAAATATGTTAAGCACATTTTTTGACTATTGTTTTGTTGTTCATGCCTAGGTTTATAATCTGAAACAGACTCAGGAGCAATACATTATTACTGCACTAGGACACTTTCTAAATGTTATATTTTGTAGAAAACACTGATCAGTTCCCTAGATGCAACAGATGTGTGCAATAATGCAGTAGGACACTCAAAACATAGTAAATGCTGCATTCGGATGTATTTAATACTCTAGATAGAGCAAGTATGTGTTATAATATAGTGTGACTCTTAGTATGTCTTATGGTGAATCTAACAGTGCACAATATCATAGAGATAGCATGTGTGTAATTTACTAATGGATATATACTAAATCAGTAACTGTTCAATATGTTAGATAGAACAGTGTAAAACTTGGTAAGGTGTACCTGCTTAATCTGTCGGTGTTCTTTACCCTAAATACAGCAGCTTTCTGTAAATTCGGTCTATTCTACTTTTAACTAGAATGATCAGTCACCACAATACCACATTTACTCATAACCGTATATTTGCTTTTTGCTTTATTGAACAAGTTGTAAACTTTCATTCTTTTTAGTTTTTACGGACGTTAACCATCCATCTGAACAAATACTAAACTTTGAATTATTTACTTGCAGAAAATATGAAAAAATTACATTCAAAACAAGGCTTTCAAAAGTGTTCTAAAGTAATAAAAATGTATATCCTACTATAACTAGAATGTTAGTCACCACAATACCACATTTACTCATAACACAAATTAGACACAAGACCATCAGAAGTGTGGGAAAGAGTGTCGTCGGTCATCATTGTTCTAACATATGAAAAAAAATTAATATTTCTATGTTTCTCCAGCTAAGACATTTGTTTAAAAGAAAAAATTATTCTTCCCCATTGATACCATTTATTATATTCATATAAAATATTTAATCGGTGATCAACCTAGGTTATTTAATCTAACATACACAAACATGAAAGAAGTAAATAGACACCATTATTATCATTAACAAAGACTGCTGTCAGAGGGGCCTGATCAACCTAGGTTATTTTATCTAACATACACGGACATGAAGAAGTAAATAAACAAACACCCTTATTAACAATACTAATGAAGACAAATATGGTACTTTTAATAGAAATGTTACATTTTTACTCCAGGGAATGGAGAGGTAGTTCAGAGTTTTGGGGAGGCCTGAAAATAGTGGAAGGTTAACATAAAATAGTAAATTCTTTACAGTAAGGTAACATTGGCATTTTCCCTTTAATGTTATAATTAAACACTGCTTTTAATGTTATCCAGTAAAAGAGAATAGCAAATCAGTCAGCATTTTTTTACATTGAAATTTAACAAGTTCTAGGCGCTTGATTGTGATAGTGCTCTCTTGGCCTCCTTATTTTACAAGTGCTCATTATCCTACATAGAACGAGTGTTTAATTAAATAGAGTTCAATATCCTAGATAGAGCAGATGTGTTTATTATACACACCATAGCACAGGATTAAAAAAAAAAAACTGATGTTCGGGGAGCAGTGAAACAGTGAAACAGTCAAAGCTGGAGGTTCGGGAAAAGATTCAGAGCTTGCAGTATATGAAAGAGTCACCCTGATGTTTAAGGAGTCGGAGCCAGCTCTTCAGGAAGTAGTCAGGTCCTAATTGTTCGGGTAGGAGTCAGAGCCTGATGTTCAGGAAAGAGTCAAGGCCTGGAGTTCAACCCGAATGGTATATTACGGAGTCTGAGTAGAATGGTATAGGAAGGGTCCCCATTGTTAGCACTATTATTTATATTCATATAAAATAATGTCTCGATCGGTGAATTTAAAAGAAAAAATTATTCTTCCCCATTGATACCATTTATTATATTCATATAAAATATTTAATCGGTGATCAACCTAGGTTATTTAATCTAACATACACAAACATGAAAGAAGTAAATAGACACCATTATTATCATTAACAAAGACTGCTGTCAGAGGGGCCTGATTGACCTAGGTTATTTTATCTAACATACACGGACATGAAGAAGTAAATAAACAAACACCCTTATTAACATTAATAATGAAGACAAATATGGTACTTTTAATAGAAATATTACATTTTTACTCAAGGGAATGGAGAGGTAGTGCAGAGTTTTGGGGAGGCCGGAGATAGTGTAGCCAGGGTGAATTGGCAACCATGTACGTGACATCTTTTACTCCTGGCAACTGTGGAAGGAGGGCGACTGGAGAAGTGATCCCCGTGCAACGCCAATAGGTACGTATATAGTATGCGCACCGGGGCTGTAATAGGTACGTATATAGCATGTGAACAGGGATGGTGATAAGTAAGTACATACCATGCGCACCTGGGCGACAATAGATACGGATTTAGCATTCACACCAGAGTGGCGATAGGTACTTATATATTATGTACCTATATAGAAGGCACAGACAGAGGTGGTACTTTTTATAGAAATATGTCATACTTTTGCCCTGGCCAACGTAAGAGGAATGGTGGAGAAGAAACAGCTTTCGCAAAAGGCAAAATGAGAAAGTAGCTGTGAAATTGGGCGACCAGAGAAGAGAAAAGTAGAAAGATAAAGAGACGGCTATAGAGAAAGGGAGAGAAATAGAAGTTTGAATATAAAGATGTTACACACGCGATTTTTCTTCTATTCTATAACCTGAGCAACGCCGGGTAGCCCTGCTAGTCTATTATATAAATCCCACCTGTCTGTATGTATGTATGTATGTATGGATGTATGTATGTATGTAAAGCTTCTCCTCCGAAAGTACCCAACAAACGGTCATACGGGTGACATCATTCCGACCGGCCAGCCCAGGCGCGTCTAATATCTCGGAACCGGAAAAAAAAATTGACTCTTCCGGGGTCGACTGAGCACTTTTCTCCAATGGGGGGTGGCTTTTAACTCCATTTTTCAACGTTATTTATACTAATTTGAGAAGAAATCAAATGCAAAGTCACGATAAACCAGAAATGACGTCAGAGTAAGGGAGTGGCGGGTAGAAATTCACTCACACTACAACCATTTTTTTCTTTCTTCTTCCCCTCTCACTCCCACACTTTCTTTCTTAATTATTAATAGACGCTAATATTCCTTCCCCCCCCTCCCTTCCTCACTATGGCCGTTCTGTTATCCTGATATAATACTTCCAGGGGGGGGGGGAATGTCGGCATTCACCGATGTGAGCGCCACAGGCCAAATCTGGGGAGAGGGAGTGTCGGCATTCGGCGGTGGGGCGCCTCAGGCCAAATCTGGGGAGGGGGAATGTCGGCATTCGCCGGTATGAGCGCCTCAGGCCAAATTTGGAGGAGGGGGGGTGTCGGCATTCGCCGGTATGAGCGCCTCAGGCCAAATTTGGGGATGGGGGAGTGTCGACATTCGCCGGTGTGAGCGCCTTAGGCCAAATAGGAATGTCGGCATTTGCCGGTATGAGCGCCTCAGGCCAAATCTGGGGAGGGGGAGTGTCGGCATTCGCCGGTATGAGCGCCTCAGGCCAAATCTGGGGGAAATCGGTATTCGCCAGTGGGGCGCCTCAGGCGAAACTTGGGGAGGTGGAGTGCCAGCATTCGCAGGTGTGAACGCCTCAGGTGAAATTCAGGGGAGTGGGGGGGGTATGAGTAATCGTCGGTGAGATCACGACCTCAGCCTGTACTTTAGGGGAGAAGAAATGGCCAAAAGGAAAAGGGATTAAAAAAAAAAAATGATAATCTGATTTTTGATTCGACAGTGTAAAACCGACACTTGATCTCAAGGCAAAAATGCCGAGAACAGATACTACACTTTGATCTTAGCCAAAAGGCCAGTTTATTTAGGCAGGTGAGTTCCTTCGGACAACCCTCATCTTTATCTACAGATGAAGATTTTACAAACCTTGGGAACTCACCAGACCTTAGGCATAGTGCCCGTTATGTAGGGGGAGGGGGGGGTCGGGGATAAGTGAGACAAGCTGTTCAATGTTTTTTATTTCACAAAATTTTACAAACAACATAAAAAGAACATTTGCTGACTCTAAACTAGATTCTTGCACCAAAATACCGCATTCACTCTGTGGGTGGATCCCTACTTAAAATATCCCAAAAAACATCGATGTAAAAAAGAATTATCGTGGGAGTGGGAAAAAATATTAAAAACACCCAAAAAGAAAGAAAAATAAAGAACGAAATAAAATGGTAGAAAAGTTAGTATGGCCCGGCTTTCCCTCATGACTAAGTGTTAGACCGCCCACTGTTTTCCGGCACGAGACCGAAAACAAGCGGGTCGGTCACTAAGTGGGAGTGGGAACTTAAGAGAGGAGTGTTCAAAAAATAAATTCATCGGGAATGGGATCATTGGGTGGATGGCGTCTTCCAAGATAGTAATGCCAAGGGTTTCAAAAGACCAGGGACAAAATAAAACAGTGGAAGTGGGAATCTCTGGAAGCTCTCTAGTGCCGGCAAAAATAAAATAGGGACAGGATAACTTTCATTCCTACTAGTTTAAGAGGTTACCAGTTTTTTGAAATAAATCAAAAAACTCTACAGGGGTGGGTTCCGTAGAACCCAGTACCGCGCGTGCCATAATTATGGAGGGAACACGAACTCAAACCTGGCGCCTCGTCGGATGCACAAACTAGTGTCATGCACCCATCTCCTATCGAAATCCATGCGATGTAATCGTTTCCAATCGCATCTGATCTTCACTTTAGCACGATTTCTATCAGTATTTATAACGAATCTACCACAGTACAGCGGTCTATCGACTATACACTGTTTAAATTACATTAATAAATTAACAAGTAATAGTCACTATGATTTTCTTTCAACAAACATTGTATAATACTATTTAACAAATTATTACATGAATTTTGAATATCAACAAATAATTTTAGACTTCCCCAGGCCGTTTTTCTCTAATTCAACATAGCTTTTAGACGCCATTTTTTTTTAACCGAAAATTACATTAATTCACTTCTTTTGGCTAAGATCAAGGTGTAGTAGTATCTGTTCCGATGGATACTGCACTCCATAGACTGGTATCGTCTTGGCCTTCGGGGCTTCATTCCGCCGGTCTATGGGTCTGTCCTGTGCAGTTCTAAGAGGTTCACACTCCCAGGCTTTGCCTCCCCTCTTTGGGGAGGAGTAAGTTTATTGCTTACTGAGGCGCCTCTACCGGGGGAATCCCGACGGGGCGGCCCAGGCAATTTTGAATGGCCAGAGTGCTAACATTCTCGGGCGCTAGCTTTAAAAGGCCAACTTGAATTTATTTGTTAGAGGATAACTAAGGAAGAGCGATAACTCACGTTTAAAAACACAATTTAGGTTTTTAAAACAAGGTTAGAGAATATAAATAACATATAAAAGCGTATTCTTATGTAAAATTAACATCTTCGTTCCCCTTTGGACAATTTTGCAGATGAAAAGGAGTGAGGATACCTAATTGATTTCAGTAGTGCTCAGGAGGCCTCCTTGATTTTCCAAGTAATCGGCGTTGTCCGGGAGAAAAGGGCTCAATATCCAAGATAGAGCTACTGTAGTGATAGGTTTAGAAAATATTTTAACGCCATCTTCGTTCCCCTTTACACTATTTTGCAGATGAAAGGAAGGGTGGATACCTAAGTGATTTCAGTAGTGCTCAGGAGGCCTCCTTGATTTTCAAAGTACTCGGCGTTGTCCGGGAGAAAAGTGCTCAATATCCTAGATAGAGCTACTGTAGTGATAGGTTTGGATAATATTTTAACAGCATCGACGCTGAAAAGGATGGGGGAATCAATAAGAGTGATTTTATTAGTGCTCATGAGGCCTCCTTGATTTTCAAAGTACTCGGCGTTGTCCGGGAGAAAAGTGCTCAATATCCTAGATAGAGCTACTGTACTGATAGGTTTGGAAAATATTTTGACGCCATCTTCGTTCCCATTTGGACTATTTTGCAGATGAAAAGGAAGGAGGATACCTAAGTAATTTCAGTAGTGCTCAGGAGGCCTCCTTGACTTTCAAAGTACTCGGCGTTGTCCAGGAGAAAAGTGCTCAATGTCTTGGATAGAGCTACTGTAGTGATAGGGTTTGATAATATTTTAACAGCATCTACGCTGAAAAGGATCGGAGAATCGATAAAAGTAATTTCAGTAGTGCTCATGAGGCCTCCTTGATTTTCAAAGTACTCGGCGTTGTCCGGGAGAAAAGTGCTCAATATCCTAGATAGAGCTACTGTAGTGATAGGTTTGGAAAATATTTTAACGCCATCTTCGTTCCCCTTTGGACTATTTCGCAGATCAGAAGGAGAGAGGATACCTAAGTGATTTCAGTAGTCCCCAGGAGGCCTACTTGATTATCAAAGTACTCGGCGTTGTCCGAGAGAAAAGTGCTCAATGTCCTAGATAGAGCTACTGTAGTGATAGGTTTGGAAAATATTTTAACGCCATCTTCGTTCACCTTTGGACTATTTCGCAGATCAGAAGGAGAGAGGATACCTAAAGGATTTCAGGAGTGCTCATTAAGCCTCCTCGATTTTCAAAGTACTCGGCGTTGTCCGGGAGAAAAGTGCTCAATATCCTAGATAGAGCTATTGTAGTGATAGGTTTGGAAAATATTTTAATGCCATCTTCGTTCCCCTTAGGACTATTTCGCAGATCAGAAGGAGAGAGGATACTTAAGTCATTTCAGTAGTCCCCAGGAGGCCTCCTTGATTATCAAAGTACTCGGCGTTGTCCGAGAGAAAAGTGCTCAATGTCCTAGATAGAGCTACTGTAGTGATAGGTTTGGAAAATATTTTAACGCCATCTTCGTTCCCCTTTGGACTATTTGGCTAATCAGAAGGAGAGAGGATACCTAAGGGATTTCAGGAGTGCTCATGAAGCCTCCTCGATTTTCAAAGTACTCGGCGTTGTCCGGGAGAAAAGTGCTCAATATCCTAGATAGAGCTACTGTAGTGATAGGTTTAGAAAATATTTTAACGCCATCTTCGTTCTCCTTTGGACAATTTTGCAGATGAAAAGGAGGGAGGATACCTAACTGATTTCAGTTGTCCCCAGGAGGCCTCTTTGATTTTCAAAGTACTCGGCGTTGTCTGGGAAAAAAGTGCTCAATGTCCTAGATAGAGCTACTGTAGTGATAGGTTTGGATAATATTTTAAACAGCATCTACGCTGAAAAGGATGAGGGAATGGATAAGAATTATTTTAGTAGTCCCCAGGAGGCCTCTTTGATTTTGAAATACTCGGCGTTGTCCGGGAGAAAAGTGCTCAATATCCTAGATAGAGCTACTGTAGTGATAGGTTTGGAAAATATTTTAACGCCATCTTCGTTCCTCTTTGGACTATTTCGCAGATCAGAAGGAGAGAGGATACCTAAGTGATTTCAGTAGTCCCCATGAGGCCTCCTTGATTATCAAAGTACTCGGCGTTGTTCGGGAGAAAAGTGCTCAATGTCCTAGATAGAGCTACTGTAGTGATAAATTTGGAAAATATTTAAACGCCATCTTCGTTCCCCTTTAGACTATTTCGCAGATCAGAAGGAGAGAGGATACCTAAGGGATTTCAGGAGTGCTCATGAAGCCTCCTCGATTTTCAAAGTACTCGGCGTTGTCCGGGATAAAAGTGCTCAATATCCTAGATAGAGCTACTGTAGTGATAGGTTTGGAAAATATTTTAACGCAATCTTCGTTCCCCTTTGGACTATTTCGCAGATCAGAAGGAGAGAGGATACCTAAGTGATTTCAGTAGTCCCCAGGAGGCCTACTTGATTATCAAAGTACTCGGCGTTGTCCGGGAGAAAAGTGATCAATGTCCTAGATAGAGCTACTGTAGTGATAGGTTTGGATAATATTTTAACAGCATCTACGCTTAAAAGGATGGGGGAATCGATAAGAGTTATGTAAGTAGTGCTCAGGAGGCCTCTTTGATTTTGAAATACTCAGCGTTGTCCGGGAGAAAAAGGCACAATATCCTAGATAGAGCTACTGTAGTGATAGGTTTGGAAAATATTTTAACGCAATCTTCGTTCCCTTTTGGACTATTTCGCAGATCAGAAGGAGAGAGGATACTTAAGTGATTTCAGTAGTCCCCAGGAGGCCTCCTTGATTATCAAAGTACTCGGCGTTGTCCGGGAGAAAAGTGCTCAATGTCTTAGATAGAGCTACTGTAGTGATAGGTTTGGAAATTATTTTAACGCCATCTTCGTTCCCCTTTGGACTATTTCGCAGATCAGAAGGAGAGAGGATACCTAAAGGAATTTCAGGAGTGCTCACGAAGCCTCCTCGATTTTCAAAGTACTCGGCGTTGTCCGGGAGAAAAGTGCTCAATATCCTAGATAGAGCTACTGTAGTGATAGGTTTAGAACATATTTTAACGCCATCTTCGTTCCCCTTTGGACAATTTTGCAGATGAAAAGGAGGGAGGATACCTAAGTAATTTCAGTAGTCCCCAGGAGGCTACTTTGATTTTCAAAGTACTCGGCGTTGTCCGGGAAAAAAGTGCTCAACGTCCTAGATAGAGGTACTGTAGTGATAGGTTTGGATAATATTTTAACAGTATCTACGCTGAAAAGGATGGGGGAATCGATAAGAGTTATTTCAGTAGTGCTCAGGAGGCCTCTTTGATTTTTAAATACTCGGCGTTGTCCGGGAGAAAAGTTCTCAATATCCTAGATAGAATTACTGTAGTGATAGGTTTGGAAAATATTTTAACGCCATCTTCGTTCCCCTTTGGACAATTTTGCAGATGAAAAGGAGGGAGGATACCTAAGTGATTTTAGTAGTCCCCAGGAGGCCTCTTTGATTTTCAAAGTACTCGGCGTTGTCCGGGAGAAAAGTGCTCAATGTCCTATATAGAGCTATTGTAGTGATAGGTTTGGAAAATATTTTAACGCCATCTTCGTTCCCCTTTGGACTATTTTGCAGATCAGAAGGAGAGATAATACCTAAGTGATTTTAGTAGTGCTCATGAGGCCTCCTTGATTTTCAAAGTACTCGGCGTTGTCCGAGAGAAAAGTGCTCAATATCCTAGATAGAGCTATGATAAAGACTATCATGAGAGGATTGAAAATGATGAAGACTATCATGAGAGGATTGAAAATGATGAAGACTATCATGAGAGGATTGAAAATGATGAAGACTATCATGAGAGGATTGAAAATGATGAAGACTATCATGAGAGGATTGAAAATGATGAAGACTATCATGAGAGGATTGAAAATGATGAAGACTATCATGAGAGGATTGAAAATGATGAAGACTATAATGAGGGGATTGAAAATGATGAAGACTATAATGAGGGGATTGAAAATGATGAAGACTATCATGAGGGGATTGAAAATGATGAAGACTATCATGAGGGGATTGAAAATGATGAAGACTATCATGAGGGGATTGAAAATGATGAAGACTATCATAAGGGGATTGAAAATGATGAAGAATGTCATGAGAGGATTGAAAATGATGAAGAATAGACTGACAGGATTTAAAATGATGAAGAATATCATGAGAGGATTGAAAATGATGAAGAATATCAGGAGAGGATTGAAAATGATGAAGACTATCATGAGAGGTTTGAAAATGATGAAGACTATCATGAGAGGATTGAAAATGATGAAGACTATCATGAGAGGATTGAAAATGATGAAGACTATCATGAGGGAATTGAAAATGATGAAGACTATCATGAGGGAATTGAAAATGATGTACACTATCATGAGGGGATTGAAAATGATGAAGAATGTCATGAGAGGATTGGAAATGATGAAGAATGTCATGAGAGGATTGAAAATTATGAAGAATAGACTGACAGGATTGGAAATGATGAAGAATACCATGAGAGGATTGAAAATGATGAATAATATCATGAGGGGATTGAAAATGATGAATAATATCATGAGGGGATTGAAAATGAGAAGAATATCATGAGGGGATTGAAAATGAGAAGAATATCATGAGGGGATTGAAAATGAGAAGAATATCATGAGGGGATCGAAAATGATGAAATATACCATGAGAGGATTGAAAATAATGAAGAATATCATGAGGGGATTGAAAATAATGAAGAATATCATGAGAGGATTGAAAAATGAAGAATATCATGAGAGGATTGAAAATTATTAAGAATATCATGAGCGGATTGAAAATGATGAGGAATATTACGAGAGGATTGAAAATGATGAAGAATATTATGAGGGGATTGAAAATGCTTAATAGTATGAGGAGATTGAAACTGATGAAGAATATTATGAGGTGATTGAAAATGATTAATAGTATGAGGAGATCGAAAATGATGAATACAACGAGGGGAGTTAAAATGATGAAGGATATCATGAGGGGATTCAAAATATATAGTATGAACACCGGGGCGGTTATAAGTACCTATATAGAAGGCGCAGACAGTGGTGGTACTTTTTATAGAAATAAGTCATACTATTGCCCTGTGAAACGTAGGATGAAATGGTGGGGAAGAAACAGCTTTCGCAAAAGGAAAAATTTAAAAGTAGCGACCAGGGTAGATAAAAGTAGAAAGATAAAGAGACAGCTATAGAAAGAGGGAGAGAAATAGAAGTTTTAATATAAAGATGTTACACATGCGATTTTTCTTCAATTATGTTTTTATGACCCCGAGCAACGCCGGGTAGCCCCGCTAGTCTTATATATAAAGTAAAGACGTTTTTTCCCCTGTACCTTCGCGTCGAATAGGAAAATAACCACATACATCACAGGCTACTAAACTCACCGCTATACTACACTTATTCACTCGAGCGTGTGTTAGTAAAGTTGTTATTATTTTTCCAACCTAACACTAAATATTATATTTGGCCCACCATCAACGTCTCTCCGAAAAACCAACTCCATATAGGTGGTAGCAAAGACTTTTCCCCCTAACAATTGTGTCCTGTGACTACACTCATCGACCCCGGGTACTAATAAACACAGCTTAATTTTCACAAAACAGTCCGTCCTTATTTATTATTTGCCTGGTATTAATTTACTACATAATATAAAGCAATACGCAAACAAATAATAACCGCTCCCGTTCAATCCGATGATATTCCGCGAAAATCAAATTAGGTTTTTCCTATTTCTAACTATGATTTTTTTTTCCACATTTACATTCATTCCGGAATTAAGCGAATGACATTAACGAACACAGTACCTGCAACATTTATTCTTCAAACATTACGGCTAAAATTCCTTCATTAAATCGACTTCCTACTTAATTCAATAGCCGCCAAGATACTACATACTAACAAATATATTACATTTCATCTCTAAACAATTATATAAAAAAATTACGTTTTCCATACTAAAACAAAACAAATAAACTTACTTCTACCGATTTTGACCCACCGTAATACTTTACCAACAAAAAACAACAACAGATTACGTTAAGAAAAAAAACACGGTTACAGATTAACCGAATTACATTCCCACATTCTTGAATTCAATAGCCGACAATATACTACATACTAACAAATATATTACATTTCATCTCTAAATAATTATATAAAAAAATTACGTTTTCCATACTAAAACAAAACAAATAAACTTACTTCTACCGATTTTGATCCACCGTAATACTTTACGAAAAAAAAAAACAACAGATTACGTTAAGAAAAAAAACACGGTTACAGAATAACCGAATTACATTCCCACATTCTTGCTTCGCACGGATTCTTCCCATTCTTCGTACAATAACAAAAACACAAATATTCTTTTTCTAAATTATTACTAACTAAAATACAATAACAATTGCTTCTTTGGCTAAACTTCCCTAACCGTTAAATACTTCGATAAAATAAACAAAACATAAACAAACCGAAAAGATACATTTTTCCTTTACGTTTTTCTCATTATTACACTTAAATCACAGCGATCACATAATAACAAACATGAAAACTTCCAACTATAAAAAAAAGATAAAACAATAACGTTTTTACTTACTAAAACAAAAACAAAACCCTTGACTTCTACAGAATTTGACCCAACGTAAGACGTTCGGAAAAAAAAAGTTATAGATTAGCCGAACGCCATTCAATACTTCTTCCTTCGCACGTATTTTATTCATTTAAATGATAACTTTTTATTTTCACAATAACTGTTCACTATTTTGATACAGTTTATTTCATGTAATAAATTATTATTTTTATAAATTATTAATAAATAAATTACACTAACAATTGCTTCCTTGTGAAAAGTTCCCTCAACACAAACACCATAGATACATTTTTTTTTAATCCAATGTTGGGGGGGGGGAGGAGAATTGAAATCTCAGCGATTAATTAAAGAGGCCTACAGATCTTTGTATAGAAATTCCATTTTCTTTGGCTCAAAAGACAATTGGAAACTGAGCATTACAAATTGTATTCGGATGGTCGGGGGGAAATAAAATGACGATTATATGATTATTTTTAATAAGGAAGACTATTCGCTATTTTTTTAATTTACTGCGATTGAGTGACATGAGTCAAATGCCTAGCAGCGGGGTGTGGCGGGATTGATAGGTTGATGTGGTGGATCTGTTTTGAAAAGTAACAAAATATAAATAAACCGAAAAGAAAAATATCGTATTCGAGGGAGGGGAGCATAAAACACCGAATTGTACAATATATATAAATCGACAGAAGACTCAGGAATGTGCGAAAAATCCATCAACGTTAATTATAGTATTTCGAAAAGTAAAAGAAATAAAACTAAACCGAAATAAAAAAACATGTATTGGGAGGGGGGGAAATTGCCTATTATATGATTATTTATAATAATAAAGACTATTCTATATTTTTTAATGACTGCGATTGAGTCACATGAGCAAAATGCCTGGTGGCGGACGATGGTGGCCGTGAAAAGTGCTGCCCGTTTTATGTTACGATTCACCTTCTTGCGAGCAAATGTATGGGGCGATAAGATATAACTCTTTCTCAAACACTAAATTAGATATTGTTCTTGCATTGCAAAGCATGCTTCACAGAGAAAATATAAACAGATGTTCACTCTGTCTCAAAGAGGGACACTGCAGTAAGAGATATCCCAGACACTTCTTGAGTGAAACTCAATCGGATACAAATGGCTACCCACAATATCGACGACTATCTCCTTTAGCTGGAGGTTTTAAGACGACAGTTACCCTACCTGGCAACATAACAGTTCCTGTAGACAACCGATGCGTTGTACCACATAATAAACTGCTTTGTAAGATTTTTTATGCACATATCAATGTTGAATATTGCAACAGCGTGAAATCAATAAAATACATTTGTAAATATGTAAATAAAGGTAGTCATCAAGATACCTTCACACTTGAAAGTAATGCTCATGATGAAGTTAAGAGATACGAAATGGGACGTTACATATCAACCAATGAAACCATTTGGAGAATACTTAACTTTCACATACATATACATCATCCCCCAGTTATTCACCTATCAGTTCATCTAGAAAATGGACAGTGGATATACTTTACTGAAAGTACTGCGGCAGATAGAGTTGCTTCTGTTTGACACTAGTTCTACACAATATTAGAGGTACACAGACCTTTAATGACCTAAAAACGATCAATGGTAAAGTTATGACTACATTCAGGGATGCATGTAGTGCACATGGACTACTTGAAGATGATAACCACTGGGATGCTACACTACAGGAAACATCTATATCTGATTCTGCAAACAATTTTAGACGTTTGTTTGCGATCATGTGCAGTGTCTCATCCAAAACGACTTTGGGATGCACACAAAGAAGCTTTTACTGAAGATTTCCTTCTTAGGAAACGCAATCAACAGCCTGAAGTTAATATAACACTTTTAGACGACATCTTCAATATGGCTTTAGTACATATAGAAGCTATGACTTATAGGATGAATGGTAAAACACTGACAAAATTGGGTCTTACCTCACCTAATCGATCTAATACACATCCGGTCATTACTGCATGGACGCGTGAAATTAGTTATCAAACTCATGAGCAAGCATCAATTGTTCGGGATGGTATCGCACAACTAAATAATGAGCAAATTCATATTTTTCGTACTATAGTTAATACTGTAGAAGATCAGCAAGGTGGCCTGATATTCCTTGATGCACCCGGAGGTACAGGAAAGACAGTTGCTACCAAGTTAATTCTTGCTAAAGTTAGGTCAGAAAGCAAAATAGCTGTGCCAGTGGCATCATCTTCCAGTGAAATGATTTATTTTCTGAATCTATTTATTTAACTTATAAATTAAAATTAGGCTGTTATATTTCCCCGGGCAACGCCGGGACACGGGTCCTGCTAGTTCTATATAATACAGTAATCGGTTTTACTTTAAAACTGTACTTATATTAAAAATATACATAAACAAATCTATGCTACGATCAATCGAATCAGCTCTCCTGGCCAATTGGTCAAATACCATTTAAAAAGGAATTGGCTTCTATTATGTCTGACCCAACCTAAGCTATTATTTATAGAAATAATATAAATTTAGACACCGGCGAGTTCCTGTTTTTGAATTAAATCATTGCAACCGCCTTAGTTTTGCTCTTGTTTACTTCTGTTCATTTTGCTAATACGACATTTATGCACATATATATATATATATATATATATATATGTGTGTGTGTGTGTGTGTTTATGTGTATATATATATATATATATATAGCAATATACACACACATTAATTTATATGTTAAGATATGTGTGTGTTCTCATGACGGGAAACATGCATTACACACCTTAGTTACATGACAGAAAACACAGAGTGCAGAATATTTATTGTTTAATAACATAATTGTAAAATTTATTTTAATAGTAACAAATATTAACATCTCATGTTGAGTTAACGAGCACCATGTTGAGATATTAGTATCATGAGCAATATCAAAGATATCACAATTTCCGATATCGAAATATATAACCAAAATAGCTAAAGTAGAATGCAAGAAGAAAATATTCTTAATAAATATTTATGAAACAACCAAAATAAATACTTTACAAATTATAATTACAAAAAACTAACAGTTTCGTTATTCAGGTCTCCGAGAAATATGTCTTTGATTCGTTTCTTAAGTGTTGCAACACAAATATAGATATACATATCATTATCATGCTCGTTAAGTTGTCAATACACTTCTCCCATTTAGCTGTTATATATATATATATATATATATATATATATATATATATATATATATATATATATATATATATATATATCGGAAATGAAAAAGGAAAAAACAAAATATGTATTTTGGAAAATATTCATCAACGTTTCGTATTCATTTGTAAGAGTTCCTCAGGATAATAATTTTACGAAAAATGTCATTCAAGTACATGAAAATATTGGGTTGAAATGATGAGAAGAAGTAGTAGTCACTACTGGATGCACATGCCCGAGGTCCTGGCTGAGAGAAGTCAGTGACAGGGAATGAAATTAATATGGATGGCTGTGAGTGAAAATGTGAATGAATGTAATGTGGATGGCTGTGAGTTAAAAAAAAAAGTGAGGAGTGGGGAAAGAGGAGGGGTGGGGGAGGCTTGGTGTTTTGGTGTGTAGGTAGTGTCATAGAAAAGATTTGAAGAAATTAAGGTGATTTGAAAGTTAAGAGTGTGAAAGAAGTAGTGGAAAGGGTTAAATGGGGGAGACGTGAGATTTTGCTGTGGTTAGGTGTGAAATCTTTGTAGAGTAGGAGTACTTGACCAGCTGGCTATGTCAGGAATGTCTGGATATAAGTAAGTTAGAAGGAAAGTGTTTTAATGTGCTGAGAATATGACCATGAAAGGGAGGGGAAAAAAGAAAAAGAAACAGAAGCGGAAAAGTGATATTAATTTTGGTGAAGAATAGGTGAAATGTAGTTTCGTGTAGGCAGTGTTGATTGTTTGAAATTTAATTGAGAGCAAAAGAGGTTTAAATATCTAAATATTGGTGAGGGTATCTGGAGTGTGTCTACTGGTGATGCTTGTTATTTGAGGTTAAGTGTTTTGGATTCGTGGTGAATGAAAATGTATGTGAGGGTTGTGCGTGGGTGTGTATGCGGGGATTAGTATGTAAGTACAATTCAGAGCGAAGAGAAAGAGAGGTTAGCCATGATCTAGGTTCAGTTTTTGTTCGGTCAGGATGATGTTGCTTCTTAAGGGGGATAGATTATAGAAGCCATTACGTTGTCTGTTGCTGGAGGCTGTGATTAGTGCGGTTTCCAGTAGTCTTCGCCGAGCTTTGTTGTGAATGTATTTGCTGATTTTTGCCTGTTCAAAGTTAAAAGCATGATGGTGCTGGGAGAAATGGGAGAAAAGTGCACTCAGAGAGTTGTTGTTTTTTATGTCTCTTTTGTGTTCGCTCAATCTTTTTGTCATTCATGCTGTGTTTCTCCTACGTAAATTTGATGGCAGTATATAAGCCGACATGGGATGTGTTTTTTTTTTTTAAATGTCTTGATGTGTTTAGTGTTCGTTTTATCGTTTGTTATGTGGTTTGTACTGTTGGAATGCCTAGTTTGTTAAGTGTGTTGCCTATGGATGTGTTATTGGAATGAGTGGGTAAGAGAAGGGGTCTTTCAATGAGAGAGGTGTTTGGTGTTTGATTTTTCTGTGTTTTTTTGGAGAATAGTTGAAAGGCTTTCCTCTTGGTATTTAATATAAAATGTGTGGAATATTGCAGTGCGTTTAAGGAATTAGTGATGTGTTTTATTTCTTCATCTATGTATTAAAGACTGCATATTCTAAGAGCGTGTAGGAAGAAGGCTATAATCATACATGTTTGTATCTTGCTATGGTGGTGAGAGTAGAAGTGTATGTAGTCATGTTTGTGAGTGTCTTTGCGGTGTACCTTATTACTAGTTTGTTGTTTGACTTTATTATAAGAGTATCTAGGAATGGTATCGAGCTGTCTTTTTCAGTCTTTTGGTGTTCCCTTTTTCATGTCCCATTACGTCGGATTACCCTCATCTCTCCTTTTTCATATATATATATATATATATATATATATATATATATATATATATATATATATATATATATATATATATATATATATATAAGTTCGTTGTTTCAGGACGCATGAGTTTACCTGCAAGCAATACTATTACATATTTGTCGCAATTACTCATCTTACATATAACGGTCTTAAAAGGAAACCAACGTTAACGTACCTCACTTTCGATGCCCAACTCTTTTATTTAGCGCTAATCATCATCATGCAAATCTGTCTCTTCCGTCTCCCGTTACAAACGCAATAATAGTTCACAAAATTAACTATCAACTGCACTTTACTGCCGCACGTTACTGCTATTAAAAAAATAATATTTCGAAACATACAGAATAACATAAGATAACCAATTCTGCCTACGTACATTTTAGTATGTGATATAAAAATTGTGTTGCCTATATAAATATTAGCACACTTATAGTCCAGTCAAAATGTGGCTGAACTTCAAACAAATTGCTAAAATAGTTTTTGTGTTTACTTGTATATTGGGCATACATAACCTATCTTTCAGATACAACAAAGGTTACCAAAATTAGCCTTGCGGAAAGGGGTCAACCGGCGGCATCTTTAAAATCCAACTGAACAATATTAAAATTTTGAGACATAAAATTTCTGACATTTCCTGACAAGTGTGTCCATTATTCCTGACAATTACTTACAAAAATAAACGTTTTACCTGAGAAAAAAAACTTTAATGAATTAGAAATTGTTTTTTCATGAATACCAACACAGTGCGCACCCCAAGGCAGCTTGAAATTTTCTTTGTGTTTTAAATTGTAATAATAGGTAGCTATATGCATGATAATAAACTAAAACCATTGTTTTCATGTTGTTTCAATTATGTCCTATCTAAATCTGAATATAAAAGGTACAAAAACAGACTGAGTAGTTTTTTTCCTATGCATTAATTGTAACATTAAATCTTGACATTTCATAAAATATAGGTACAAAATAAGTACAATTTACAATATAGTAATGGTCAGTTTGTCGAATTCTGGGGCTAGGCATTTGCATAACAACCACAGAACAAGTTCTTGAACGGGCAACATAACATTCAAGAACTAGTCAAAAGAAACTTCATCATCATCAATATCTGGCTGTTCTGAGTTGCTGCAGATGAAGTCTTTGTAATTACCACACAAGTTTGAACAGTCAATGGCATGTTTCCTGCAACTGCATATGTCTGTAGTACACACTGATGTACAGTTACACCTAATTATAGCCTACAAATGTATAGGACCAGATGGCAGGTCAGTATTAATTGGTTGTATTTTACCATCTGAAAGTGTCCATCCCCACTCGTCAAGTATTAGCTGGTTTTCACATTTTCATCACTGAATTTGGAAGTAAACTCGAAAGCTGTGGAATGTCGTAGCTTGTGGCAATAATTTAGCCTCAAGATACTTTGAGCTTTTTGCAACCTTTTCCTTGAAGCGCCTCAGTTGGAGATGGTTGATGTTTTCCCGATCATTGCCGTTGTACAGGCACACTAAAGCATTCTCCCCAGCTTCAATAACTTATTCTGCACTGCTATTTTTGCTATATACTTCTGCCAGTTTAAGGAAGTGTATATTCTCCAGCATCTTCCGAAGGGGTTCTGCCTTCCCAATTCCATGAAAACTGAATATAGAATCACAACCCAGTAATGCATGGATAAAAAGAATGTAAGGACAGACCACATCTCTCAAGGATTCTCTCATCTCTTTGAAGTTCCAGACTTTGACACATTTTGCACAATCCCTTGGTTGTAGCCTGAAGAAAGTTCTTGTAATCATCATCTTTATTGGCATGATAACATAGAAGGACCAATAGGTTAGTGTCATATGCTATCAAAATAGTTTCTTCCGTATGTGCCAGTTTTAGAGCAGTATTACCAATCAATACGTCAGCGCTTCCAGACGCAGGGGCTACTTTACACCCTGCTTCCTCCCAACTCTTTCGCAGCAAGTTGATGAACAATTGTTTGTTTTCTTGATTAGCTAGGAAAACATCATTTTTTAATTTGAAAACCATTAAAGGAGTCAGTAACACATTAACACAAACAGACCCATTTTCTCGGCGTCGGTGAGTCGTGTCTTTAATGGATAGACAACTTTCATAATCATCAAAGACAATGCAGGCTTTTCCATATCTAGTGTTGACATATCTGCGGTATTATGTACATACCTCATTAAATGTATGATCTTTTTGCCAAGAGAGGCGTTGGAGTAGTGCTCCACTATCGAAGAGATACTGTGTATCTGAAGACTGTGGACCTGATTGTACAGGGGAAGTCAGTTTCCATATTGCGTCTGCAAACGCCGGTTTTTTGCCTCTCGCGGTAGTCCGAAAGAATCAAAAAGTGCGCTAACCACAAAGCTCATACTTGAAATTTCCTTGCTGCTGCTGAGTTCATTAATCGATAGCACACACAGTCTCTGGAATAGGAGTTGTGGATCTATCTCAACTGCTTCATCTTTGTTGAGCGAAACTTTTGATCCAAGTGTGATTGTCTGATCTTTTCTTTTAAAAGTGTACTCGTGGATATTTTCTCCAACCATTGAAGCTATGATTGCCTTTCCTATGGAGTTTAATCTGCCCACATTAACCTGTTTGTCTCCAGTTACCTTACTTGAAATGCTGTTAATGGACGGATGTTCCGTGAAAGGGTCATGTCTAGGGAAACGCAAGGAGCTTTCATATATAGCTCACATCTCGCTCTTTTATTGCCGAAATAGCCCTCTGGCGCTTGTCACTTGTGCCATAAAGAATGACTGCTAGTTCTTGCATTGTAAACTTGATTTCAGCGCACGCTGGCAGTGATCGCGTCCAAACCAATCGTTGAATTTCGTCCATTCCTCTGCCATTAGTAAGACCCCTAGACGTCTTCATTATTGTCTTCATCACCTGCTTAATAACCAGATCCGTCAACAAGAAAGCCCAGTAGAGATCACTCCATCTAATCACATGTAATATTTCAGAAAATGTATGCTATACTTCAGGATGGCTTTTTGGCAAACCCTCCATTTGTTGCAAGTACAAGTAAGCCGACTTTGCATATAGGATGTATCCTGCTGCAGCAACTATTGGCATCATTTTCCTTACAGCGTCAAGGGGCAATTCACAGTTACCGGTGCGCTCTGCCTTGAGAAACAATTGCAAGATCTTCACCATACTAAGGTACTAAATCCACAATTTGGCTGTTTACTCGTCAACCATTGCATCCTTCACATGGTTGATTCTCTGGGCAGACCTGGTCATACACTCTGATAACAGAACATTATTCAATGTCTTAGCCACATCAAGCAGACTTTTCAATAGCCTGTGACCTTCTTTTAGATCTTCATTTTAAGAAAATGAATCTTCTGCATCAGTGTTGGGTTAATCATTCTCAGTGACATGTGGAACTGGAAGGTAATAGGCTTCTGCTAATAAAATAGCATTCAAGGCAGCATAAACTGAGAAGTGAGCAAGAATGGCTCTTGCAATTGCTTGGTCACTTAGCATGAACTTGACTGTATTTTAGAATACACAAAGTTCAAAAGGTCCTTGCAATCTAGAAGCTGTCATCAAATGACCAATTGACACCATGAAGTTCATATGTGTATGGAGTCCACCAAGTCGCAAGACAAATGATTTCAGGAGACTGTTTGATCGAATGTTAGAATTGGTGTGATTTTGTTTTACCTAGCTTAATCACTAATGTAACATAACGTTGAGTACACGCACGTTGGGTCCATGTCGATAATTGGCAAAAAAACTGTGGCTAATTGCCCAGTATATGTTCCTTTGTGCACTGACTGCATAAAGCCTGTCCATGCGGGTCTGGACGAATGTGAAATTAGTGAGACCTCCTAAAAAATGTCCCCATCGACAACTTTCTTAGCATGTAGCTATTTAAATGGCACTTATGGCTCGTTGGTGTACTGTAAATCTAGGTACGTGATGTAGATCCTTCCAACCGTTATTATATTATCTGAAAAATTCTGCATCCTTGGAACTCGTTTTGCTTTAACTTTCCCGGGCATAAAATATGCTATGATGCCCGTACCGTGGAATGTGTTTAATCCATCAATACTCCTTACATTATGGTCAATATTATCAGCTACGAAATGCACACATTGTGTTTCAACAGGGGGAGAGCTTCAGCGACATTAACAAGAGCAGTACCTATTTGGAATTTCTGGACTTCCAAGTAAGATTAAGAGATTTCATGCTTAGTCAGAGCCTCGATCCAAATTGGTCATGCATTTCCACTGCTACACCAAACTGCAAATGTGCAAGGAGATATCTGGTCTATCAGCCTGCATTATCGTTTGACCAACCGATGCAACATTTAAATCAATGTATTTGCTTGCAAATATTTTCCCGAGAAAGATCAACAATGTTTTAAGAACATATTCAAAAATAGCATCCTGTTCGACATCATTCTTAGACGGGTAATATTCTGAACTTGTCTGGATATCTTGAATGCCATATTTGATAAGCTTGGCTGCCGTCTCTATTGTTCTAATGACCTCGGATAGTGAATTGTCTGTTGAGCGACTCTGTGCATAGAATTAATGGAGAATGCATTTCGCTGTACTTAGGAATGTTACCACATTATGTTTTCCATTAATTTCAGTCACAATGATTTTGTCTTTGAATTGTTCTAACAATTATAATTTCAAGTATGAAAGACTGTATGGTTCAAAGCCAGTGTCCTCGAAGAGTTCCTCCATTTTTTTAACAAGATCGACAATGGTGATTTACTCCACGGCATTTTGCTGAAAATATTTAGCAACTTCTAGAAAGGACTGCTTTCTCTCTGAATCCTCTGATCTACCAATGTGTTGTTTCTTAGAAGAATCAGCAGAAGTGAATGCCTTAGGAATGTTTTTATTAGAATCAAAGTTTGCAAAACATGTTCTGTGATTACGTGCTTCTTCTGAAACAAGGTCAGTTACATAACTTATTCTAGCTTTAACAGTGGATGCCAAGCCATTATTCTTTCAGACTTTCTCAAACACTTGTAACACTCTGTTCTTAAACTCAATAGTTTCTATATGGGAAACATCATCACGTCTTTTTTTCTATCAGATGTTGCTGAAGAACCACAGAAAAGACAATGTTATTTAAAATTAAACACACAAAGAGCGGCTTGCACAGGATAGCATTTCATCATGGGTGAACTTGTTTTTACGGTCAATTTTTCTGTATTTGGCGTTGATCCAACGTTATCGGCATTTCTTGTGAAGACGTTGACTAATCTGAATTATGACAATATCTCCCCGTTATTCAAAAGCTATGCTAATGAAATCGATGCCCTTCTGGCTGACGACGAATGTTTCTTCATTACTGGGCAGTTTATTGTTGACAAATTGCACAGTTGCTATCATGCATAATTATCGGTACTTCACTTTGGCCAAACTGAAATTAGAATATGACAGAATATAAAGCTCTTGCAGTGATGCGTTAAAAGAGAATGAATAAAACAGTTGGTATTTTTGAAGATGAATTTACAGAAATTAAGTTGAGAGATGGCAGGCTAGAATCGGCGGCAATCTTGAAAGGTTAATGTTGGTAAACGTTGTTGCATATGAAAGAGATGTAATTAATGTCTTATATCCAAATGTACACAATTTGTTTGCTATTTGTGTGAGTACAAGCAAAGAAATAAGACTAATTTAATAGTATTTAGTAAAGGTTACATACATCGAGCGTCTAACGTTGAATATATATATATATATATATATATATATATATATATATATATATATATATGTGTGTATATATATATATATATACATATGTATTTATGTATATATATATATATTTATGTACATATGTATTTATGTATATATTTATATATATATATATATATGTATTTATGTATATATATATATATATATATATATATATATATATATATATATATATATATATATTAATATATATACGGCACAATCACGTTGACACACGGGTTCCCGTTATATCACCGACGTTAAGCGGCGTCGAGCCTGGCCAGTAGTAAATGGGTGACCATTTGGGAATACCTGGTGGGGCACTCATACGTCGAAATCGACGGGAGAGTCCATCATATATATATATATTTATATGTATATGTATATGTATCCGTATATATATATATATATATATATATATATATATATATATATATATATATATATATATATATATATATATATATATATATATATATATAGTTCGACACTCAAGATATGATAAGCAGTTTGAATAATCCAAATTAAGCAAATTATACAACCTCATATCAAACATTTAGAAACGGTATATAAAATCATTACGAACCTGAAATATCACGGAAATCGAAAGAACTCGGAGAATCAGTGCTTAGCACAGGTCTCGACTTCGCCAAAACTATCCAGCGGATCACATACTTAGACCTGATAGCATCAATAGAAGAGGCAGCCTGGAATCTACCCGAGGTCTAATTTAATAGCAAAGGCAGAAGTAGAGACAAGCACTCGCGGAATCCAAAGCTTCCAAAATCTAACGTGTAAACGGAAGAAGTATTCGCTATCAAGTCACTACACAGGGTGTATGATATTATAATACTAACAGCAGGCAAATGAATTATACAGTGTTTATGAATATAGTTTAATATTCTTTGAAATTAGCATCTAATCGGATGTAGTGGCTACTGTTAAGTAAAAAAAGAATCGAACTTGAAAACAGATAAAAAGCTGTCACAACAAAAATCTATACCACCTGCAAAAGTGCATACAGCGTATTCAGTATTACAGCTAGCCACACAACTAAAATTCTCAGAGACAGTATTCTATTAAGGCCTATTGTCAGCGCCGAGGTTCAGCATGTCAACCATTGAGGCGGTACCTGGTAAGTATAATTAGACCACTAAAAGGTAAACCTCCATCGTATGTCAAGAGACTAGCTTACTTTGTTGAATAATTAACAATGTATCCATTCCGTCCAGATTATGGTAAGTCTAGATGTAGTGACCATGTACACGAAATTACCCACTGATTAGATTCTGACGGTGGGACGGGATAGGTTGAGTTTAGATACGTCACTAAAGAAACGCACTTGTATTCACAATTGATAATCGAATAGAGATGCGGACCGTCTGTGTACAAACTACATACTTCATGATGGGATCTGGTATATACCAGTCGAAAGAAAGTGTTGCTATGAGATCACAATTGTCACCAGTACTGGCCAATGTATACATGGAACACTTCGGGAAAATAGCGTTGGGATTAACACCACTAAAGCTAAAAATGTGCTTACGATATGTCGATAACACATTTATACTCTCTTCATACCAGGAAGATGTTCAGAGACTATTGAACACTGTGAACTTTATCCGTCCATCTATACAGTTAACGATGGAAAAGGAACATAATAACAAATTATCTTTCCTAGATGTGCTATTAACCCGCACTGAACAGGGGTTTAGGGCATTTGTATATCGAAAGCCAACTTTTCCTGGACAGTATCTAAATTTCAACTCCTACCATCCATATGATGTACAGAAATGGATAGTCCGCTGCCTACAACATCGAACACAGACAATACCAAAGAGAGATGGACATCTTGGGAGAAACACTTCACCGAATCAACTATTCACAGAGCATGTAATCAGCTCCACAAAATACTGACCAAACACTAAAAGAAACACAACCGAAAACTCATCAAAGTTTTCACACCGTATATGAAGGGCTGGTCTGAATAAATCCAAATAATATGTGACCCATATGACATGAGAATAGAATTTAGTAGCGACACAACTCTTCAAAAGCATATTCCGAGAGTCAAACATCCTACGGAAAAATGTATGACTAAGAATGGTGTGGATGCGATCCCAAGTAGGTGTGGGAAAATATACAAGCTGAGACATGTCGCCCACTAAAAGTAAAGGTAAAAGAACACCCGAAAGCCGTAATTCGTGGATATATTAAAACGGCGGGTATGGCTGACTATATATATAGATGGAAAGTGAAACAATCTACCCTTATGGGACGAAGTAAAAATTATAGACAGAGAAGAACGGTGCAGAGTAAGATGACTCAATGATGCAGCGCACATGCTGGGCGATAATAACTACTCAGAAGACCTAGTATCGAATGTAATCTATATAGGAACCATTAATTCTAAATAATAGATAAGGTTATTATATATATAAAATATATATAAATATATGTATATATAGCGAGAGAGAGGGAGAGAGAGAGAGAGGGACATCAATATATAGATAGACAGATAGAGAGAAAGAAGGGAATAAGGCGCGAGATATGTAGATATAAATGTAGTGGCATATAGTCGTTATTTTTCACTAGAGCAATATAGTGCACTCTATAAGCGGTTTAACACATATACACATTTGATTTTCTAGAAATAGCGAAATGCATTCTGAAGATTCACATGACGCATACACTTTTGTTATGATGTAAAATCAAAACTGTCACCTGAGTAAAGCTAGGCTGACTACAATAGCCAGGATTATATAGTTCTGCCTCTCTCATCAAAAAGTATAAATGGAGAAGAAATCGCAGAAAGAATCAAACTTATTAATAAATCATTATTACATTGGGCACGCCCTGTTCAATACCCTTAATTTGGGAATATATATACATACGGTCATAATACACATAAGGACGTACTCTATCATATATGTACACATACACACACACACCGACATACACATTATATATATATATATATATATATATATATATATATATATATATATATATATATACTGTTCAATGATGCCGAACAACAACATACTTCAGATTAATAAAAACATACACTTCTAGTGAAAAAGTAGCAAGACGATTGTTGTTCACTTACAATATATTTTATATTTCATATAAGTATCAATTACAGAATACAAAAATAAGTGAGAGTTGAATCATGTGTACTTTAGAATTTATTAAAATTAGATGAATCAAATCTGAGTAGTGTATTTATTCTTTCCTTAGAATAATAAGATTAAGAGTATATACACACATATATATATATGTACACACACACACACATATATATATATATATATATATATATATATATATATATATATATATATATATTAGTTAAGTTAAAATATATCCTCATTAAAAATGTAATAAATATTAAAATTAAGATTTAAATGAATTTGGAATTAGTGTGGCATAACACTAAGTGCGAAAATATTTTTCTTTCGTTCTACATAAGCACGGTAAGTGGGTCTTAATGTATATCGTCTTCGATAATTTTAAGTCATAAGTGTAAAAGTGCTCGGTCAAAATAGACAAAATGTAAACAAACGGTCGGGGCACATTTCAGGCTATTTAAAAAGGTGTTTTATAGCGGATGTGAATGTAGCAAAGTACTTACGTAAACTGTCCAGCCTTTCACTACTTAATTTAAATTGTGCGTGTTGTATGATACGGTTATGTAGCGCTGGCTTGTCTTCCTTCATAGGCAGTTTCGCACTGACATGTACATTGATATATGATAGAACTACAATAATGGGGACGAGTTATTCGAGGCTATATATCAAGCTAACAGCCAAATACTAATCACAATATGTGCATTAACCGGGTAATAATAATGACGCACTACAGAACGTATTTATCGTTCGAGGTACCAATCTAAGGTAGATTAAAGTATACCGAACATTTGACATGGGCCAACTCTTTTGGTTTAGAGAACTAGTCAATTGAGGGCGAACTTGTTCGGTTAATGAGGTCATAAGAGCAGCATTTTACGATAAATGTCGATGCAATAAAGTTTAGCTCAGAATTGATTTCACTAGGTAAGCAGATAATGATATCTATTTAAGTCAGAGTCCGAATGAGATTTATATTTCGTCGTCTAAGACCAAAAAAGTGGAAGCGAACATGCAATCCATGAAAGTTTTTGACGTAAGAAAACAATTATTTGCTCTTCCAACTAACATACACAAACATCTGCTCATAGAAATAAACAGTTATAGTAAAGTACCTTTAAACATTCATATAGTAAACCTGTCTTACCTCTTATATTTCTTTTCTGTTGTAACTATCTACGTATGTAATGTATCATGTATCACCACTGACACTACACGCCCCTCGTGTACTTAAATAGTATATAGATACTCGGTGTTATTTGGAAAACCCTTATAAATTCGATATGATAGTTTAGTAAAGTATATAAACACTATGAAAAAAGCAGATAAAACTATCTCTAGGATTGTGTATAAGGTGTTATAAGGTACTAAATGTAATAGTGAATCAATCCTATGAACAACTAGTAATATTAATAACACATATACATTAAATACTAGCAAAATTAGTTCCTTACATGAAGTGGCTTCATACTTTGTATGGAGCGATTTCTACAAAGGGGCAGCTGAGGGCGATTCTTATTATCAGAATATGGGGGAAACACTAAAAATCGATGACGGTTTTCATTTATAATTTAACCTAAATATGTAATTCCATCCTTAACATTATTGGAAATATGTTGTAATTAACAAAGGTATAACCAATTCAGTGTGGTCCTTTATGCAATCGATTATTCTACGTCGTATACTAATTTATTTCTTAATTTGTATGTGATATATATATATATATATATATATATATATATATATATATATATATATATATATATATATATATATATATGTATATATATATTTGACCGGTTTCGTTCGTATTATCGAACGTCTGCAGAAAAAAAGACGTTCGATAATACGAACGAAACCGGTCCAATCTCTTGTTTTTTGTTTTTCTCCTGCATTCGAACCTGTTTTCCGTTTGTCATTTTTCAAACACACACACATATATATATATATATATATATATATATATATATATATATATATGCATAATACTATTACCTCATTTATACACTTATGATAGTATATATAGTTATATACTATGTGCAGATGTTCAGTATTCACTCCAACAGTCCTCAATACGTGAGTATACCTAGGTAATAAGGTATAAAATATAGTCATACAAATAAAGCTATACTAAGGTGTTCGTGTCTGATCTCTATAAGGAATGATCAGGGTAAGTTCATAGCCTTCGTTCTCTGATAGTTGTTTTATATTGACGTGGTGTTTAGTCGCGCAAGTTAATCAATCAGAACTGTTGTTATTCGCTACTACGTGTGAATGTTTTCAAAAGCTAATTGCTAAGCTTCTTTCAAACAAATGTTTGGCTCATACTTCACGTGACATCTTTTTACTTTTTTGTATGAGTGTGTCAAATTAATAGGTGACTTTTTTAACACGTGCGTTATTAAAATAGTATCATATTTATTTATTTGTTATTCTTTGCTATTTTATGTGGGTGCGTTTAGTTTAGATTTATTCCATTAGTTATTTGTTTATTTTACATAAATGTGTATTAAAATGTGATCAATATAGCAACTCTAGAAATAACACTACAAAGAACAAAAATAAAACCACTATAAATAGTTATAACAACACCCCTGAGAGCAATCACCCACATAGACATTTTAAAAATATGTAACTGAAGAACGCATGTATTTTGTTCACTACAAAATAACTGCCTAACAAAAAGTTGCCAATAAAAAGCCCAAATAACAAAAAGTTATACGTGGGTATGACATTCCTAGATTGTAAACCAGATATTAAAACTATAAACGCACATTCAATAACATAAAACTTCGACTCGAAACAGAATTATAGACCTATATTTAGAACTCAATGAAGGGGGACGCTCGCTAATAATCGAGTGGAAAATAGCTCGATGGGCGAGTATATGTGTAGATTATGTTTGAATGAGGAGTTCGAAATTCTAAACTTTAAACATCCCTAAAACCGATTAAACTGTAGAAGTTAAATAGCAGGCAAATGTACACACAGAATGAACTTTACTTTAGGGTAACAATACATAGATATGTATAATTACTGATGTTAAGGAGAATCACAATCAATTATGGGGATCCCTAAAAACAATCAATTAATAGACTAGACTACAGGGACACCAACAGCAGAGCCATTGTCAGTAAGAATCAGCTGAAGTGGAGCGGCAACGTCGGCTATTTAATACATAGACATGTGCGACAGATTTATTGTGATTATGGTTAGACGTGTGTTAAACCAAAAACATTTTTTAGCGATGGAAATGCTGTTAAAATCTAAGCCTGTCAGATCGAGCGACCGACTTTCAGATATAAATATGCGCCTTGAAAATATACGTTGATGACTCTTAAAACGGTTTGATAATAATCTCTACATCACCGATTCTAAAAACAGGCATGCACGCTTTTATTAGCATACACAATAAACGTACGTACAACCGTCAATTTAGATAATCTAAAGGAAACAATGATCGCAGAAAATAATTGCGACGCTCGAATCAGAAGTCCGACAAAAATAGACCGAAGAAAATAAAAAAGGTAATATTTTTAAATCAACATTGCCCAATGCAATTTAGGAATAATCGGATTTTCTGAAAACAATTTATACAATCACAGGTAACTGGGGAGCTTTTATGTCTTTTTTCCTATTTCTTGTTTTCAGTGTCCTTTCAATCGCCAGAAGAAGGATTATATTAAGTTTTCTATTAAATGACATGCGAATAAAACTAGTTTTTTTTTAATGACAACATGAGTTGGCAAAATGTGATCATTTAACTTGGCTTAATTGATTCTTCTGATTGCGTTTAACTTAACGTTATCCCTATATAAGTATATACTATAGGATTGATTGATTTCTAGAAGCAGAATCGTTTAAATATTAGAGGATGTGACAACATATCGGACACGCTTCAGTTTATACGCGTAACTTAAATGGCTGCTAATCACGTGTCAGTTTGAAAGGGACTCTTCATTTTCTTTGGTCGTTCATGCTTAAGTTTCAAACCTGAGTTTCTTTGGTATATCATGCTTAAGTCTTAAATACAATGTTCATTCGTCTGTCAAACTTAAGTTCCTTCTATATCGTTATTTCTCTTGAACGTGCTCGACTGATCTCCGATCTTTCGCCCCTCCTTGTAAGACATGCACGGCAAAAACATGTTGTATTACCACATAGGATAACACTTTCCTTTCTATTTCAATGTGGCAACAGCCAGACGGAATATTTATAGATTAAACTTCATTACAATAATTTCTCATCTGTGGAACACATTGCTGCAGGATTGCTTCCCCGCTGATAACAAAGTCGATTTCTTCAAGTCCAATGTTAACAATTATTTGTTAAAACCGGTCTCGAATACATTTTATATAATTAATCAATGTTAGTGGCCCCATAATTTTCCTCATCTTTCAGCTGTCAAAATGTCAGTTTCATTAACTTTTATATTCAAGTGCCCCTTAGCTTTAAATAGAGGTCGCGTAATAATAAATAAATATCATTATTCTGCCTTTCACAATAAAGTTTTAGGATAGCAGTTTCTTAGGTATGTCATGCTTAACTTTGAAATTGAATTTTCTTTAGTTAACATACTTAAAATTGTAATAGCATGTTTGTTGTATGTTATGCTTCAGTTTGTAATAGAATATTATTTAGGCTGTCACGTGTAAGGTAAAATATAATGTTCTTTTGTCTTATAACCTAAACCTTGAAATAGCATGCATTTGGTACTGACAGAAGTAAGTTTAAATAAAATGTTTTCGTTCGTTTATCCAATTTTACGTGGCATTCTTATTCAGTTAAAAGCAGATTGAATAAATGCATCTCATTTAAACTGCGACCAACTTGCAATATTATACACTGTGTAACGTTGTGGTTTCAAGTCGTATCACGCTTAAGTGTAAATATATTCGGCGGTCTCTCATGTTTATATTTTAAAAGCATATTCTTATTCTTGTCATTGTTAAGTATGTAATACAATTCCCTTGCGTCGGACACGCGTAAGTTTAAAACATATGTTTGGTTTGTCACGCTTACGGTTTAAATAGCGTTATTATCCAAGGATAGGCAGACAACTTTAGCCATATTTATTCTTATTCTAAGAGAGCTTCTCTATAAGATAGTTTGTCAGTCGAGTACACTCAAATTTTAATAGAATTCTTGTTGGTGTGTCCCGCTCAACTGTTAAATAACCTTTTTGTTGTGCCTTTCCGTTTAATTCAAATAAATAAGGTTGATCTGTCACATTCAAGTGTTCAAGTGACTTTTAAACAAAACTAGGCTCAAAATAGTTGTATGCTTGTCTTTATTTCTTTTCTACAGGAAGTTATTTTCTTCTCATTTTGCGTTTCGGATTTAGCATTCACCAATTTGATTATTTTTCTAACTCCATAACTCACTGCACATTGCATTCTATCAATTCCATACTCTCTTATTCCCTCACATACAAACATATGTATATATATACATCCATCTCTCGATCTCTATCTCTATCTATCTCGCTCTCTCTTTATATATATATATATATATATATATATATATATATATATATATATATATATATATATATATATATATATATATATATAAGTATTTGTCACTTTAAAGAGAATCATTATTTTATCTCATCTTAGTAGATAGGTTGTACATTGAGGAAGCTTATTGTCACTCAATTTCTAGTAAAGACTAAGGAAATTAATAGAAGTCGACTGTTGTAATAACGCAAAGTAATTGGCTGGACATATTGAACACGTTATTGTACCTTTGATTACAAGGAACACCATTTGTTATTTGCAGTAAGCGATCGATGATTATTATTTCTTTGGAAATACCTAGCGAATAATAATAATAATAATAATAATAATAATACTACTACTACTAATAATAATAATAATAATAATAATAATAATAATAATAATAATAATAATAATAATAATAATAATAATAATAATACTGTTTAAAATATAAAAGAGATCCATTACTTGTATGGTTATCCAAGTAATGGTGCTGCAAATCCATGTCGTTTTACACACACACACACACACACACACACACACACACACACACATATATATATATATATATATATATATATATATATATATGTATATATATATGTGTGTATATAGATAGATATATGTATACATATACATATATACACATATATATATATGTATATATATATATATATACATATATATATAGTCTAAAGAAGCTTTGAGTTATTTTAAACAAAGACAAAAAAAGAAAAATGCAGTTTAAATTCCCAGTGAAACTAACTAAATCCAAAATAGTGCAGACTTAACATTCGTTGGAAAATACATAAATAAATAAAATATATAATAGTAAGTAAATAAAATAAAAAGAGGGATTAAGTATCTAACAGTGAAACAAAAACAGGAGACCTTAACGTAAGCATATAATATTAACAAGGGATCATCAGCTGTTTACCATGTGTGTATACATATATAAATATATATGTATATATAATATACACACATATATATATATATATATATATATATATATATATATATATATATATATATATATAAGTGTTTCTCACTTTAAGGAGAACCATTATTTTATCTCAACTTAGTTGTTTGAGCTTTGATTTTTTTTTAATTTCGAATTCGGTGTCTCCCTTTTTCTGTTGTGAATGTGATCATTAAATTGACACTAAATTTTTTCTCTCGTGGAAATCGCACTAGACAAGGATTGATGTTACTTCACGTAAGTGGCATACATGTGCAAATATGATTATTGCAAATATCGGAGATGCATAGTGGCGTTCGCTTTGGAAAAAACAAGTTTATAGGAGGAAATCAGTCACCAGGGATTAGGTGTTAAATATTTCGGTACTTTTGAAAGAAGCTACTCGAATGAGAAGCTTAATTACAATGAGATATAAAAAAGCGAATTGATGGAGACCAACAGACTAGCGAGTTAAAAGAGCTTACACAAAAGAAGAACACATGACATGATATCATTTATAGAAAAGACTGAGACTAGCAACATCACGTCTGTGAAAGAGTGGGAGCAGAGATAAGAAAAGCGTAAAATCAATCAAATTACAGACACATTTCTGCACCTTATCAAAATCCTTTAACTGGGTCAAAAATTCACCAACACAAATATAACAACAGTATCTTATACATAGCTTAGGTGTTGGTTTGTTCCATGATTTTTTTACATTTTTAGATATTTGGGGGAGATATTAACATGTTTATATTTTTCCGCAATATTAAAAGTATTCTTATGACAGAAAATATATTTGTAGTTATTGAGACGTTATTGTTCTCTAGAGTTATAGAGCACATCAATAAGAAAAAGCATAGCCAAGACTATTGTCATGTATGTTACGAAAAGGTATTTGGGTATTGATTTGTTAAAAATGTGCATGTATGCGACCCTTTTTAATTTAATTTTCCTGAAGTCGATAAATTAAAATAATTTGAGTTAATAACATCTGGTGTTTGGTAGCATACACCTCAATTGCAATAATCGCATT